>JAYKKI010000019.1:14602500-15202500 GCA_039881145.1 Druceiella hillmani | reverse complement strand
GAACTTTGTAACGTAGAAAGATATGTATTATTAACGTACTTATGTAACACGTAGAAAGATAAAAAATGAGCGATGCGTGCGAGTGACCTCCCCTACCGCGCGCTAAACGGCAACTGATTTCGCGAGCGCCATCGCGTGACAAATTTAGCTAGTGTGCGCACGAGCGCGATGACGCTCGTCGACACTCTAACAGTTAATTAATTACCTACATAAAGATATGATGTGACACTAAGTTTTCACATGCAAATAATGACGTACGTCAGACATTTTTAAATAAGACAACCAAATGTTCCGACGTTAATTTTTATCCAATGAAAATTGCTGTATCTAGTGAATTGTTTGTATTATGTAATTACTATGGTTCTTTACAGGTGTGTTATCAAAATTAAAGGTACGAACCTTCAAATTTTAGTTTGCTAATACTGGCAACAGCAGTGAGAGCCATAGTGGTTTTTTTTTTAAATATTTAGATTCTTTCGTGTCCGTTTATTTCGTGCAATTTTATTCATTCGTGCAAGTTCATATAAGCCATTAAGACTGAAAGATGTATACACGTAGAAATTATGAACCTGTCATCGCTGTGGTCTGTTGATCGTAAGGCATATGGCCTGTGGCGGTGCTACGTACCTCGGGGACCCAGGTTCGATTCCTGGCTGCTCGCCGAATAGGGCTGGACTAGTGTTATGGTTGACTTTGAGAGATTGCTTTCCTAGCAATAAGTCCACCGTATGTATAAATTAGATACATTAAAGTAGTTAATTAATTTCAAACGGATTTTTTTTGTTTTGTCTTGTTTCAAATCTCCCAATCACTTTAAGACTAATTATGATTGTAGTAATCTACATATTGAAATAAGTTTTCCCAGACAGATCTGTCGAGCGAATGAATGAATGTCATCTACAGTATCGGATGTTTTGCACTAATCCTGTAAAAATCCATCTACTGCCGATTGGTGCAAGTGCTTGGATGCTCTTTCATTTTGGCAGTCCTCATTTCACATCAGTTGGTGCCAATATATCGAGTGTATACATGTAAGGCCTTTTCCTGTTTCTAGACGGACATTAAGCAAGAAGATGAAGTTCACAATGAAGACGATAAGAGGGGCTGTAAAGTCGAGACCGATCAAGTACTGAGCAGACAAGTGAAGGTAGATTTTATTGAAAACAATCGGAAAGGTAAGTTACATTCATTATTTATTGTTTAATACAATATTAAGTGTACACAAGCAACCCAGTATCCAGGGTTGTCTCAAGTCTCCTACAGGGACTCGTAACGATCTACTTATGCCATGCAAATGTGCAGAGACCTTCAACGGTCTATTATATTGCCACAATCAATGAATGTTATTCTGAACACCTCCCACAGATACCGAAACACGGCAGTTTCTTCGAATCAACCAACTACCATCTGTTGCTAAAGTAACTATAGAAGTTTCGGATCAGGTTGATGTGTTGGATATTAAAGAAGAGTTAGAAGGTATGGATATTGGAGCCACTGTACTCCAGCACGTAGACTCGTACTACAGACCACACCAGGTACAGCCAACTTCTGTAATGATTCTCTATTATGCGTTTCATTTGTAACTGATGCAAATCACAGTTTAGCATTTGTAACTGATGGAATAGCAGTTTAGCATTTGTAACTGATGCAATCACAGTTTAGCATTTGTAACTGATGCAAATCGCAGTTTAGCATTTGTATGTGCATATAACAGTTTAGCATTTGTAACTGATGTAAATCACAGTTTAGCATTTGTAACTGATGCAAATCGCAGTTTAGCATTTGTAACTGATGCAAATCGCAGTTTAGTATTTGTAACTGATGCAAATCACAGTATAGCATTTGTAACTGATGCAAATCGCAGTTTAGCATTTGTAATTGATGCAAATCACAGTTTAGCATTTGTAACTGATGCATATCACAGTTTAGCATTTGTAACTAATGCAAATTTCAGTTTAGCATTTGTAACTGATGCAAATTGCAGTTTAGCATTTGTAACTGATGCAAATCCCAGTTTAGCATTTGTAACTGATGCAAATCGCAGTTTAGCATTTGTAACTGATGCAAATCGCAGTTTAGCATTTGTAACTGATGCAAATCGCAGTTTAGCATTTGTAACTAATGCAAATTTCAGTTTAACATTTGTAACTGATGCAAATCGCAGTTTAGCATTTGTAACTAATGCAAATTTCAGTTTAGCATTTGTAACTGATGCAAATCGCAGTTTAGCATTTGTAACTGATGCAAATCGCAGTTAAGCATTTGTACCTGATGCAAATCACAGTTTAGCATTTGTAACTGAGGCAAATTGCAGTTTAGCATTTGTAACTGATGCAAATCGCAGTTTAGCATTTGTAACTGATGCAAATCGCAGTTTAGCATTTGTAACTAATGCAAATTTCAGTTTAGCATTTGTAACTTATGCAAATTGCAGTTTAGCATTTGTAACAGATGCAAATCGCAGTTTAGCATTTGTAACTGATGCATATCACAGTTTAGCATTTGTAACTGATGCAAATCACAGTTTAGCATTTGTAACTGATGCAAATCGCAGTTTAGCATTTGTAACTGATGCAAATCACAGTATAGCATTTGTAACTGATGCAAATCGCAGTTTAGTATTTGTAACTGATGCAAATCACAGTTTAGCATTTGTAACTGATGCATGTCACAGTTTAGCATTTGTAACTAATGCAAATTTAAGTTTAGCATTTGTAACTGATGCAAATTGCAGTTTATCATTTGTAACTGATGCAAATCGCAGTTTAGAATTTGTAACTGATGCAAATTGCAGTTTAGCATTTGTAACTGATGCAAATCACAGTATAGCATTTGTAAGTGATGCAAATCGCAGTTTAGCATTTGTAACTGATGCAAATTGCAGTTTAGCATTTGTAACTGATGCAAATCACAGTTTAGCATTTGTAACTGATGCATATCACAGTTTAGCATTTGTGACTGATGAAATTGCAGTTTAGGGTAAACTGTGTGCTTTCTTTAATTTCTGTGAATTTATTTGTGCGATTTCGAAAAAATTGCAACAAAATTTTTTTTTTTCTGAAAATTGCTATCTAAAATATATCTATATATATTGGGTATATTTGTATATGGGATAATAATGAAGTCTTATTTAAGCCAAAAATAAAAACAATGAAATTCATGAGACTAATAATTTCATTGCCCTCAGTATTCAGCTGCTTGGCCATCTAATCGAGAGTGTCTAAGACTTGTCAATAGCCGTGTCGAGACAGGCCTAGCTGCCTCGTACGGCAGCCTCGCAAGGCAAATGCTCGCACAGTGTGAACGTTCCTCGCCCGGGGCAAACGCATACTTGCCTCAGCCGAGTGCATATATGGCTGAGTCAAGCGGCGCTGCAGCCGAACCGAGTGATGCCATGGCTAAACCGAGTGTTACTACCACCCAACTGAATGGTGCTGCTTTTTTTCCATGCTCAAAGGTCCCTCAATACGTTTGTTGTGCGCACTCCGAACAGCAGTGTGCGGTGCACGTGCTTCGGCCGAGCGAGACGGACATTGATGTCGTAAATTAATATATCTGTATAGTGGATACAAGTGTCTATGGGATTCAAATGATCGTAATTATAGTAACAGACGGATTAGTGAAAACTCGTGGCGAAGTATAAGTCGTGAAATGTATGAGGTCCCCATATCGGAGTTGAAGAAAAAGATGGAGTCCTTAATGGGAACATACAGGAAAGAAAAATCTCGAGGAAAACTAAGTCGTACAACTGGATGAGGCAAGTAAAACAGACATTTTAGATTTTTGCTGTTGTTATTCATTTTAAAACGGGCTTTTTTACGGTGTTTATTTTTTTTATACCCATTCAAAAACGTGTTTGTGATCAAAACATACTTATGAGAATACACTAAAAGTGTATTTAAAGGTGTCAAATACGCCTGCTTAACTTGGATTAAAATATGGACTGTACAAGCAATTGGAATGTACGTGGGGGGGTCCAGAAGTCCACGGAATGAAGGGGAAGGGGAGTATACATTCTTTCTTGGTGCCCCAGTAATTAGGAACTCGTTAGAGGTATGTAAGTCAAATGTCAAGTCTGTAACGTCATATGTTGATTAACAATGGTCTCTTAAAATGTAAATCTGGAAGTAAACTGCGAACATGGAGCAAATCGAACTACGGGCTGTGATTAAATTCCTGGTACCGCTATCACTGGAGAGTACTACGTTACCATATTAGATAAACTGAAGCTAGCTATCAAGGAAATGAGAAACGGAAAACTAGCTAGGGGTGTGTTGCTTTTGCAAGACAATGCCACAAAAGCAAAAATTGCGATGGGTGTTGTTCACAAACTCGGTTTCGAATTGCTGATTCACCCACCTTATAGCCTCGACCCAGCTCCCAGCCATTTTTACTTGTTCCCAAAACTGAAAAAAGAGCTCTGATAAAGAAAATTTAGGGCCGACAGTGAGATGAAGGAGGCAGTTTCAGCTCATTTTCAGGGCAAACACGAAAAATATTTGTTTATTGGTTTAAAAAAATTAGGTCCCTACTGTTCCATGAATTTTTGGACCTTCCCTCGTGGTTTGTACTAAACCTACTATAATTAAATCGTAGTTTGTACTAAACCTAATATAATTAAATCCGACAGAACATGGTACGTAATTTATTTTTTTTCAGGTAGTCAAGACATTTACAAGTCTAGTTGGTACGCATATAATGATTTTGCTTTCATGGCTAATAAGAACGACCCAGGACGAACGCGAGGTTCTTTACAAAATGTGAGTTTTACTGATAATCATTCGGCCAGGCTATTTGTTCGAGTGTCTGCTAGTTGAGATCGTATTTCTTTAACATTATTTCATCCTCTTTGTGATGTGACTTAAATTGGTAGTAGTAATGTTAGTTTGGGTTTGCATCGTCAACTCCCTGGTGTTATATCTCCCAATTTCCCTGACTCCATCTAAAGTTCCTGGACGTGTGAAGCGTTGACTCAGCGTAGAATTGCTACCTACTTTTGTAGCTTGCTCTGAAAACTCTTTACAATGAACTTAACACTCTGAAGCCAATTTCCACAACTCCTTATGCTCTTGAAAGTGTTTGTACTTTTAAATTCTCCACCTACTTTTTGTATACGAGAAACAAAACTGTACTTGGAAATAATTTGTAGTCATCGTAATCCATTATTAATAAGAATTTGCAAAACGACAGGTTTTCCATTCATCGGTCCCTTAACATGGCGCACGCCCATAACTTCTGCTGACAAAGGATTTGAAAGAGGAGAAGGTGTATTATTTTTATTGTTACACAATAAAAGTAATACCAATGAAGGAGGAACCTCTAACTGAAATGCTTCATTGGCTGAGAACGAGGACCAGATAAATATGAAGAAATGTCGATCACAGTTCCCAATATAGTGTTCAATAGCGACAAGAATGAAATACAAAAAGAAGAAATTGACAAAGATTTAGATGAAATATCAGACGAAACCCTTTCAGTAGCTTTTGAACTTCTGTGGCAATATGCAGTCTTACAGCCAGAAAAAGACTTGTATTCCAGTTTTGGCTCATATGTATCAAATGAATAAAGGAAATACGATCCGAAGACCTTGGCGTATATTAAGAATGCCATATGCGGGGTTATTTATGAAGCCGATAAACAAATTTATCAACAGCGAGGATGTTACATTAATACAAACGACTATGGCAATGCTGGAAGTTCTTCATCTTTTTACAATTCAATGCCTGCTTCCTCACCGATGTCTCCTCCGCCTCCGTTGCCTTCACATCTCCAGGCCACTTTGCCGGCTCTCTCTGCGACATTTCCTGATACATTAATGCTTCCTCCACCCTCATTACCTTCACATTCCAAGCCAACGCTACCAACTGATACCTTAGCATTCCCAATCAATTCCTGACCTTCTGAACATATCACCGACATCGCACGGCCACAATTCCATTTTGATACTAATTCTGAATAGTAATTAGACTGATCTATAAAATATAGTTTTATTTTTACGTAATCCTTCTAAAAGTTCGACGAGTGTTTCACAAACGTCGGGGATTGATACGGACTGTTTCAATACATGAAAAAGTTACTGCAAACTAGTGTACGAGTCTCCTGTAGCTGAAAACCTTAAAATTATTAGTGATCTTTCCTTCACAGTCTGCTTCACTGTAATTTGTAAAATTGTTTTGTATTTTGTTGTTCAATGGTGAACGTAGTATCTCGAATGGATCTACACCAATATGTTCAAAATTGTTCAATGGTGAACGTAGTATCTAGAATTGATCTACACCAATACGTTCACAATTGTTCAATGGTGAACGTAGTATCTCGAATTGATCTACACCAATACGTTCAAAATTGTTCAATGGTGAACGTAGTATCTAGAATTGATCTACATTAATACGTTCAAAATTGTTCAATGGTGAACGTAGTATCTCGAATTGATCTACATGTTGAATTGTCGACTAGTTCTTCTTACAGTCGATTTCCATATTCAAACCTCTTTATTTATTTTTTTAATTCAGTAGTGTTCAGATTTTTGTTTATATTTCCTTTTTTGTAAACAACATCTGAGTAAAACAAAAGCAACAGATGCCACGGCTGTCCGCCGCACGTACAATACCATTTTGAGTGAACGCTCAATTGATCTACTTGCCTGAGTCAATATAGAAAATACGGCTCGGCTTTTCCCCGTGCGACAGTCTCACTGTTACTCAATTTTGGGCCGTGGCTGCCGTATGCAGTGTTTAATTGTAGCAAACGCACTGTGGCTATCACGCGAGGAGGCTCGGCTAATGATATTGGACTGTATTTCAGTACACGGACTCGCAGTACAGAATCGGCCAGCTACAGTGGATATTCATAACGACTGTTCTGCAATTTATTTGTAACAATGCAAATGCAGTTTTTGGTGAACTATGCGGTTTGTGCCAAATGCTCCAAATGCTATACCAAAGTTAAGAGTTCCAACAATATATGGTGTAATAATGAAGATGTTGCTGATTTGGAGAAACTTATATCGAAATTTTTTGATCGTAAAAATTGCTACGAAGATATAGATAATATTTTTCGTTACTTAAGTTTTGATTTTTAATGTATTAAATATATTATTCAGGACAGTTAAGTTTTTTTATGCCAACAAACCAAAAATTAAGAAAATATGTCTCATCTGACCAATCATTTCATTGCTTTCGCTATTCAGATCCTCGGGCATCTAATAAAGAGTGTTTAACATGTATCAATACATATTATAAAACATAACCTCCTGCTGCGTCTGTCTGTATGTGCATGTTTTTACCAGTAATTACTAGACGGATTTTGTTCCAGTTTTCAATAATATTTAGATTGATTCACGAGGAAGGTTTAAATTTATAATTTAGAATATTTTGTGAAAATTATCTGATTATAAAACAAATCCTCCTGCTGTGTCTGTCTGTATGTGCATGTTTTTACCAGTAACTACTAGACGGATTTTGTTCCAGTTTTCAATAATATATAGATTGATTCACGAGGAAGATTTAAATTTATAATTTATGAAGATTATGAAAATTATCCGATATGTAGAGATGAATGTCGATGAAGCCGGGGAATGCAATTGTCGGAGGTGTCCCGGGGTGGACTACTTGAATTGTTAGAGATAATCGGAAACAATGTACGGCAACATAGTTTCTCAGGAAGTTACAATAAAGTCCCGTTTAACGTACATACATGGCTTACGTCAATCTGTTAAAAATCCTTGCTATGAAGTCTTCATTTGTTGTCATTTCTTATTTATTTTTTAGTAGAAAAAGACATAATCACAGGACCTGGAAGTGGTGTCACATATCACCCCCTCACTCTTATTATACAGAAATTAGCATATCTTCTAGTTATACCATTAGTTTTTCCCTGACAGATCTGTCGAGCGACTTTCTTCTGCAGCGTCGGATGTCTTGCACAATTCACGTGAAAATTTACCTGTTGTTGATTGGTTGTACGTTTTTAGTTCCTCCTCTTGTCTGGCAATCCTCATTTCGTTAGTCGGTGCCAGTGTATTGAGTGTATAAATGTGACATATTTGTTTGTTTCTAGACTGACATTAAACAAGAAGTTGACGTTCACAACGCAGACGATGAGAAAGACCCCGTTAAAGTTGTGAATAATCAATTATCGTGTACTCAAGTTAAGGCAGAGTTTATTGAAGACAATCGGATAGGTAAGCTAATGTTATTTTAATGATTTTTTTTATTAATAAAAGTTATTTCTCAGATTATTTTCGATTATATGATGACCATACTAAAGCTTTGCAAAATACCAAAATTTTGCTATCTATTTTTAAAGCAGATCCAGAATGGTTTTAAGTTTAGTTCTACCTGGAAAGTAGTGAATTTTCTCCAGAAAATCTTGGGAAAGTCGTAGAATTAAATTTTTAAATATATAAAATTTAATAAAATTTTTTTAAATTGTTCAACCATCAATAAACAGGCTTAATAAAATTACATTTACATAAGAGTATGTCCCTGCTGCAAGATTGGGGTATCTACCCTCTTGTAAAGCGCTTAGACGTCTTACAAAGCGTTCTATGTTCTGAAAATGCTAACACTAGTATACAGCAAAAATCAACGACTTGAGTTCGATGACAGATCAAGAGACTACAGTCCAATCGTAAGGTCAATTTCCGTGTTCCCGTTAAATTACAACTCATGGTTCTGTGACTTGCAGTCCTTAGACCAAGGTTGAAAGCAAGTGATCTCATTGGTTAATAAGCGTCACACGATGTTAACATGATATCTGTCATGGCGTTTCATTTCGATGAATTGACGGCTGTCAACACAATATTGTGAGCTCTGTTTTTGGAATACAATAAAAAATTAACACATTATTGAAGATATTAAAACCCGTAAAGGAAGAAGCGAAAACAGCTGCTTGGACCAGCGTCATGGTACCGTTCAACGTCACGTTTGCTGTAACTTAAAGGCACGACACTACTAAATTTTTATGTTTTTTTGTGTTTTGTTTTTATACAAGTTTTTGTTGGACAACATAAAATGGTATGTGAACGTTGATTGGATATGTTATTAGTAATACTGTAACCTACGCTTGAACCAACTTTTATTTAAGAAAAAACTGTATTAAAACATTTTAGTAGTTAAGTGAAGGTCCCTCAAACAATATATCCACATGGCCAACATGAAATATCAGACCTCATCAAATCGGCAACCTATCTCAGTCCATTATTGGAAATGGACTTTTCTAATGCGCATATCATTGGAGGTAATGCCCATAATGGCAAGCTGGGAAGGCGGTTTAGCTACTGCAGTGCGTAGCTTCTCACACCAATGGCGCTGTTGCCAGCACCGGCATGTGCAACGAATTTAAATAGCTGCAATTTCGACAATCAGCCAGGAACCGAATCTGAGTCTTTGCGGTGTGCTGTGCTCTCAAAGACATCTCATAAGCCTTGTGATCAACCCAACGCATCACGGCGACAAATGGGGGGGGGGGTTTAACAGAAACAAAAAAGTCAACATTTTTTTAAAGTAGAGAAATGTCACCAACGTTAAGCGTAGCCGTATTTTTTTTACATTTATGGCAAAATGGAGACGTCTTTACGATGTACAAGTATGATTTTGATTACATAATTGTCGTTTTAATTTGCATGAAAATAATTTAAATTTTAAAACAAAAAAACGACTATGCTTAAAGACGGCCACTATGAATATTAAAATTTTCTTTTGTAGTGTAGTTTTTTGTGATTTTTTAGTGTGATTTTTTTTAATTTAAATACAGCTTTATTGACATCTTAGCCTTCAGACTTAATGAACAGAGCTGGAACAGCTGGATTTATCATTGTAAAACTGCAAAGGTCCAGGGTACGATAATGGAGCCAATATGCGTGGAGAAAAAAGTGGTGTTCAGAAACGTATATTTGAAATTAATCCGCTTGCTTATTTTTTACCTTGTGGGAGTCATAGTTGGAAACTTATCCTAGGAGATGTAGCATTGTCTAGCGTTCATGCAAAATATTTTTTGGTTTGATGCAAAGGCCGGTTCGGGCCAGTGGTGGGCCATTTTAAAAGCACATGTAAAATTCTTATCGCTAAAATCATCTTCCGAAGCTAGATGGGAATGCAGGGCAGAATCGGTGCAGGCTGATAAATATCAACTAAATGATATATGCGATGCTTTGAAGGATTTAGCAGAAAATACAACAGACTGTCAGATAGTGAATGCAATTCTATTGAAAAGGAAATAATAGCTACGAATTTGTAGCTGTTCTCCACTCTACATTTATGCTATGACATTCTTGTAAAGATAAATGAAATAAGTAAAATATGGCGGTGTGAAAAAATGCAGCTAGATGCGGCTATACACAACACTTAGATGCGTTTACACAATGGCTTGATAAATATTGGGAAAATGGCTTCCGATTATCTTTAGGAACAGCGAGAGAAATAACTGAGCAAAACGATTTTGACAGAAATTATGAAGACGTAAAAAGGAGATGTGAGTGAAGGAACTTTGATCATGAAGGGCAAAATGATGTTCGTCCTGAATTGTCTGCGAAAGAGAATTTTGAAATAAACTATTTTGATGTCATTGTTGACAAATGACGAAATTATCTCATTCATTAGAAGTCCTTAAGATTTATCCTTAAGATTATTGAAGCGACATAGCTCATTCATTAGAATTTTGATATGGACAATGTCCAACGAAATTATCTCTGTGCTGAAATATATAACAGAAAGAAATTCAACTGAAGTGCACTATTGGAGTAGTCCTTAGAATTATTGCCACAAGACCTGTGACAGTTGTATCTGCCAAAAGGAGCTTTTCGAAGTTGAAAATTATTAAAACGTATTTGAGAAATTCGATGACACAAGATCGGTTTTCAGCTCTAGCTATTCTCTCAATTGAAAATGATGTAGCTCATTCGTTATTTCTTAAGAAAAGTCGCAAACGTCATTATTAAATCCCTGCCTACGTATATCTTTTACGGCATTTATGTACATTAGTTTTTTCGTTATTAAAAATTTGCCGTCTTTATGTCTCTAAAATTATTTATTAATAAATTTCATTTCTTATTTATCGTCAGATATATACATACTTTTTAATTTACATATTTTGCGCAATAAACGAGGGCCTAATAAAGATCTGCTCCCCAGAGCCTGCAGAGACTCGCAACGGTTAAGGCCGCCACTGCTGACGTCTATATGCAATATTTAACATACTAATACAAACATTCTTTTACACAGCGAGCACGGAGGAACGGACCACATCTCATGTCACAATGCGACGTGTAGAACACGAAGTCTTATCGTTAGCCAACAGCACAGTTGAGTATACGAAATTATGAAACAAATAAAACTAATGTTTTAATTAAATATTATGTAGATATATATTCCATTCCATTGGAAAAGAGAATGTTTGTAAACAAACCAATTTGACAGTTAAAATAGGGTTGGAACAAATTTAAATTAAATCATTCGACGACTATTCACAAAACTCATTGTATGTCACCTGTGATATTATTAAATCGTGTACTACAATCACTATATTAACTTATTTAAACTGTCATGCTAAATAATGTTACAAATATCAATATTACACTGTATTTTACTAATATGAATTGTAAAATTGAGAGAAAGAAAATGGACAACCTTAACTGTCAATTATGCAAAAGTCAGAAGTATTAAACATTTGGAAAAATATTTAATATTCCAATATGTACAAAGTCCATATAAATAGAACTATACTATTTATTGCACGTTATTTATTTTGTAATGTACTGATGTAAATATTTGCAGTAAATCAGTTTCATTTTGATATGGACAATGTCTAACAGTTTTTCTAGCATGATGCTTAAACGAGGCAGAAGAAGTAAAGACGACTGATAATTGGTGCCATATAAGAAATATACACACATAGGGTATTTATCGTAAGAAAAAAAACGTTGTGACATTTTATTTTTAAATAAGCGTTAGTACTATTTTGCAATGTGGATTATGTGTTTTGTACATGGTACACGGCAACATTTTTTATAATAGCTAAGGTTTTGTTCTTATTTGGCTATATATTTTCGATGATATATTTTTAATGTCGGATATACATACAGTATGTAAATGAACGAAAGTGTGCCACTTTAAGCTGTAATAGTGCGTCATGGGCAGATTGCAATACACCATTTTTTTTTGAAAATCATACCACTTTTTTCTGGTATTTCAAAATTGTCATAAGTCATTAACATGGAAATGCATCAATTTTCGATAAACATAAGAAAAGTGGCAATATTGCATGATTACTCTTCTTAGTGATCGATGGTGAATTTGACTTGTCTAGCTATCCCTTTCATTTGCACAGTTTTACAAAAAAGGTTTTGAAAAAGAAAAGGATAGCAATATTAAATTTTAATAATTTTGTTTCACGAAGTGTTTACATTTCGGAAAACAAAATTATTATTATTTGAAAATCTTTAACATTCATTCATAATTCAATACGATGTATAAAATAGCTGATACTGCTATCAGCATAGTGAACACCATTTTTGTTTGTTTCCGTGCATGCGTGTATTTCTTATTCAATCACATTTATCTATCTCGCTCGGTTGTTAGCTAAGTACCTATTTTCCGTCCTTGCGATAGATTCGTTACACGCTCACGTCACAAACGTAGCAAAAATGCTGCACGAAGGACTTTGAAACTTTCACATTTTACTCTCTCGTTGCGCCCCAAAGAAGTTGCACAAAAACAAAATATTTAAAAAAAAATAGGACACAGTCGTGATTATTTTGTTACCCAAAATTGATTTGAAGTAAAATCTCCTCACAATAAATATCTCCATTTCTTGTATTGCTAAAGTTTTTTGTAATATTTTATAACTTTTATAATTTTATAAATATAAATAGAAATGTTAATAATAAATTATGAATAAGTGAAAAATAATAGATAGAAATAAGAATTGAAGCATTGCGCGAAACGAATTAAGTTTGAAAATAGTGGAAAATACTTTAGCAATAAAAAAATAGGGATATTCAGAGTGAATTTTTTAAACAAATTTCTTTTTGTATATTCTTTCATTTAAAAAAAAACAGTTATATTCGATTTCTGTTAAACTGAAGTAATACAAAAACATTCAGGCTTAGACGAAGGTCGTTCAGGCTTGATACTGACTGGCTCTTTTACTCCAACATGTTATATATCGATATCCATAAATGATGTGTACTGAATATCGAATATAGTTCCAAAATGTTTTATACCCCTGAATTTTGTTTCATCGACAGGAAGGGTTGTCCATTTTTTTTCTCTAAATTTCACGATTAGTATTAGTAAAATAACGGTTTAATATTTATAACATTATTTAGTGTTAATAGTTTGTTAAATTAATACAGTGATTATAATATATTGTTTAACCGTTTGAGTGCCAACGAGCGCCATTGTGCTCGTGCACGTATTTACTAAATTTGCCACGAGCACAACGCTGTTTAGCCCGCGGTAGGGGAGGTCGCTCGCACGCATCGCTAATTTTGTTTATCTTTCTACTTGTTACATAAAGTTCAAATTATAATATTATTAGTAATTACAATATAAAAAGGATCCAGGAAAAGAAAATTTTTAACCCGTAATGTCGGAGTACGAAAATAATTCGAGTGAAAATGATTGTTTTTCAAGTTGTGAAGAAAGTGATAGTGGGAGTGACATTGTGGTGCGCTCACAATTTGGTGTAATGCTAATTTTGAGTGATAGTGATAATAGTGACGATAACAATTATTTTGCTGATACGGAGGATGTGCCGGACTGCGAAAATACGATGTGACCTTGATTTCAGTTTTTGTTCACAATATATATTTCCATAATTTTCTTTGTATTTTATTATCCTTTAAAAATTATATCCCTTTTAAAAATTATTAAAATTGAATAATTTTTGGAAGAGATACACTTTTTTTTCGAGACAAGGGTATATGATATCAAAAACAAAAGCTTTCTTTGGCATTTTTAAGTATATATATAAGTAAAAAACCAAACGGTTAATATTATTACAGGTGAAATACAAAGGTTTTGTGAAGGGTCATCGATTGATTGAATATACGTTTGTGGCAACCCTAGTTTAAGTATCAAACTTGTTTGTTTACAAAACATAGCGTGTAATATTTTTCTGAATATTTTAAACAGTGTGTAATCAAACGAAATGTAACTACACGGGCCTCTCTGGTTAGAAAAAAGACACCAAAAAAGGGAAACTGGTGAATCCAAAATTAAATGATGCTTCAAACCGTATAAATTTTAAGTTGAATGAAATATACATTTTTTTAGGATATCTGTAATCCAGGCGGAAGTCAAGGAAGGAAGCGACGCATTTGTGACAGGTCGCTGCTCTGCAAACGTTCGGCTAAAGTAGCGGAAAAGAAAGACGAATTAAAAATAGCAAGAGGGAGGTTAAAATTGGCTATTAAAGACCGCGACATGAAACTCGCTAAACACAAAATGGAAATGCAAATTGTGCAAAAGAGATTGGAAATGTTAAAAGAAAAATTTAGATTATCTAAAAATTTGGAGAACGTTCATCTAAGGTACCTTCGTGAGAAGAAATCTGAGAGAGAGAAATCAGAACATTTGTAATTGATCAGTTTTATGATTGGCGTTCGATTGGTGTACCGAGTGCGGTGGCAATTGGTGTTACACCTATGCAATGGCGTTTTACTTCTAATGATATAACCTTTTTGTCGCGGTTATCAACTGTAATTGACAAAACTTTGACATGTTATGAGCGCATTCGTCAACTTAATACCATGACTCATTTTTGCGTTTATGGTGCTTTAATTGTGTTTTATTTCTAATTATTTAACCTTTCGGCCGCAGTCATTAACTCTAGTTGACAAAACTTTGACATGTTTTGGGCGCATTCGTCAACTTAATACCATGACTCATTTTTGCGTTTATCGTGCTTTAATTGTGTTTTATTTCTAATTATTTAACCTTTCGGCCACAGTCATCAACTGTAGTTGACAAAACTTTGACATGTTATGGGCGCATTCGTCAACTTAATACCATGACTCATTTTTGCGTTTATGGTGCTTTAATTGTGTTTTATTTCTAATTATTTAACCTTTCGGCCACAGTCATCAACTCTAGTTGACAAAACTTTGACATGTTATGGGCGCATTCGTCAACTTAATACCGTGACTCATTTTTGCGTTTATGGTGCTTTAATTGTGTTTTATTTCTAATTATTTAACCTTTCGGCTGCAGTCATCAACTCTAGTTGACAAAACTTTGACATGTTATGGGCGCATTCGTCAACTTAATACCGTGACTCATTTTTGCGTTTATGGTGCTTTAATTGTGTTTTATTTCTAATAATTTAACCTTTCGGCCGCAGTCATCAACTCTAGTTGATAAAAATCTTTGACATGTTAAGGGCGCATTCGTCAACTTAATACCATGACTCATTTTTGCGTTTATGGTGCTTTAATTGTGTTTTATTTCTAATTATTTCACCTTTCGGCCGCAGTCATCAACTCTAGTTGACAAAACTTTGACATGTTATGGGCGCATTCGTCAACTTAATATGAGACTCATTTTTGCGTTTAAACTTGTTGTGTTAGAGAGAGAGGCTACTATGTAAAATCATGTTTAAAAACAACAACTGAACCGATTGATAAATAAAAGTGCCTTGAGGTCATCGTACTCAGCATGGCCATTAACTAAAAACAATTTATGGCACAATCTGTATTGTTTATGTTTGTATCGGAACACTGGTAACTGTTAAATATGTAATATTTCAATTAAAAATTAATCAATTTATTTATACAGATTAATTTTGTTTTTTGTACGTTTGTGTTTAATTTTTTCGAAATATTGTACGGCTTAGATCTAACATACATCAGTTTTTATCGGATGCATATATCATACATCAGTTTTATCGGTGGAGATAGTAACGAAGCCACTGATTCTGCAATGTACGGCATATGGAAGACAAAGGCGAACAGATATCCATGAGTTTATGATTTTACATCTGATGTAATAATGAAAACTTCTCTGGATACGAAGGTGGATATATTTAGTACGTTTTGAGCAAGGAAATTATAAAATAGACCAATTCGCAAACGCGTACCACAGGTCGTTCCAGAAAAAACTGAACCAGCAACTAAATCTAGACCCAACAAATGTCATGTTTCTATAAAGGAACATTGGTCAATGGACTCTTTATTATCCATTAATATATTTTCTAAAACTACGTAAATCATCGTTTTCGCGAAGCTACCAGCTCGTACCAAGGTGTTTTTATAGACGAGTGTCTAACATTAAATAAGGGCCGTATTAAACTTTTTTATGTCATGTCAACATTGGTTATATTTCATATTTTATCAATTACACGGATGCTGGAACTGAATTAGGTGATGAAGAAAACTTGGGTACAATTGCTTCTGTAGTATCAACGATAATGAAGGATTGTTCAGGTAAGGGTTAGGCATTCTCTTGTGTTGACAAATGATATGCTAGTCTGGAGCTTTTTGAACGTTTATACTAACGTGAAACTGACGCGTGTGGAACATAAAACACATTTGGATTAATTTCGGTGTCTGTCTGTCATTAACGATGAAATGTATGACATTAACGATGAAATTTGTCATACCTATGGGAAGTGGGGGCTCAATTAAAATAAAACAATTTGAATTATGATTTTGGACCTTGATTACAGGGGACAAATCGGGAATTAAATTTAAGCAAAAAATAAAAAATATATAATTTGTTTTTTCATTTGAAATTTTTTAAAGATTTTCTAAAAACCCTAAAAGAAATGCCTGTTTTTCGCCCTATCTCCGAAAGTATAGCCCAAAAAAATTGAAGAAAATTCATGGAATTTTGAGGCTTGCATTACCTCTGACATTTTTTGTTGTTTACATAAAAAGCTCGATAATAATGTTTCACATTGTTTTTAATACAAATGGTATCAAATTCTGCGGTCAAATTTGGATTATCAATCAATAGAATCAAATATTGAGAATATACTATTTATAGTCCACGTTTTCTGGTCTTCGAAGAGGTTTGTTTATTTTAGGGGGTATAGATTTTTTGTCTCTCCTGCCTTTGTGATCAACAAAGCAACATTTTAACATTTTTAAACGCACAGGGGGTTAACATAACGAAAGTCTTCAAAAGATTGCACGCAATAAATTTGGAATGAATAAACCACGGTCATCTGTTCTAAGTAAAGTCTAACGGTACTAATTCATTAGATGTATTCATGTTAAGTTTTGTACATACAAGGGGGATGCTAAAAAGTTCGCCGAATGGAATGGAAGGAAGGTCCAAAAAAACGTGTTATTTGCTTTTCAATATGTTCTCCACTAAACCTCATACATTTCTCAGATCTGTCAATTATCTTTATTTATCAGATCCGTCAATTTTATTATCAGACCTGTCAATTATCTTAGATCTATCATCATTATCTCAGTCAATTTATTTATTTCAGATTTGTCAATTTATTTATCACAGATGTGTCTATTTATTTCGTATCTGTCAATTTATTTAACTCGGATCTGTCTATTTATTTCTGATCTGTCAATTTATTTATTTCAGATTTGTCTATTTATCACAGATGTGTCTTTCAGATCTGTCAATTTATTTATCACAGATCTGTCTATTTATTTCAGATGTGTCAATTTATTTATTTCAGATTTGTCTATTTATCACAGATGTGTCTATTTCAGATCTGTCAATTTATTTATCTCAGATCCGTCAATTTATTTATCACAGATCTGTCTATTTATTTTAGATGTGTCAATTTATTTATCTCAGATCTGTCAATTTATTTATTTCAGATTTGTCTATTTATCACAGATGTGTCTATTTCAGATCTGTCAATTTATTTATCTCAGATCCGTCAATTTATTTATCACAGATCTGTCTATTTATTTCAGATGTGTCAATTTATTTATCTCACATCTGTCAATTTATTTATTTCAGATTTGTCTATTTATCACAGATGTGTCTATTTCAGATCTGTCAATTTATTTATCTCAGATCCGTCAATTTATTTATCACAGATCTGTCTATTTATTTCAGATGTGTCAATTTATTTATCTCAGATCTGTCAATTTATTTATTTCAGATTTGTCTATTTATCACAGATGTGTCTATTTCAGATCTGTCAATTTATTTATCTCAGATCCGTCAATTTATTTATCACAGATCTGTCTATTTATTTCAGATGTGTCAATTTATTTATCTCAGATCTGTCAATTTATTTATTTCAGATTTGTCTATTTATCACAGATGTGTCTATTTCAGATCTGTCAATTTATTTATCTCAGATCCGTCAATTTATTCATCACAGATCTGTCTATTTATTTCAGATGTGTCAATTTATTTATCTCAGATCTGTCAATTTATTTATTTCAGATTTGTCTATTTATCACAGATGTGTCTATTTCAGATCTGTCAATTTATTTATCTCAGATCCGTCAATTTATTCATCACAGATCTGTCTATTTATTTCAGATGTGTCAATTTATTTAACTCAGATCTGTCAATTTATTTATTTCAGATTTGTCTATTTATCACAGATGTGTCTATTTCAGATCTGTCAATTTATTTATCTCAGATCCGTCAATTTATTCATCACAGATCTGTCTATTTATTTCAGATGTGTCAATTTATTTATCTCAGATCTGTCAATTTATTTATTTCAGATTTGTCTATTTATCACAGATGTGTCTATTTCAGATCTGTCAATTTATTTATCTCAGATCCGTCAATTTATTTATCACAGATCTGTCTATTTATTTCAGATGTGTCAATTTATTTATCTCAGATCTGTCAATTTATTTATTTCAGATTTGTCTATTTATCACAGATGTGTCTATTTCAGATCTGTCAATTTATTTATCTCAGATCCGTCAATTTATTCATCACAGATCTGTCTATTTATTTCAGATGTGTCAATTTATTTATCTCAGATCTGTCAATTTATTTATTTCAGATTTGTCGATTTATCACAGATGTGTCTATTTCAGATCTGTCAATTTATTTATCTCAGATCCGTCAATTTATTTATCACAGATCTGTCTATTTATTTCAGATGTGTCAATTTATTTAACTCAGATCTGTCAATTTATTTATTTCAGATTTGTCTATTTATCACAGATGTGTCTATTTCAGATCTGTCAATTTATTTATCTCAGATCCGTCAATTTATTTATCACAGATCTGTCTATTTATTTCAGATGTGTCAATTTATTTATCTCATATCTGTCAATTATCTTTATTTATAACCAAACAATTTTTCTCTCTCTCCAAAGTAAGCTGAAATTACAGACTTGACCCTTTCACCATTGCTAAATTTTTTTCCACAAAGCTTCTTTTGCGTTTTTGCACTATTTGTGTGCTAGCTTTAAGCTGCTCCAGTAGACCAGTGCAGTGTTCTCCCATTATAGAAACGTCCTCATCTTTGTAGCCAATGAGCAGGATACCTTATGTGTCTCAGAAAACCGTCACCATGACTTTTCCGGCCGATTGCAACACCTTGAACTTCTTAGGGATGGGGGTACCCTCTTTATGCCAGTGCACGGACCCTGATTGGATCCAAGCTCGTAATGTTGAATCCAAGTTTCACCACCATTTGGACCAAAATTGTATCATTATACTCTATACAGAGATTAACAAATCACATGAACACTTGACACGTTGCTTTTGTGGCAGCATGAGCATTCTCCACACCCATCTTGCACTAACTTTTGAAATGCCAAGATGGTCAAGAAGATGGTTGTAGAAGATACTCCAACAATTTCTACTGACTGCTTCTTTTTTCATCAGGCATCTTCCAATACAAGTATTTTTCAACAATATCTGAGGAGGTGGCCGCGATTTGCCATGCTTAGTGCGAGTCATCTTCGATGGAATGTCTGCCTTGTTTGAGGAGATTATGCCACTTCTAAATCATGGTTTTACTGGGGCACGAGTCCCTAAACCGATGATATCTCATTCACTATGACTTGTGGTGGATTTCCTTGCTTTGTCAGGAACATGATTGCACCTCGAAATTTGATTTTCTTCACAATTGATGATTTCTTTCAGAATTAGTTGCTTGATCGATGATAGCTCAGAGGGTAATAGCTCAATTAAGCTGAAACTTAGTATACATAATCATGATGAATTGTTTGTTAGCGACTATGTGAGTAAGCGCCTCTCACTCCTCACCATCCCCTTCTTTTCGGGCAACAATTTGACCCATCCTCGTAAATGAGCTATAACATGGTCTTGCTGCTCAGAAAATAAAAATGTTACCCAGTTCAAACTAGTGTACCTAGCTGATAGTCCCTCTGATACGCGGTCACATATATCGTTGTAACATTATTTTCTGAAGATTTTTTATGTATACAACTGGTAAATGGCTAATTTTTGTATTCGGCTGTCACGTGGAAGAATGCTGAATTGTTAATATGATATATAATTGTATTTTTTCTGATGTTATTTTTGCGTAAATAAATTATGAACTTATTACTTACTATTGTTAGTGATGTAAGTTTGTTTTCTGAAAATTTTTTACGTATGCAACCCGTAAATGGCTAATTTTTGTATTCGGCTGTCACGTGGAAGAATGCTGAATTGTTAATATGATTTATAATTGTATTTTTTCTGACGTTGTTTTTTATGTAATAAATTATGAACTTATTGCCTACTATTGTTAGTGATGTATGTATGTGTTCTTTATTTACTTGTGTATTACTTGTTCTAATGTATTTCTGTATTTACTTGTTCTTTATTTAATTTGAGACGAAATAAATTTCTTTAAAAAAATCGTGTTTTAGTTATTGAACTTAAAAAATGGAAATTGAAAAAGAACTATCACCAACCACTGTAAGACTTGTTCTACAACAAAACGATTTTCATGTGACCATATGAAGATAGCATGTTGAGGGGGAAAATGCCTTACGAGGACAACCAAGCTGTTACAGGAAAACCCCTACAGTTTAAATTCCTTATAATGGAAAACTATAATATAAACATAGTTCCATCTTGTTTGGTTTGCCTTCTAACCCATACACTGATTCACCCTTTATAACATAACCGCCATTCTCTATTACGAATGAGAAGACATTGTTTATACAGCAAAGGTTGTTTAACGTTTATTATCACTAAGAATATATTTACTACCAATAGGCTTACATAGACTCCGAAATGATCTTCACGAATGGCGACAATTCTAAGAATGAATGGACACAGTTTCATTGCTGTTTTGTGTAGTCATTACTGCTTTTTTCGTTAGGCACAAGTGTTTACTGGGTAAAGTTGACCCTTAACATATTACCGCTTTCGATAATCACTTGATCAGTCTTGAATATATTTGGCATTAATTTTGTAGAAATGCATTATTCACAATTAAATGAAACTATGTGATGTAGTATTATTTCTACACTCTTTTTAAGTTCATTACCACAACCTAGGTTTCGTTGTATTCGTGTCATCTTCAGATGGATTATTAGTAAAGATCCTTGCTAACAGCCCACCTGAAGATCATTTAATTGTGAACTTGATCACTCGTAAGCTGGATTTTAAAGAGCAAATATGGCCACAATGAGAAAAGGTTTGTATGTAGATCAAAAAGAGGTTTTTGTACTTTCTATAGAAGTCCTTTGTTGGAAGACGTTTTGGACTTGGTGCCTCAACTGTGTCTACTATTTGCAAGAATAAGGGGAAGATACCAAAGGTTGAAATAAAGTTCCTGGAAGGAGTTAAGGAAGCCAAAATTTAGCGACTTGGATCATATAATATATATTTAATTTACAGACTCCATAAAGTGAAAATTCTACATCGAAAGAAAATACTATGTAATGAGTTGATACTATAGTTAAAATGAAGATATGTTTTCATCAGACATGCAGATATTGAAGAATGGGAGATAACGATCTTTTTAATAGAATTTAAATATCGGAAGCCACATTTTCAGCAAAATAAGTAATGGTATAATCACATATTGACAGCTGACACAGCCGCTTTGTTTTTAGTATCTGCCCTGCTCTGGTCACGCCACTTGAATAGTTAATGCACTGCATCATGGTGACGTCATAAGTAAGATGATAAAATATATTAAGCATAATCAGTTATTTTAGAAACTAAATTATAATTAATTGTGTTCAACGAGAATATCTTCAGGGTTTTGTACGTAGTGCAGTACACATACTGTTTTACAACTCATAATGTGGGTTGCAGAACGTAACATCTGATCTCTGAATTACACAAAGTAGTATGAATTAGATGGTCTCCAAGAAGTTGGCAAAAACCGCTTATAAAATTTTTTGAGTATAAGGTCGTTGTAGTAACAGTGGGTCACCCTTTTTTTGAGTCATGTCTCCGAAACTATACAAGGTATTAATGTCAAATTCTAATGAAAGAAAGGTGGGCCACTTAACTGCATTTTGGTTAAAAAGTCATTTAAATATATCTGATGGTTTTTGATTATATATATATATATATATATATAAAAATATATATAAACTTTTTTTTTAAATGAGTATTTCAATATAAAAAGACAGTTCATTGTTAATATTTTTAATAAGTTTTATCAAATCACTACACTTTACATAATTACATTTAACATAATTACCCTTGGATATTGTTCAAAAACAAGTCTTTGTTAACAAAATGTAGTCTTAGCTTTTAAACATAATATAATATCAGTTAAATTATTTTATCCATTCAGTGGCACTTTGACTGTCATTTACTTCAATAAGAATGATAATTATAGATCTTTGTAAATATTGACTTGTTTTTAAAAAGATATTATTCTTAAAAATAAATCAACAAAAAAAAACAAAACGAAAATCTTAAACTAAATAAAGCACTCTTATCTTTTTAATATAATCTCAGTTTAATTATTTTACCCATTCAGTGGCACTTTGACTTTCATTAACTTCGATAAGAATGATAATTAAAGATCTTTGTAAATATTCACATCAGTGTTTACAAAGACATTCAAATAAATAAAAAAAAAATGGAAATCTTAAACAAAATAAAGCACTCTTAGCTTTGTAATATAATAATATAACATCTGTTTAATAATTTTAACCATTCAGTGGCACTTTGAATGTCATTAACTTCGATAAAAATGATAATTAAAGATCTTTGTAAATATTCACGTTAGTGTTTACAAAGTCATTCAAATAAATCAACAAAAAAAACAAAACTGAAATCTTAAACAAAATAAAGCACTCTTAGCTTTGAAATATCATAATACAATATCAGTTTGATTATTTTAACCATTCAGTGGCACTTTGACTGTCATTAACTTCGATAAGAATGATAATTAAAGATCTTTGTAAATATTAACATCAGTGTTTACAAAGACATTCAAATAAACAAGTTGTGTGGTTTTAGGAAACCACGATGAAAGTGAAACTTTTTTTCAGATTGTAGGCATTTAATTGAGAATTTTTCGAAAGCTACTTCATTTAGGATTTTAAAAGTAATATTAACTTAAGACGTGCAAAAGGAAATGATAATAGTAGACAAGATATATAACTATGAATGTTTATTTTACTCTGCGTACTAAAGTACAGAATACATAAATAAATACAATGTTCGGTATGATATATATATACATATTAAAAACGTAGATCAATATTTATATAAATCATTGAATTATTTTAAATTTCGATTATTTGATCACTAACTTCATCTTCGCTTTGAGTCTCACAGTTTATAAATGTAAATAATATTTTGTGGTAACTAAAATAAGTAAACATTGACATGCATTCTATTTTTTCAATGTGTCTGGTAAAAACTGCATCGATCGTAGTACCATACCAACGCTGCACAGCTGATGAGAGCTATAGGTACCGCCATATTGGTTTCTTTACCCCCACTCCGCGGCCGACTGTAATGCGACATGCGATAGGTAAACGAAATATTCTGAGGCGATACAATAAAAGTTTCACTTTAATAAAAAAAAATGGAAATCTTAAACAAAATAAAGTACTCTTAGCTTTGAAATATCATAATATAATATCAGTTTAATTATTTTAACCATTCAGTGGCACTTTGAATGTCATTAAATTCGATAAAAATGATAATTAAAGATCTTGGTAAATATTCACGTTAGTGTTTACAAAGACATTCAAATAAATCAACAAAAAAAAACAAAATGGAAATCTTAAACAAAATAAAGCACTCTTAGCTTTGAAATATAATACAATATCAGTTTGATTATTTTAAACATTCAGTGGTACTTTGACTGTCATTAACTTCGATAAGAATGATAATTAAAAATCTTTGTAAATATTGACGTGTTTATAAAAATATATTAATCTTACAAATAAATCAACAAAAAAAACAAAATGGAAATCTCAAAATAAAGTACTCTTAGCTTTTAAATTTATTAATATAGCTAATTTCAGCATATCTGTTTTAGCAATTTAATAGCACTTTGGTTTTTTTATTGACTGCCTACTCTATGAATCACAATTGAGATCTTTGTAATTGAATATTTATTTTTATGACTTTCGACAAAATGTAAAATTAACCCTAATATCAATGGATAACGATTTAGGAAAAATCAATATTTAAATAGCAGTAAGACTGTTGGCGTAAGGTGCTTCCTCCTGCACCAGATTTAGGTTGGTTTACTTTTACTTCACACACCTTAACATATAATAAATCATGTGGAACTGATATCTAGAATTTACACGGAGGAAGCTCACGTAATATTCTAAGTTTTCATTACGCTCATGCAAAACTTTTCCTACAAAATAAATACTTTTCCTCTTAGTTGAAAAACTAAGGAGAACGTGATCTCGAGGCGTTGAAACTCGAGGCAGGACATTGAGTAGTATATTTTGTTATCAGTTAGTATTTCAGTATCGTCTTCCTCACCCAATCTGAGTCTTCATCGTCAAAAGAAATATTTTCAGCGTTATCTCTGATTCCCTCTGCAGAACTTTCTTAACAGCTTTTGTTTTGTTTTTCTTTGGTAATTTTCTTTTCTTGACTATCTTTGTTATCTAATATTTTCCTTCTACAGTGTATCCATGGCAATGAAGCTGCGGCCAGGTTATCTTCTTATGTTTGCCCTTGGGATAGCTTTGGGGGATTGTCGAAACTGGCTGGGGCTTAGAAAAGAGCCTGATAATACCGATGTATCTTTCGACTTAGAGCACTTGGGCTTTAATACCTCTTGCGGTTGTACGTATTGTAACTCTAAAGGTCGTGAGGCTTTGATGGGTCTTACTTTGAATCGAACAGAGGCCCCTGACTCTTGCTGAAAAGTTTAAGAATGTACTAATGTCCCAGGGAGTGTTTCGTTTTCTAGAATTGATGGACTATTTTGCTCGTTTTCGCTAATATATTGCAAAAAGACGTCAAGTGGATTTGGGAGAACATAAGGATTGGGACGATCAGCCACAGCGCTCAGTAAAAAGTCTTCATCCGTCAAAACATTCCTATCAAAAGGATGGATCCCGGTTTTTTGAAGGCATTAATAATATTCGTTGGAGTCATGACCCTGGTAAATGTGTCCCTATCAGCTCAGCTAAATCATAGATCGTCTGGATTTTTACCAGCCAAGATTCCATAGCGGTGTTGTAATAGTTTTTAAATAGAGAATAAATAGCCACATCCAGGGGCTGCAGGTTTGCTGACGCATGAGAGTGTAGTGTCAATATTGTCACAGCGTTTTCTTTTGCTATATCTAGGGTTTCAATATACAAATTCGACTCGTGGTTATCCATATTTAATATTGATGGATTTTCTTTAGAACTCAAGGTATGTTTGATGAAACATTTCAATATTTTGACAAATAACTCGCTATTCATCAACCAGATGACAGCCAATCCTAATGTTCCAGGGGGAGCACCTTTAATCGTGTGATCCTTATAGTTTTTCCTGGGAAAAATAAGTACCGGTGGCAAAGCTTGACCAGCTGCACTGATAATGCAGCAAGTTGTTACCAGGGTGCCTTTTTAGCAACTTGTTATTTTCCAATATTCTTACCTATGGGACCAATTAGTTTTCGGGGTTTCTGCACTGTTGTCGTTACCGTCTCATCAAGATTGTACACTCTACCGTCCGCAAGTAAAGAATGTCCTTTACAAACTTCTTTCAGATTATCGAAAAAGACCTTTACGGTTCCCTTGTTGAATGCAGTTGCTCTAGCCTGACTGCAAGTTTCCGGTTTTTATAAAGAAAGCTCATTATGACACTGGCGAAGATTTTAAGCAATCAATACCTGCCATCTGATTTACAAATGACTGTGCCATTTTAATTTCGTTTATTACAGCCATTTTGTATGCAATTTTCCGACAAACTTGTTGTTAAGCCTTACAACATAAATGTGCAATTTTTATAGTGTTCGGGAAGTCCTTGTTCTTGATTATTCGTGAAAACTCTGTTAATGTCATAATGGGGCACGAGCCTCACATTTTCAATACTTGTGGATGCTTAATGTCATAATGCGGCTCGAGCCTCACATTTTCAATACTTGTGGATGCTTAATGTCATAATGCGGCTCGAGCCTCACATTTTCAATACTTGTGGATGCTTAATGTCATAATGCGGCACGAGCCTCACATTTTCAATACTTGTGGATGCTTAATGTCATAATGCGGCTCGAGCCTCACATTTTCAATACTTGTGGATGCTTAATGTCATAATGCGGCACGAGCCTCACATTTTCAATACTTGTGGATGCTTTTACTTTGGCTGCATAATGTTGTAGCGTTGAAAATGGAATTTTCTTTTCCTTTGCTACTGTCTTACGTACTTTTTGTCATCCAATTTTCGCAAAGAGCTTCTTTCATGTCTTCTTTGGTGTGATTACCTATTTTTCTACACAACGAGCGTTTCTTTGGCATTCTGTAAATTAAAACTATAGGTATTGTAATTATCTTCGATTGTATTTAGCGACAACTGCTGGTAGGTACACAATGGGTCAACCCACTGTGGCCATAATTTTAGGACGCAATAAGAGAAACTATTACTATGCCGGTAATCCCTAATCTACTGTCAAATGAAACCTTAAGAACTACTTATTACATAGAAATGGTAACTTAGTAGATAAAATTAATAGCTTCGGAAGAAAAAACAACAAAACTTACGTGATTTTTTTACTTTTGTAGTCTGGAAACGCAAATTAATTTTTTTACTGTTCACTACGCTTCCGAGCGGCATATTAGCTAGCGTCAATGTTGCCAACTGTCTGGAAACTTTCCTCCTAAAGCAATTTCAAAATCTACTAAATTCAAACTAAAACTCCCTAACTATGAACCAAGTATTTATTCATTATAAAATAATTAAACTAATTTAAATATTTATCATTGAATTAGACCCAAATGTTTCTTTTTTAATTTTTGGTTAATGGAATTAGAATACTGAGTAATCGTTTAGAAAACGTAATAAACATTTTATCCCCAGAAATACCTCTACAAAATTTACCCCTAAAAACTCTTACATAGATTTTATACCCCTAAATTAGGGATGCCCGGAGTTGGCATCACTAGCTAGCGTGGAGAGGGTCATGTCCGAGCGCGAATCTACTGTGAAAGAGATGTAGCTATTGCCCTAATCTTTTTGTTGACAACGACCCTAATTGCTGTTGAAAAAATCACAAGTTTTGAATTGGATTGCGCAATGCTTCAATGTATTTAATTTCCGTGATATGCGAACCAAATGTGTGCTAAACGGAACAAAGGTGTGTTAGAACATGCACAAAATAGTGTTCTAAGTAATCTGTATTTCTTGAAACTCTCGGTGCAGTTAATCGAAATTTTTTTTTCATCAGTTCCCATTAAATGCCTAGAATTTACAATATCTAGAGTTACAATACAGATGATAATGCTACAGTATACATCGTATCATAAAATTTCACAAATGAGGCTTAGAAATGGCAAATAGTACCTCCATTTTATTACCGTATATATCGCAGCTCAACATTTCACAAACGAGGCTTAGAAATGGCAAATAGTACCTACCTCCATTTGATTAACGTACACATCGCAGCTCAATATTTCACAAATGAGGCTTAGAAATGGCAAATAGTACTTCCATTTTATTACCGCATACATCACAGCTCAAAATTTCACAAACGAGACTTAGAAATGGCAAATAATGCTTCCATTGTTTTACCGTACACATCGCAGCTCAACCTTTTCACAAACGAGGCTTAGAAATGGCAAATAGTACCTCCATTTTATTACCGTATATATCGCAGCCAACATTTCACAAACGAGGCTTAGAAATGGCAAATAGTACCTCCATTGTTTTACCGTACACATCGCAGCTTAACATTTCACAAACGAGGCTTAGAAATGGCAAATAGTATCTCCATTTTATTACCGTATACATCACAGCTCAACATTCTACAAATGAGGTTTAGAAATGGCATTTTTTACTTAAATGACATTTGTTTATTTAAATATTTTCCAAAGATTTTAAAGTAACCAAAATACAAGATTGAGATAAAGCTTGTGTTAAACTTTCAGTATTACAATAACTTTCAGTATTACAATAGCTTGTGTTAAACTTTCAGTATTACAATAATAACCAAAATACAAGATTGAGATAAAGCTTGTGTTAAACTTTCAGTATTACAATTTTTGTTCTTGGTACCATTATTGACCTTATTAAAATTGTCAACAAATGTCAAGAATGTGTGTTTCTTTCTCCATTAAGATTTTATATTCTCCAATCATTTACAAACTTCATCATATTTGAGTACAAACAAGCGTAATGAAACATATGCGTATTCAAAATGTGCACTTTTCCTTATACCTCAATTTTATTACTTGAAATATTTGTAATATTCAATACCGTAAAAAAATATTTTTTCTCTTTATTGTAAATATATAATATTAGACATAGGAATGGAATTGTATACAGAACGGTTTTTACAACTATTGTAATTTTCACAGAACGGATAAATCCATATTTGTATCACCATACAATTCTTCCGAATAATGAGCTTGGAAATCATTTGAAGTACCTCACAATGGCTATTTGACAGATCAAAAATATACCACAATTCATGGTCACCCTGTTAGATTATAACGTAAATAAGCGTATTGCTTTTCATTTTCGAAAGAATAAGTTTATATTTCGTAAAAAAACGTTAAGAAATCACAATATTTTTTTAAATTCAATCAGCGTCGCAAACGCCCTGTTATTTGTTAAAAGTCAAATAACGTCACAGGCAAGTAGAACGCATTTATATCAAAATGTAATATTCTTATTCTTTTGGTTTATTGGTATCGATGTCAATAATAATATTTAAAACACAAAATTTTACTTATATCGAAACGATCTTCACGCATAAAAACATTTGAGTGAACTATAATGTTGTTTGGATCCCATCGGGCTAATTGCAGCAACTGTTTTCGTCTTTTAGGATTCGTTAGCGCTGAAACGAATACTTTGTGTGGATTTTTTATAGACGTATTTGTACATTGTGTCACTACACACCATTTTAATATGAAAATAAATAATAATCCACTTCATCCGGCAGGACTGTTTATGTTTACATTGTGTGTGACGTCGCGAAGGCAATCATCAAACACATATTACTCTCGAAACTTTTGTAACTTTCGAAAGTATAATAAAACCTACACCGCTCCCCTACAATAAACGCACTAACGTAAGTAGTGGGAAACCCCACACAGACCCGGCTTCCGCTATTGTTTTGTGTAATATATAAATGCTGTTCGATGTACCTAAGAGTTAATCTTTGCTAATAGCCCACCTGACAATGTTGTAATACAACGAAACCTAGGTCGCGGTAAAGAACTTAAAGAAAGTAGAATTAATACTACATCACGTAGTTTTATTTAATTGTGTAAAATGTTAACATAAGGCAAAGTACAGCTGCCTCGAAAAACAAATGTTATAAGCATATCACAGTATAATCTGTATCATTTCTAATCGTGAAACAGAGTTGCGTAATGTCTCGATTCGGCTAAAACTGATAAGAAAGACCTAAGCAGGAAAGTTGAAGGCTTTCTATCACTACATTTATAAGATTTCAACATGTAACTTTTTTGGACTGATATAATCGCTGGTGAGAATTATTCAGAATGATTATATAATTAGATAGTTTCTAGGTTTTTAAATATCGTAATATGTTGTGAATAGTTTTAAGTCAGTGGTTTAACAGCAATGGGCCGTAATCGATGTTAAAGTTTTAAGACGTCAGTTCTATTCTAAATATACTATTTTCAGTATTAGTTGACAGTCTTTCATCAAATTCTCAACCGTCGCTTAACGTGGTAAAACGTGCAGTAATATGGTGGTGGTAAATCGAGGTAAACATCTAAATACGTCACTATATTATATAATCACACATACTATAGGAATATTTTGTGGTAATCATTATCAATAAAAATAATATATGTATATTAATGTTTTTTTAATCGATTATCAGAAAATGAAATAAATTTAAATTATATAATATATTATAATATATTATATAATAGATAGAAGACTTACATAATAAATATAATAAGCTTATAATTATTATCAATACATTTATAATCTTATCTACAACACTATATGTATTGATGTTTGTAATATATCCCTTATTGTATCCCCACTACATGAATAAGCAACATTTTATTTTGAACCTATAAAATTTAAACATCATTATTTACAATCACTTTTAAATTAATGAATCATATATATAATTAATTTCGCTGTGCGAAATTAAAAATATATATTATTTTTATTTTTATATACAAATGTTAAGATCAGCAGGTTAGCGCCGCATAAACATTCTGATATATAAAAATATTTGATAATAAAAATTAGACACATATTTAAATGTAGCATTGTAATATTATTATAAATAACACTAAGATTACAGGGTAATGGAAAATTAACAATATTTAATACTTAATAAGTTATTTAATTTATATTATTTTTAGTTATAGCTTTCTATATTATAGTATGCAACGTAGAAAATTATTTTTTTACATAAGGTTAATAATTTTACATAAGGTTGTCAAGGTTATATTAGTTGCCTTCAAAATTTCTAGCCTTTTTTGTGTATCAAAATGTAAGAAGGCTCATTTTACATTTCGAAAACTTAAAAAAACGCTTTTGATTACATTTGATACCATGTCTGCTAACTCAATATGGAATTTAATATTTTTTCTTCGATTATATAAAGGAACAGGACATTGAAATCAACACCACTAAATGGATTCAATCCATAAATAACAAAACATTTGATACAACGGCCAGTAACAGAATATTAATTTAAAAAAAAAATTAAAATCTAAACAAATTGCAACACAAAAAATAAATGAATCACAGATAACTTAGTTTGTTTACTTTTCACAAAAAACATTTATACGTTGAATCAAGGTTTTACAGATCAAAATTATTAATATCAAAATAATTCGAGTTTTTGAATAGTGTTGTGCTGAGACATTTTGCAGAGGAAGGAGCTGGCAGCTCGCAGGCAGCTCGTTCCCAGCAAAGAAATTGTGCCTCACTGACGCCATGAACCCGTGACCCCGTGAGCATCAACATATGTCTGCAAAGCATTAAATTAACATTATAATTTATATATATTATAATTAACATTATAAATTATATATATTTTAATTAACATTATAATTTGTATTTTAACTTTAAATCATAAGTGCTTTAAAAAGTATTATCATTATAATTTTTTCAGAATTATTTCGCAGACGAATGAACTTCTGAAATTCTATCAGAGAACAGTAGTTGGTTCGACAACTTCCTGTTAAGCTGTTTCATCCTGTATGCATCATGGAACGAGCTCCTGTTAAGATCATGGTGTGATCAGCGATTCACGCAATGGGTGTTGTATGTCTTTATATTGTTCAAGGCACAGTGAGACTGGACCGACGTAGAGACGTATTGCAGATTCGTCTTATTCCTTGAGTGCAACATATATACAACCAGGTGTTTACCAGTTTCTTGAATACAAACAGTATAAAAGTTTCACAAGGGCCAGGGAATTTTCTGATTTGACCCTAAGAGAAAACTTGTGGGAAAATGCGAAAAAGGAGATAACGTTTACAGTCTCACATATCTTCATCTCTTTACTTTTGTCCCGAAATGTGCCAGATTAATAATTCTAGAAAAATTATATAAGTAGAATAGTAGTAGATAGAAGTAGGTTTGAAGAAATTAGCACCCAATTTTATTTCGCATCCGAGTGTATAGATTTTGTTTGTCACCACTTCTATTTACTGTGTTTTTCTGAAATATATGAAAGTGCCTTGACTATTTTTTATTTGACTTAGAGCCAACTACCGTAACAAAAGATAATTTATAAACATATAAATTCGATTCGGTCATAATCCAATCATGGTCTGCGATCCCTTGTTATTCGCCTATTCACTATTTGTGAATGGTCCTAAAAACTTTGTTTTTTTAGGGTTCCGGATCTCAAAAGGAAAAAAGGAACCCTTATAGGATCACTTCGTTGTCCGTCTGTCTGTTGAAATTAATATCAATTACTTAGGTCTACAGTCCCTTGGAGCTGTAAAAAAATCAAGGTTCTAAGTCAACGTAATCAAGCTGAACCCTAAAAATATTATGCCGCATATTTTGACACTTGAAAATAAAGCCAGGCCTATAGGCTACCAACGGGAGTACCCGTTTGTTCTAGTACCGTGAAATTTGAAAAGAAGCAAGGTCTCACAGCATCAGAAAAGAAAAAAAACGAAAATCGTTAATTTGTAGCTATATCAGAGAAAAAAATTTCTTTAAACATGCGCCTGTGAAAAGTATAGTATTTTCGGAATAAAAAATTATAATTTTCTAAATAGTTTAAATAAAAAAAAGCATAAATAATGATGAACATTTATGACACATGTTCATTAATATGTGACACATGTTCATTCATTTATGACACATGTTCATTCATTTATGACACATGTTCATTCATTTATGACATTTATGACACATTTATGACACATGTTCATTCATTTATAACACATGTTCATTTATGACACATGTTCATTTATGACACATGTTCATTTATGACACATGTTCATTAATATGTTCATAAATAATGATGAACATTTATGACACGTGTTCATTTATGAGACATGTTCATTATACAGTGGTAATAAAATTCATTTTCTAATTTGTAACCCATTGTCGAACAATGCAAAATACTAAAGAAATATGTGATAACCCCACATCGATAATATATAATAACACCACATCGTTAATATATAATAACACCACATCGATAATATATAATAACACCACATCCATAATATATAGTAACATTACGTCCATAATATATAATAACACTACTTCGATGGTGTTACAACGAAGTGAAAACATCCAGCTGGAAATAAAGGTTTAATGGTCCTCTATGGTTTAGAGAGGTTTAATGGTCCTCTATGGTATGCAGAAAAGACTCTTGTAACATGTTTTTACAGTGTCCATTGCTGTCTAATTTTGTGAAGTTTGTGGTAACAAACTTAAGTGAAGTTTGTGGTAACAAACGTAAGTGAAGTTTGTGGTAACAAATTAGACAGCAATGGACACTGTAAAAACATGTCACAAGAGTCTTATCTGCATTTCGTATTTCTGAGATATGAAAAATTTTAATATTTCCAGTTTTTCGCGCAAAAATATTACTTCCGGTGAGATTAATTAATGTTTTCAAAACAGAACTATTTTAACAGTACTCAACACTAAATAAAGTCTTTATTAAATATATTTATTATTCTTCAATTTAAAATGTATTATTACTGTTCAATTTAAAATGTATTATTATTGTTCAATTTAAAATGCATTATTATTGTTCAATTTAAAATATATTATTATTGTTCAATTTAAAATGTATTATTATTGTTCAATTTAAAATGTATTATTATTGTTCAATTTAAAATGTATTATTATTGTTCAATTTAAAATGTATTATTATTGTTCAATTTAAAATGCATTATTATTGTTCAATTTAAAATGTATTATTATTGTTCAATTTAAAATGTATTATTATTGTTCAATTTAAAATGTATTATTATTGTTCAATTTAAAATGTATTATTATTGTTCAATTTAAAATGTATTATTATTATTGTTCAATTTAAAATGTATTATTATTGTTCAATTTAAAATGTATTATTATTGTTCAATTTAAAATGTATTATTATTGTTCAATTTAAAATGTATTATTATTGTTCAATTTAAAATGTATTATTATTGTTCAATTTAAAATGCATTATTATTGTTCAATTTAAAATGCATTATTATTGTTCAATTTAAAATGTATTATTATTGTTCAATTTAAAATGTATTATTATTGTTCAATTTAAAATGTATTATTATTGTTCAATTTAAAATGTATTATTATTGTTCAATTTAAAATGCATTATTATTGTTCAATTTAAAATGTATTATTATTGTTCAATTTAAAATGTATTATTATTGTTCAATTTAAAATGTATTATTATTGTTCAATTTAAAATGCATTATTATTGTTCAATTTAAAATGCATTATTATTGTTCAATTTAAAATGTATTATTTTTGTTCAATTTAAAATGTATTATTATTGTTCAATTTAAAATGTATTATTATTGTTCAATTTAAAATGTATTATTATTGTTCAATTTAAAATGCATTATTATTGTTCAATTTAAAATGTATTATTATTGTTCAATTTAAAATGTATTATTATTGTTCAATTTAAAATGTATTATTATTGTTCAATTTAAAATGTATTATTATTGTTCAATTTAAAATGTATTAAAAGTAGAATTAATACTACATCACGTAGTTTTATTTAATTGTGTAAAATGTTAACATAAGGCAAAGTACAGCTGCCTCGAAAAACAAATGTTATAAGCATATCACAGTATAATCTGTATCATTTCTAATCGTGAAACAGAGTTGCGTAATGTCTCGATTCGGCTAAAACTGATAAGAAAGACCTAAGCAGGAAAGTTGAAGGCTTTCTATCACTACATTTATAAGATTTCAACATGTAACTTTTTTGGACTGATATAATCGCTGGTGAGAATTATTCAGAATGATTATATAATTAGATAGTTTCTAGGTTTTTAAATATCGTAATATGTTGTGAATAGTTTTAAGTCAGTGGTTTAACAGCAATGGGCCGTAATCGATGTTAAAGTTTTAAGACGTCAGTTCTATTCTAAATATACTATTTTCAGTATTAGTTGACAGTCTTTCATCAAATTCTCAACCGTCGCTTAACGTGGTAAAACGTGCAGTAATATGGTGGTGGTAAATCGAGGTAAACATCTAAATACGTCACTATATTATATAATCACACATACTATAGGAATATTTTGTGGTAATCATTATCAATAAAAATAATATATGTATATTAATGTTTTTTTAATCGATTATCAGAAAATGAAATAAATTTAAATTATATAATATATTATAATATATTATATAATAGATAGAAGACTTACATAATAAATATAATAAGCTTATAATTATTATCAATACATTTATAATCTTATCTACAACACTATATGTATTGATGTTTGTAATATATCCCTTATTGTATCCCCACTACATGAATAAGCAACATTTTATTTTGAACCTATAAAATTTAAACATCATTATTTACAATCACTTTTAAATTAATGAATCATATATATAATTAATTTCGCTGTGCGAAATTAAAAATATATATTATTTTTATTTTTATATACAAATGTTAAGATCAGCAGGTTAGCGCCGCATAAACATTCTGATATATAAAAATATTTGATAATAAAAATTAGACACATATTTAAATGTAGCATTGTAATATTATTATAAATAACACTAAGATTACAGGGTAATGGAAAATTAACAATATTTAATACTTAATAAGTTATTTAATTTATATTATTTTTAGTTATAGCTTTCTATATTATAGTATGCAACGTAGAAAATTATTTTTTTACATAAGGTTAATAATTTTACATAAGGTTGTCAAGGTTATATTAGTTGCCTTCAAAATTTCTAGCCTTTTTTGTGTATCAAAATGTAAGAAGGCTCATTTTACATTTCGAAAACTTAAAAAAACGCTTTTGATTACATTTGATACCATGTCTGCTAACTCAATATGGAATTTAATATTTTTTCTTCGATTATATAAAGGAACAGGACATTGAAATCAACACCACTAAATGGATTCAATCCATAAATAACAAAACATTTGATACAACGGCCAGTAACAGAATATTAATTTAAAAAAAAAATTAAAATCTAAACAAATTGCAACACAAAAAATAAATGAATCACAGATAACTTAGTTTGTTTACTTTTCACAAAAAACATTTATACGTTGAATCAAGGTTTTACAGATCAAAATTATTAATATCAAAATAATTCGAGTTTTTGAATAGTGTTGTGCTGAGACATTTTGCAGAGGAAGGAGCTGGCAGCTCGCAGGCAGCTCGTTCCCAGCAAAGAAATTGTGCCTCACTGACGCCATGAACCCGTGACCCCGTGAGCATCAACATATGTCTGCAAAGCATTAAATTAACATTATAATTTATATATATTATAATTAACATTATAAATTATATATATTTTAATTAACATTATAATTTGTATTTTAACTTTAAATCATAAGTGCTTTAAAAAGTATTATCATTATAATTTTTTCAGAATTATTTCGCAGACGAATGAACTTCTGAAATTCTATCAGAGAACAGTAGTTGGTTCGACAACTTCCTGTTAAGCTGTTTCATCCTGTATGCATCATGGAACGAGCTCCTGTTAAGATCATGGTGTGATCAGCGATTCACGCAATGGGTGTTGTATGTCTTTATATTGTTCAAGGCACAGTGAGACTGGACCGACGTAGAGACGTATTGCAGATTCGTCTTATTCCTTGAGTGCAACATATATACAACCAGGTGTTTACCAGTTTCTTGAATACAAACAGTATAAAAGTTTCACAAGGGCCAGGGAATTTTCTGATTTGACCCTAAGAGAAAACTTGTGGGAAAATGCGAAAAAGGAGATAACGTTTACAGTCTCACATATCTTCATCTCTTTACTTTTGTCCCGAAATGTGCCAGATTAATAATTCTAGAAAAATTATATAAGTAGAATAGTAGTAGATAGAAGTAGGTTTGAAGAAATTAGCACCCAATTTTATTTCGCATCCGAGTGTATAGATTTTGTTTGTCACCACTTCTATTTACTGTGTTTTTCTGAAATATATGAAAGTGCCTTGACTATTTTTTATTTGACTTAGAGCCAACTACCGTAACAAAAGATAATTTATAAACATATAAATTCGATTCGGTCATAATCCAATCATGGTCTGCGATCCCTTGTTATTCGCCTATTCACTATTTGTGAATGGTCCTAAAAACTTTGTTTTTTTAGGGTTCCGGATCTCAAAAGGAAAAAAGGAACCCTTATAGGATCACTTCGTTGTCCGTCTGTCTGTTGAAATTAATATCAATTACTTAGGTCTACAGTCCCTTGGAGCTGTAAAAAAATCAAGGTTCTAAGTCAACGTAATCAAGCTGAACCCTAAAAATATTATGCCGCATATTTTGACACTTGAAAATAAAGCCAGGCCTATAGGCTACCAACGGGAGTACCCGTTTGTTCTAGTACCGTGAAATTTGAAAAGAAGCAAGGTCTCACAGCATCAGAAAAGAAAAAAAACGAAAATCGTTAATTTGTAGCTATATCAGAGAAAAAAATTTCTTTAAACATGCGCCTGTGAAAAGTATAGTATTTTCGGAATAAAAAATTATAATTTTCTAAATAGTTTAAATAAAAAAAAGCATAAATAATGATGAACATTTATGACACATGTTCATTAATATGTGACACATGTTCATTCATTTATGACACATGTTCATTCATTTATGACACATGTTCATTCATTTATGACATTTATGACACATTTATGACACATGTTCATTCATTTATAACACATGTTCATTTATGACACATGTTCATTTATGACACATGTTCATTTATGACACATGTTCATTAATATGTTCATAAATAATGATGAACATTTATGACACGTGTTCATTTATGAGACATGTTCATTATACAGTGGTAATAAAATTCATTTTCTAATTTGTAACCCATTGTCGAACAATGCAAAATACTAAAGAAATATGTGATAACCCCACATCGATAATATATAATAACACCACATCGTTAATATATAATAACACCACATCGATAATATATAATAACACCACATCCATAATATATAGTAACATTACGTCCATAATATATAATAACACTACTTCGATGGTGTTACAACGAAGTGAAAACATCCAGCTGGAAATAAAGGTTTAATGGTCCTCTATGGTTTAGAGAGGTTTAATGGTCCTCTATGGTATGCAGAAAAGACTCTTGTAACATGTTTTTACAGTGTCCATTGCTGTCTAATTTTGTGAAGTTTGTGGTAACAAACTTAAGTGAAGTTTGTGGTAACAAACGTAAGTGAAGTTTGTGGTAACAAATTAGACAGCAATGGACACTGTAAAAACATGTCACAAGAGTCTTATCTGCATTTCGTATTTCTGAGATATGAAAAATTTTAATATTTCCAGTTTTTCGCGCAAAAATATTACTTCCGGTGAGATTAATTAATGTTTTCAAAACAGAACTATTTTAACAGTACTCAACACTAAATAAAGTCTTTATTAAATATATTTATTATTCTTCAATTTAAAATGTATTATTACTGTTCAATTTAAAATGTATTATTATTGTTCAATTTAAAATGCATTATTATTGTTCAATTTAAAATATATTATTATTGTTCAATTTAAAATGTATTATTATTGTTCAATTTAAAATGTATTATTATTGTTCAATTTAAAATGTATTATTATTGTTCAATTTAAAATGTATTATTATTGTTCAATTTAAAATGCATTATTATTGTTCAATTTAAAATGTATTATTATTGTTCAATTTAAAATGTATTATTATTGTTCAATTTAAAATGTATTATTATTGTTCAATTTAAAATGTATTATTATTGTTCAATTTAAAATGTATTATTATTATTGTTCAATTTAAAATGTATTATTATTGTTCAATTTAAAATGTATTATTATTGTTCAATTTAAAATGTATTATTATTGTTCAATTTAAAATGTATTATTATTGTTCAATTTAAAATGTATTATTATTGTTCAATTTAAAATGCATTATTATTGTTCAATTTAAAATGCATTATTATTGTTCAATTTAAAATGTATTATTATTGTTCAATTTAAAATGTATTATTATTGTTCAATTTAAAATGTATTATTATTGTTCAATTTAAAATGTATTATTATTGTTCAATTTAAAATGCATTATTATTGTTCAATTTAAAATGTATTATTATTGTTCAATTTAAAATGTATTATTATTGTTCAATTTAAAATGTATTATTATTGTTCAATTTAAAATGCATTATTATTGTTCAATTTAAAATGCATTATTATTGTTCAATTTAAAATGTATTATTTTTGTTCAATTTAAAATGTATTATTATTGTTCAATTTAAAATGTATTATTATTGTTCAATTTAAAATGTATTATTATTGTTCAATTTAAAATGCATTATTATTGTTCAATTTAAAATGTATTATTATTGTTCAATTTAAAATGTATTATTATTGTTCAATTTAAAATGTATTATTATTGTTCAATTTAAAATGTATTATTATTGTTCAATTTAAAATGTATTATTATTGTTCAATTTAAAATGTATTATTATTGTTCAATTTAAAATGTATTATTATTGTTCAATTTAAAATGTATTATTATTGTTCAATTTAAAATGTATTATTATTGTTCAATTTAAAATGTATTATTATTGTTCAATTTAAAATGCATTATTATTGTTCAATTTAAAATATATTATTATTGTTCAATTTAAAATGTATTATTATTGTTCAATTTAAAATGTATTATTATTGTTCAATTTAAAATGTATTATTATTGTTCAATTTAAAATGTATTATTATTGTTCAATTTAAAATGCATTATTATTGTTCAATTTAAAATGTATTATTATTGTTCAATTTAAAATGTATTATTATTGTTCAATTTAAAATGTATTATTATTGTTCAATTTAAAATGTATTATTATTGTTCAATTTAAAATGTATTATTATTGTTCAATTTAAAATGTATTATTATTGTTCAATTTAAAATGCATTATTATTGTTCAATTTAAAATGTATTATTATTGTTCAATTTAAAATGTACTATTATTGTTCAATTTAAAATGTATTATTATTGTTCAATTTAAAATGTATTATTATTGTTCAATTTAAAATGTATTATTATTGTTCAATTTAAAATGTATTATTATTGTTCAATTTAAAATGTATTATTATTGTTCAATTTAAAATGTATTATTATTGTTCAATTTAAAATGTATTATTATTGTTCAATTTAAAATGTATTATTATTGTTCAATTTAAAATGTATTATTATTGTTCAATTTAAAATGTATTATTATTGTTCAATTTAAAATGCATTATTATTGTTCAATTTAAAATGTATTATTATTGTCCAATTTAAAATGTATTATTATTGTTCAATTTAAAATGTATTATTATTGTTCAATTTAAAATGTATTATTATTGTTCAATTTAAAATGTATTATTATTGTTCAATTTAAAATGTATTATTATTGTTCAATTTAAAATGTATTATTATTGTTCAATTTAAAATGTATTATTATTGTTCAATTTAAAATGTATTATTATTGTTCAATTTAAAATGTATTATTATTGTTCAATTTAAAATGTATTATTATTGTTCAATTTAAAATGTATTATTATTGTTCAATTTAAAATGTATTATTATTGTTCAATTTAAAATGTATTATTATTGTTCAATTTAAAATATATTATTATTATACTTAAAATATCATAAATAAAAGGGAAACATGCAGAAATTAGTTTTAAAACTGTTATTTATATAAACAGACTTAATATAGATGTATATAATTAGTATGATTATTATTAGTTACTATTAATGGTCAAAATAAAAACTTTCCTATAATTTTCCGATTATTGTATGAATACGGCCCATTAAGTCATCCAAAAGACAGAAAAATCCCATCACTGTCCAGTATATAAGCCAGAATAATAACATGGCAGGCGCAGACAGATTCACCTGATTTTGCATGCATTTTTTCTAATAAACTTTACACCAATAGCACCCACGTGATTACCTAATAAAATTAATGAGTAGCTTTCAATTATAAAATAGTGGTCCACAGTTAGCAATTTTTATGCAAATAACCTTTACATCAATAGCACCTGCGCAATTACCTAATAATATTAACGAATAGTTTGCAGTTATAAAACAGTGATCCAGAGTTAGCATTTTTTTCTATTAAACTTTAGCAATTACCCAATAAAATGAATGAGTACTTTGCAATTATAAAACAGTAATCCATAATTAGCAATGTTTTATGATAATAAACTTTACATCAATAGCACCAATGCAATTACCTAATAAAATTTATGAGTAGTTTGCAATTATAAAACAGTGATCCAGAATTAGCAATTTTTTTATCCTAATAAACTTTACATCAATAGCACCTGTATAATTACCCAATAAAATTTATCAGTAATTTGCAATTATAAAACAGTGATCCAGAGTTAGCAGTTTTTTTATGCTAATAAAATTTACAACAGCACCTGTGCATTTACCGAATAGAATTAATGAGTTGTTTGCAGTTATAAAATAGTGATCCAGATTAAGCACTTTTTTATCCGAGCATATCAATAGCACCTGCACAATTGGGAACATATTTATGTTCAAATAATTATTGATCAATATCTAACCAGTCTTGCATGCTTTTTACTTGCAGATACACTGATTGTGAATGCAATCATAAACGCTTGCAGGCGTGTGCAATTACTTAACAGAAGCACTGAAGATATATTAAAAACATAAAGATAATATCCTGTTGGCCAATGTGAGATATTGGTCAACAATAATTGCAAGTATAATATTTAGCTTCGTTCAAAGTTTCAGTAACAATATTATGTTTCAGTATAATACTTATGGAAAAAATGAAAAACTATAAAAGACTATTTTTATCAAAAAGCTGAATTTTCATAGAGGAAATCGGGGCCCGTCAGCTATTAAGAAAACAAATGTATTCATTTTTGGATTCACTATTATTTTAATTGTCCGTACTAGAGAAAAGATTTACTAATAACAATGGATCACTTCGAGACAGATTAACTAATCCGAATTATCACCCGTTTGATGCATAATTACAATTTCAACAAATAGATAACAATAATTTAATGATCAATCTCCTTATAAGTCTCTCTAGAAGAATAAAACGCGAACAACAATTAATAGACATTTGCAAACAGAAACAAAATTTGCAAGAATATGACGAGGGTATCGGTTTTCGCAAATCTCAGTTCCCATATTTAGGAAACTAAATCAAGACTACAAGCATTACTAGGAAATTGAGATCCTCAATATAATAAAAGAACTGAAATATTCTGACTAATTAATCATACCAGTGGACCTACATTTCATGTAACTCCATCTTCATAATCGGAGATTCGTTTCTTCGTTCCAGCTCAGCTATCCACAAATTCCGTCTCCATAACCCGATTCAAAAACTCCATTAGTCACCACAGATATATACACAAACTCCATTACTGCATGCATATATTGAAATGCTATGTCGCAAACATATGTATACTCCAGTTACCAGAATATATCCGTAACAATATTTAAAGGTACAATTTATACCGTTAATTGATCCATTGATTTAAAGATCTTTAATTAATAAACTTCGATAAATAAAAAACAAACCACTTACACCACCAACACTGTCTTCATCCAAGGGTTCTGTTCATGTTATGACTACTCAAACCATGTTGAATACATAGGTCAATAATTTTCCAAATACATTGTTTGGAAATTAAATAATTGAAGCTAATTATTTATTGGAAAGCGAATTTATTTATTCGGTATAAATAAATCTTCTTTTTTATAAAAAAATCAAAAGTGCACATATTACATTTTTTTTATTGTTTCCTAAATAAAAATAGAAAGAAAAAACAAAACAGCAGGGGACAGGCAGAAGGTCAAGCACAAATTGTGCGCATTTTCTTGCGTAAACGTAGACTTTGAACAGTCGCCAAGTACGAAAAAGATAGTTTTTATGAAAAATTGTTTATAAAAATTAAACTATTTGACAAATCATTATTAAAATCCATGGACTCATATTCCGATAGTTAACCAATACATAAAAAAAATAATTATCAAAATTGATTAGAAATTGCGACCTGTAGCATGTCCTCATACGTACACGCGTACAGGTCACCAGACGAAAATGTATGTCATTTTTCAAGTCTAATTTAAATCATAACAATTACTTAAGATAATTAAAAAATATTGCCATTATTATAGAAAGATCCCCTCTTTCGAAAAAGCTATATTAAAAGTTTATTAATTGCGCAATTATTTCTAAGGTTAAAACTCGGGACTGGCGCGCGCCGCTAATCAATAATAAAGCACACGCCCACGGAGTGCGCAATATAGTTATTAGTTAAATGTACGTTTTAATTATGATGTCAAAAAATACTTAGTTAACTTTGTTAAATACAAAATGTTTTTTTTTCTTACCTCATTTTGATTGTAAATAGCCCTTCTGCGGAAATTGCCGTTCACAGTGATGTGTCAGCATATGATGGGTGTTCCTGATATTATTAATAGTTTATAAATTGTCATTTTGTAGTAATTAAAACATATTTTAAGCTGATTTCTCTCTTGTTGCTAGGAGCAGACATCCAGTAGTTTCCCCTCAATATTGTAGACGCAAGAAACTACACTATGTAGTTTCTTGCGTCTCTTAAAAGAAAAAACTATAAAATGCGTAGCTTCTTTGAAATTCATTTTTTATAAATTATTCCAAAATAATTAAGCAGTGCGTCGTAAAATAAAAAATATTTTCAGCCCGTAGAAACGATGTGCACTCGGAGAGCGTTTTGGAAAAAATGAAAAAATATCACTGCTAATCTACGACTGCGAGTTGAGATGCTAGTGTTGTTTAAGGCAAAGATCGATAAATTACATTAAATATGGAAATGTCAAAAGGACATCGATGTATAGGTTTCTTTTTTTATACCTACATAGCTATTTTTGGACGATATTTTCTTTTTCGAAAACATCAAAAACAGTTTTTTTCCAGGGACAGGACATTACATCACATTTGGCATTAATCACGTCACTTAAATGATATGAACTGAAGCAATATTTAATAAAATGTGTTGTGTGTGAATGTATTTAGCGCCATACAATGTCAATATAAAACTTGACTGTTTAAAAAAGAAAGATATTTACTCAAAGTTAAAATTCTTTAACATGAGCGCTAGCGACTCGTATTTAATCATTTTCAATTGTATATGGGGATGATGTGGTTTTAATATAATCCAACCTAGTATAGTCTGGAACTTTTAAAGTATTAACTAAACAAAATATTTTGAATAACCCCTTTTTAAGTAATTACAAAACAAGTGGTAATACAACTAAATTAGCAGCGCATTTAGAAAAATCTAAAGCTTAAGTGTAGCTGGCTAAATATTGTAATAAAAAAGTATAAGACATCAACTCTAAGTCTGCGAAAACATTAATAACTACTTCTCTTCCACCTTCAAATTTAACCAACTCAAATGAAGAAAATACAAACAATCAAAGAAGGTACTTACGTAATAATAACCGGATGTTTCCGGTTGCTATTACGCAAGTACAGTTTCATATTTACGTATGAGCCAATTCTCCTTCCTGGGGTTCTGCTTCCGCTTGCTGAGTGACGACAAAATTTGAGGGGAAAATATATCTGCTCATGGTCATTGCCCAGGGCGGTCAAATTGTAGGGGCGGTTCTGGCTGGCGACAAATATTTCGCTCGATAAAAAAATGTGGACGCGCTTTTTGACGTGAATACGTCCTTAGATTTGCTACCATACGGGGGCAATCCAAAAAACCTAATGATACAGTTTGGCGTTGCAGTTTCGAATCTATCCTCTACATCAAAAATTAAATTATACCACCGGATAGCTAAACGGTCAAAGAATTCATTACGATAAGCGAGAACAGTGACGCATCGCGCGCGGTGGAGTGGGAAGCGCCGCCATTTTGAGGTTATTTTGCTGCGTATCGAGATTTGCAATTAGTATAACTTTTGATTCGGAAAAGCTACGATGTTCGTTTAAGTTTTAATCGTCAGCTGTCGTCAAAATCTATCGATTGTATATAAAACATTAGTTTAAAATAGTGACAGTGCATATAATAAGGTGTTAGAATAAAAAAATATTATCAAAAATATGTAATGTCGGCCTATACGCTATTGTAACACAATAATTTTTTGTTTCCTTGCTTTTATCCTAAATACATAAATAAAAATATTTTATTTAAAAAATATAACCCGTTACATAGACGTATTCACGTACAATACACGGCCGTGTCCATGACACAGCCACACCCATTTTTTTTTTACCTAACTATTAGGATATGTGTATGCGAAGCCGAACGCATTCACTCTACTATTTATGGTACCTATTATTCAAGGAATCCCCAAAAAGTGTTTTCCGTTCCTCTAGGAGTGAGTGAAAGATAAATATATAATAATTGATAATAGTATGCCGTTTGTGAGATAAAGACGACCTATATGCTCTCAGCGCTGTCTATCAACTATACTCCAAAATCAGTAGATTGAGGGGAACTGTGCCAAGTAGTATTTTGAATAATTTATTATTTGCGATGTTTTGATTTCTAATATGAAATTAGTACAACGACAAGATTTATTTAAGACGAGTGACGCAAGAAAACTGAGTGGTACATAATACAAAAAAAAATTGTGTGTGTCAGCTCCGACACGCGACTGCAGTTTACTCCTTCATTACGATTGTCTTGTAATGTATAAAATAGGTAACACTTATTATGTATATATTTATAAAATAGGTAAAAATATAAATATGAATATCATTAAATGTAAATGGAAAATCCTTTGATAAAAAAATGCTGACAATATAATTATTTTCAAGTAAGATCAAATTATACAAAGATCAAATTTATAAAAATTAAGACAAGATCAAATTTATACAACAAAATTAAAAACATTTTCTAACGTCAGACTAAGAAGTTAAAATTAAAAGACACTTTTTAATTTTATAGAATAGAAGACAACAAATATTTACACATAATGACATTTAATGATTACATCTTGATATAAGCGAACGAGATTAAACTATGCGCGATAGTAAACTATGTATGTCACACTCCGTCATTGCGATTACGTCTTAAGAAAATGTCAAATAAACATATTGATATCTCACTCTAAAAATGCCTGCGTCGAGTACCAATGAGATAGCTGACAAAGTGACCAAATTGGCTCAGTTATATACATTCGATTTACGTGTGTATACATTTTCGGGGATTTTCACAGGTTCTCGATGTCACTCCTAGCACATTCCTCGAATTAAGTCAAATAATTTACGAGAAAGACGTCAAGGAAATATTATATAATATATTATATAAATATTGCATTGAGAATATTTTTATATATGCCTGCTTCGAACTGCACTGCGGATGGATCATTTTCAGTTCTGACAAAGATTAAAATCTACCTCCGTAGTACTGTAGCTCAAACGCGACTGAATTCTTACCTGCACTTCCAATAGAAAGCAACCTGACGAAAGGTGTTGCTTATTCAGATTTGGTTTGATTGACTCCTTTGTGACACAGCAGTCCCGGCGTAAGACTACAGTATTAAATAAACAAGAGGAGATTTTTTTAAATTAATTCAGTTTTATAAATATATTTAGCTTTCTTTTCTAATTTTTCTTTTAATTTATGGCAGTTCTAGCGGTCACCCGCGTCTTCAGAAACGTGAACCTATAACCGGAATAAACTGCCTGTGTACTGTCCCAGGTCTATCTGTGTGTTAAATTTCATCAAAATTCATGCTGCTGTTTTCGTGTAATTACATAAGAAATAAACCAATAAACAAACTAACAAACCTTCATATTTATAATGTTAGTGGGATGTGAAATATACTGGGCGTGGGGGTAGCCAGATATAAATGGTCCGAGAGGAGACTGAACCTAAATACACAACTGCGTAAGTACCTAGATTGTAGCTATGCTTCATTTAAAATCATGTCAATACAGTTAAAAACCCTAAATATTATAATACAAAACAGTACGCAAAACAATGGAATCAGACAGACAGTGCAACGTATTATAAGCAAAATGTTTTTGCCTCTCTGTCGAACAAATATCCATTTAAATAACTGAGCAGTAAATTTATGTTTTGTTAAAAACGAATTGTACTCAAACCTGAAACGAATTTTTATGGTAATTTAATAAACAATATTGTAAATAAGGCTTTTTATTCATTGAAATCAGTGAACTTATTATAATTAGCAGTTGATATTTCGAACATGTCAATCTATAGTTAACCGATAAATCGTCATATTTAATCGAACTTTTCAAATATACCGATACAATATGTACCGATACTTTTTTGTTAGTCCGACATCCCTAAATAGACACAGACAAGTGAAAGGAAACATCTCGAGAGCGAGCGAGAAGTACGTACCTATTCATCATTGATTTTATATTAACAAGAACGAACTTCAGTGACACGTTATGATGTTTCATCATATCGCGATATCGATTAGTAATATTGCGCTGTCTGACTAGCACATATCACAAGCGTATAGATTCAACAATTTGACACTCTTGGTATGACCCGCTTCGGGTATATTCGGCAACAGAACGAGAAGTGACCAAGTTAGTAAGTGTATTTTTTTTATTTTGTGAATAACGTCCCTATTTAACATTATTTCACAATCTAATTCACGTACACGCCTAAACGTCTCGGCGAACAATCGGCGTGGATCTTGACCAAGAATACTTCCACAAAGCAGTATTTACATGCTCGGCGAATGTCATTAAATATGAAAGACACTGTTAGTGTTGTATTTAACGAACTTATGTAATTATATTAACAGTTTAATAACGAAAAATAAATAATAAAATTTGGGTGTGGCTGTGTCATGGACACGGCCGTGTGTTGTACGTGAATATTTTTTAAATAAAATATTTTTATTTATGTATTTAGGATAAAAGCAAGGAAACAAATAATTATTGTGTTACACTAGAATATAGGCCGACATTATATATTTTTGATAATATTTTTTTATTCTAACACCTTATTATATTCACTGTCACTACTACTAACTTACTTTAAACTAATGTTTTATATACAATCGATAGATTTTGACGACAGCTGACGATTAAAATTTAAACGAACATAGTACCTTTTCCAAATCAAAAGTTATACTAATTGCAAATCTCTATTCGCAGCAAAATAACCTCAAAATGGCGGCGCTTCCCCCTCCACCGCGCGCGATGCGTCACTGTTTTCGCTTATCGTAATGAATTCTTTGATCCTTTAGCTATCCAGTGGTATAATTTAATTGTTGATGTAGAGGATATATTCGAAACTGCCTATATATGCCATACTATATCCCCCGATTTTGTTATCATTAGGTTTTTTGGATTGACCCTTATGGCAGCAAATTTAAAAACGTATTTATGTCAAAAAAATATGCGTATACTTAGGTATGCGTCTTAGAATATATAGTTCTTTGGCATAATGCAAGAATAACTTTATTTAGCACGCAAATAATTAATAGAAATAAAATAATACATGGACTGGACTGTGATTATAAATACGGTTTGTAAAATATAAATTCTAATATATATATATATATATATATATATATATATATATATATATATATATATATATATATATATATAATAAAAAATTAATTATAAAAAGCTTCTAAGCACTATTTCTATCGCGTACATTCACAATAAATACATTTTTTTGTTTTTTATTTTCCGAACCACTATTAAATTTTAATTACTAAAAAGTATTATTTAAAAGCGCAGATATAACTTAGATTTGAATGAAAATAAAACACGTGTTGTGTATTTATAAATACCTCAATAACTAACATGAATATAGTATCGGTCACTACACGCATGTAAATATGTTTAATTAGCAACTTCATCCTGTCGATTTTTGCGCATCGTAAATTTTCTCTATTATAATTTTTTTTCGTAACGCACCTAAAGAAATATAACTTCAATAAATAATTGATTTAAATAAACTATTTTACTAAAATCAATTATTTCTATTTCAAGAACTTGAAGCACCAATAAAATTATTTTACCACAACTTATACTTTAGGGAACTAATAATAAAAACAATTTATCACGCTAAACGACTATATGATATAAACGACGGGCATTTTCAGAGAATGCCCAGAAATAGAAGTTGTGATAAGTAATCCTTCTTGGATATGGCTTCAGACTTTATTTAGAATCAGCATTGCTCGTATTCAAACGCTTATGTTTCTAATCTGATAACGTAAAATATAATCAGGTTTTTAAATTTTTGAAGTAAAACTTCTTTACGCACGCTTGACTTGGGGAGTAAACTGGTGAATGCGTGACGAGAGGGTTACGAAAAGTGTGATCGGGCGAGGTGAACGGAAGTTGAGAGAGAGAGAGATATAAGTTAGTGAAGGCAGAAAGAGAGAGAGTTACGTTTCGTATATTACTGTAGGGACAAAAGAGAGAGGTGCGAGCACACATTTTCTTTCTCTCTTTCTCTCATAGCCAGTTATGTTTCGTATATCTAAGACACAGTGCAAGTCTATTGTCTGTATCACATTGTAGGAACAAGACAAAGCAGTGCTCGCGCAAATTTTCTTTCTCTCTTCCTCTCATAGCCAGTGCAAATATATATATATATGTATATATATATATACATATATTATATATATATTATATATATATATATATAATATATATATATATATATATATATATATATATATATATATATATCTCAGTCAGTAGTTCGTTTGCGAGTTTGCTAGCGTTACGCGAACTGTGATTTTTTTATTATTTTGTAATTTTATTTCTTTCTTGAAAAATTTTACAAATTAATATTAAATATAATTATATTTATTATATTAATATAATATATAAAACATAACTCCATATCTTAGTCTGAAACCATAATTTAAATGAGTTCAACAGACTTTGTTACTTACTTCTTCATTGCACAAAACGCATATATTTCCTTAGAGCTGCAGGTTCACCAATCATTTTCATAGCAAATCTTGTTGGAATACAACTAAAACTCGCTTCCTTATTAGCGATCCATTAATACTAAACAATAAACATAACTCCATATCTTATTCTGAAACCATAATTTAAATGAGTTCAACAGACTTTGTTACTTACTTCTTCATTGCACAAGACGCATATATTTCCTTAGAGCTGCAAGTTCACCAATCATTTTCATAGCAAATCTTGTTGGAATACAACTAAAACTCGCTTCCTTATTAGCGATTCATTAATACTAAACAATAAACATAAGTCCATATCTTATTCTGAAACCATAATTTAAATGAGTTCAACAGACTTTATTCCTTACTTCTTCATTGCACAAAACGCATATATTTCCTTAGAGCTGCAGGTTCACCAATAATTTTCACCATAAATCTTGTTGAAATACACTAAACAATAAACATAATTCCATATCTTACTCTGTAATCATAATCTAAACGAGTTCAATATAAGCATATAGGGTACGCTGTTTACCTTTCCCCTTTACGGCAGTTATCCATTTATTCCCCTGCCTTAACTTCGAACTCCCTGTTGGAAACATGTAAAATTTGCGTTTATTGTCTCTTCCAGCACTTCTATAGTTCAATATGCAAGAATTCTAGTATCAGATTTTAATTTATTTTGTTGAAGTGAAACTTCTATGGGCGCGATGAGAGTAAAATTTTCAATGTCATAACGTTTTTGTGACGTCTGAATGTAACGAATCTATAGCAAGAAGGATGGAAAATATGTATTTAGCTAACAACCGAGAGAGATAGACGAAGACGACAAGAAAGGTACGCATGCGCGAATACAAACACAATGGCGCTCACTACTGCTATCAACTGTTTTTTATGTAATGTGTGTCAAAAGTAAACTGTAAAAATGTTAACAATTAATTTATATATTTATTATAACTAATTTTGATTTTTTACTAATTTTGCGTGTACTTCATCCATTACAAAACTAAGAACATATGTACTTAATTTATTTGTAAATCCGCACATAAAGTTACCATAAATATAATTTACAACAGGAGCAAAATATTCCAACTTCCTTCAGCCAAATTTAGCCGTGTCCTGGCGCTGGCATCGTGGCTATGTTTTAATTGACATTTATCTATGTAAATGTTTATGAAGATTTTATTAGATATTTACGTCGATTATTTTATTAATTTTTCAGAATATATTGTATTAAAATCTTCTTACACGAATTAATTATAATCTACGGACTTACTCTCGGTATATTTTTTTAATGTTTAACTCAACATATTTATCGTACCGTTAAGCATGTTTGCAACTATGAAATTTACACATGCGCTTATGCTGTATATATTTCAAGATTAAGTAATATTTTAGATAATTAATATTTATTTTTCTCTCTCTCTTTCCGTTCTTTTACTTCTTACTATATACTTAAAAATAGAGATCTCGATCGCCAAAGAAGTTTCACTTCTATCGCGTGACTCCGAATCACACACGCACGCAATTTGAGAGGAAAAACAGCCGTCAATAATTTCCTCTTTTCCCCCATTAAACACCGTCGTCGATTTTTTGACTAAAGTCAAAGGAATATGACTAATCGAAAATAAATGTGGGTATGGCTGTGTCATGGACACGGCTGTGTGTTGTACGTGAATACGTCTATGTAACGTTATATATTTTAAATAAAATATTTTTATTTATGTATTTAGGATAAAAGCAAGGAAACAAATAATTATTGTGTGACAATATCGTATAGGCCGATATTATATATTTTTGATAATATTTTTTTATTCTAACACCTTATTATATTCACTATCACTACTTTAAACTAATGTTTTATATACAATCGATAGATTTTGACGACAGCTGACGATTAAAACTTAAATGAACATCGTAGCTTTTCCGAATCAAAAATTACACTAATTGCAAATCTTGATACGCAGCAAAATAACCTCAAAATGGCGGCGCTTCCCCCTCCACCGCGCGCGATGCGTCACTGTTCTCGCTTATCGTAATGAATTCTTCGATCCTTTAACTATCCAGTGGTATAATTTTTTATGTAGAGAATAGATTCGAAACTGCAACGCCAAACTGTATCCCCCGATTTTGTTATCATTAGGTTTTTTGGAGTACCCCCGTATGGTAGCAAATTTAAAGACGTATTCACGTCAAAAAGATGTTATATTTCTGTGCATATACAATAAAGAAATATGTAAGGCTGGTAACACATCTTTTTCCAACTTTATTCTTCGAAACGAACAGGTGCATCTGTGTGAACATTTTATATACTTTTTTTTTGTGCATTCGGAAAACGAACGTTTGACCGCTGAGGTTTCGATCTGATAATACCCAAGCCAAATTGCAAGACCAAGCATACTTCCGAAACACTTCTGTGGTACGCGACGTTCACATGGATAGTAAAGTTATGAATGCTAGGAGGCTTTGCGTCGTGCACGCGGTGCTGTTTAATTTAGGATAATTTTCCATCAGACTAATAAATTGTCAGATATATTGGATTGACTTAGCTATTAAACCCTGATTAGCCGTTTTGCCTCTGGACCCCTCCAGGCAACCGTAACATCCTTTCTTACAAAAGTGGGACCTCCAGCGTTTACACCCAACAGGGTTAAGGACTGTCTCTACTCAATAAGTTATTCAACATCTTAATACTTTTGAGGACGCACTTTGCGAACGCTTAAAATGCTTCAATAAATTGGTTCAATCCCAACTAAGTTACGGTGACTAAAGATATCTACTAATGTGTTGACGCATGCTCTCCATCAAAACTCCACGCGCATCGTCGTGCTCACTACAATGGAACAAAGCGTGATTCATGCCCTTCCTCTCGAAACCACCAGAACACGCCGGGATATCTCTCAGTGCAAATCTAAACAAACTGGCATGGAAGCGCAGCACCATGCCTCGTTGGAAACCATGAAATATAATAATCCTTTTTACGCCAGATATTATTCAACACCTCAGATACATCGGGGAGAAACGATCTTGTGTTAACTTCGCCTCTAGAGTCCGCAGAGTCCTACCTAGACTGCTAATCAGCATGTGCAATCTCTAAAATGCGTCTCTTCCTGTCAAGGAGTGGTTCAGATAAGAATATAAAGGTAATGTCAGCGTAAAAAGTAGCAACCTGTATCAAAATGAAGTTAGCCTCACGTTCCGCGATCGTGAGATCGACAGACAGAAGTCTCGTCAAAATAGGCGAAGCATTCATTGAGCAGGTTCTCCACGCTTTGGTCAGGGTCATAAGTGGCGCGCGTTGTGACCTCAGTACAATCCTTCTAACTAGCTGGACTTGACGCACCATGAAAGCCACACCGGTGGCACATCAGTCAGAAGGACGAGGTATTTAAGCCACTATCCACCCGACAAGCCGAATCCTGGCATGGCAATCCAACCTAGCTAGCCCTAGCCTAGCCCTTTCTCCGGTGTACCGCGTCCGCGGTAGAAAACTCTGCCTTGAGTCGAAAACCATGCTCATGTAAGTGACCTGGTTCACACCGATTCTGGTTTCGACTATAACCACAGTCGGCTCCCTTCCCAACCTGCCTGTGAAGAAGACAGCCTCAAACAAGTTAAACTTTAAAAGTTTGAAGTTTGCTGCCAGATCCCCAATTTCTCTATGGCTTACATATTCCGCTCTTTCAGTTATTAAGTCCTCTGATATCTCAATATATTTCATTTTGACGTGAAATCGTTTTTAAAATCGATGCCGAATGTGGGGAGGCAATCGCGCCCAAATGAGCTACAGTTTCTGTCGAAACAATGTCAATAACTCGGCCTAGAATTGACATAACGACGCCATCTTATTCTTATTTAAATGAGCAAAAATGAAATTTGGACCAGTACCGCTCCGATAGTCGTAGTCAATATCGCAAACTGCGCAAGCGCAAAGCGAACCCACGATTTTCGACCTTTACGGATTCAACACAAGTCTACAAACTGGATCATGTGACCCAGTTTATAGACTCGTGTTGCTCAGAGAGTAATTATCCGAACCGAGTGAACCAAATGTTGTTTGGAAGAGGAGTGTATGGGTTACCGTACTGGGTTTCAAGTGTGTATCTTTAAAATTTAAAATTATACGAAGATGTGAATTTTATATTTGAAAATTTCCCAATTTTCTTAAAATTTCGCGATATAGGACAGAGTACAAACGGAACTACAGAAATTGGATACAAATAATTAGAGCAGAAAATTCAATAAACAATGACACATAAAACGCCGGTTCCGAATCCAAGACCAACGCGCAGTACTGTCGTGAATATAGACCACGCAAGCGCGCTCAGAAACGTAAGTTGCAAACGAAATAAACGATTGAAAAAAAATTGCACTTAATTTCAGTATACGATACACTTTGACGTGGATGAGTCTAGTACTGAGTAGCGGTCTGAAAAGCAGGTCAACTTAATTTTAGGGCTAATTTGTTTCACGCTTTACTCCCGATCTTGGAACGTAAGGGGTAAACATTGGGTAAAAAACAGCGCCAGATGCAATTTAGACTGCATGGTTATTATAACGAGTAGTCGTTCTGCGTGATAGTGAAAAAATTCACGAATAACAGAGTGAAATTAATGTAACACAAAACAGAATGTCTGAATGCGTCCCTCCAGCTGCAAGCAATTTAGAGATGGTTAATAGAACGAGTAGTCGTACTGCGTGATGGTGAAAGAATTCACGAATAACAGAGTGAAATTAATTTAGCACAAAACAGAATGTCTGAATGCATCCCTCCAGCTGCAAGCAATTTAGAGATGGTTATTATAACAAGTAGTCGTTCTACGTGATGGTGAAAAAATTCACGAATAACAGAGTGAAATTAATGTAGCACAAAACAGTATATCTAAATGTGTCCCTCCAGCTGCAAGCAATTTAGAGATGGTTATTATAACGAGTAGTCGTTCTGCGTGATAGTGAAAAAATTCACGAATAACAGAGTGAAATTAATTTAGCACAAAACAGAATGTCTGAATGCATCCCTCCAGCTGCAAGCAATTTAGAGATGGTTATTATAACGAGTAGTCATTCTACGTGATGGTGAAAAAAATCACGAATAACAGAGTGAAATTAATGTAGCACAAAACAGAATGTCTGAATGCGTCCCTCCAGCTGCAAGCAATTTAGAGGTGGTTATTAGAACGAGTAGTCGTTCTGCGTGATGGTGAAAAGAAATCACGAATAACGGTGTGAAATTAATGTAGCACCTACCATAAAATTTCACGCGACAACTAATTGTCCAGAAATAGGCGTCAACTCAACCAATATCCATCACCGTACTGTCTATATTACCAGCCTTCCACTCCACATTCTTAGATAACATACATAAAAACATCTCTAACAACATACTATATTCTGCTATACTCCACGACCAAATCTTGTCATACTTTAATTAGTCAGATACACTCATGCATATTTAGACTTTTCATGAAATGCTACTTTTTGCATTAGTTTCTTTTTATAAATTTTTTTTACTTATCTTGGTTTCTTGTTTACCCCGTGAGGCTACACGTATACATTACAGATGTGAACGGTAATGGCCAACTTTCATGACAGTTTGGTCGTCGCAGGGACCCGGGTTCGATTCCTGACCATTTGTTCGAACGGGGCTGGACTGGTGTTATGGTTGGCTGTAGGAGATTGCTCTCGAAGCAATAAGTCCGCCATATGTATCGATTAGATATATTAAAGTAGATACATAAATAAAGCTGATACAAACAAAATTGTTTACAATGATCGTGGATGATGTATTAAATTTAAAATTTAACAATATTTTCCATCAATAACTTTACTAAAATGATACATAAGCAATCAATCAATTTACTAAAATGATATATAAGCAATCAATCAATTTACTAAAATGATACATAAGCAATCAATCAATTTACTAAAATGATACATAAGCAAGCAATCAAAAAACTGTCAAACTTAATCGTCAAAAACTGTCAAAAAATAAAAATATTAAAAGGCTTATTTATTACACACCAACAACAACCCACTTATTCAAATTATTAGGTCAAGCAAAAGTAGGATACCCAATCACCCAACCCGAGGAAAAATGCTAAAATGCTAATATGCATTAATTAACAGGAATTTCAAAATTGACCCGAAAATCCGTTCCGGGTATCCAGTGTAGTGAAGAAAGTTTTTATTCAATGTTCCAATGAGACACTATTCCCGATCCACCAACCCGGGTTGTCTCAGGGCCCCACCTGGGACCCGTAACGATCCACCTCATACAAAAAGGGGACCTTCGAAATTCCCCTAATAGTATCCCTTATCTACATTCTCAGCGCTTCCACCCAACAGGGTTAGAGTCTGCCCCTACTCAATTAGTCATTTAGGATTTCCATTTTTTCAAAAACGCACTTTGCGAACGCTCTAAATGACTCAAAGATCGATCCATTCTCAACTAAGTCTCGGTGACCAAAGTTACCGCGTGATTCTAAGTTAACGTTTAGACGCATGCTCTCTAAGAAAACACTATGCGTATCATCGTGCTCACTGCAGTGGAACAAAACGTGATTCATGTCCTGCGTCTCAAATCCGTAGGTATATGCCGGGCTATCCCGTAAGGCAAAACTAAACAAACTGGCGCAAAAGATGCCGTGCCCCGTTAGAAATTGGGAGGTAAATTAATCGGATACGAGCCAGTTTTTGAGTTCCAATGAGACAGTCTAAAGTAGAAAAAATAAATAAATAAAGCCATAAAGAGCAAGTAGAACTTGCACTAAGAGGGTTCTGTACCCATTTAGGCTACATATTAATGTTGCCTAACTGTGTACAGAACTCTCTTACACAGTTAGGCAACACTACAGTTCAATAACAACTTAGGTTGTCGCTGTGGTGTATTGGATTGATCAATAGGCATACGACCTTTAACGGCCCAGTGCATTGAGAAGACTTGGATTTGATTCCAGCCCGCTCATCAGTGGGGCTGGATTAGTATTCTGGTTGGTTGTAAGAGATTGCTCTCGTGGCAATAAGTCTATCATATATATCAAATATGCACATTAAAGTCGCTGTGGTCTGTTGTATTTAAGAGTAGGCGTACAGCCTTTGACAGTGCAGTGTACTGAGGAGACCTAGATTTGTGTCCCATCCGCTCATTAGTGTGGCTGGACTAGTATTCTGCTATTGCTCTCGTGGCAATAAGTCTGTCATATATATCAAGTGTATAGATTTAAGTATATAAATAAATAAAAAAAATAATAATGTTTATAACATTAAAGGGTACACACCATTTCTATTAAAACTATTTTTGAATATTAATTTTTTATATGATCATCATTGTCAATAATATTTAATATATATTAGTTCGATATCTGAACCAACCTAAACACCATACCATGGCCATGATTGCAGGTACAAAAGCCTACTGTTCTTCGGTCAGCTAAACAAGTGCAAGAATGCAGATTCATTGCTTCAAGCACTGATGTATCTGCTTTGAACTCGTCCTCTTATTGGAACGTAATGACTTGCTTAAGAAAATGCTATAAAACAATTTACTCAGAGAAAAGTATTTTTTATTTGTTTAACCGTTAGAGTGCCATCGTGCTCGTGCGCGTACTAACTAAATTTGCCACGAGCAATGCCACCCTTGAATATTGAATGTATATTTGAATGCCACCCTTGTGACAAGCAATCATCGCAACAGGGTTCTTGTATATAGGCATATTGTCATGCCAAATCAGCACACCTTTCGCTAATTTCCCTCGTCTTTTCTTCTTCAATGCTTCTTTAATCCGCTGCAGTAGACCACTGACGTACTCTTTCGTTATAGAAATACCCTTATTTTTGAAGTCAATGAGCAGGATACCCTCTTTGTACCAGAAAACCATCACCATGACATTTCCTGCTCTTTGCAATACCTGTAACTACTTAGGAGGTGGAATACCATTTTTATGCCACTGCACGGACTCCTGCTTAGATTGAGACTCATAATGATGAACCCAAGTTTCATCACCTGTAACAATTCGGGCCAAAATTTCTTGCATATCCTCTCTACAGAGATCCAGAAAGTCATGTGAACACTTGATACGTTGTTGCTCTTACGGCAACATAAACATTCCCAGCACCAGTCTTGCACTGATTTTTGTTGTGCCACGATGGACATGAAGAATATTCAAAATGGTTGTAGCAGATACGCCAACCATTTCTCCCAACTGCTTCTTCTTTAATCAAGCATAAGGTTTTAACTTATATCGGAAGATGCTTGATTGAAGGAGAAGAATCAGTCGGGAGGAATGGTTGGACCGTCTCTGAAGTGGCCTCGATTAGAAGTCCTGAGCACGGGTCATATCTTCGATGAAGTCTCTGCCTTGTTTGAAGAGATGATGTCACTTGTAATTCATTGTTTTACTAAGGCAAGATTCCCCGTAAACCGCTTCAAATTTCATTCAATGGCTTATGATTTTTTCCTTACTTTGGGAGGAACTGTTCGAAATTTATTTTTCTCCATAGCCGATGATTTCTTCCATAATGAGTTGCTTGATCGATGATAGTTCAGAAACTAATGGCACGATTAAGCTAAACTTTGTTATATATACTCCTAATGAGTCTCTCATTAACAACTATATGAATAAGCAACGTCCACTCCTTGCCATCACCTCCATTCTGCGAAATTTTTGACCCATCCTCGTAATATCTATTTGTTTTCTAATATCGTTGTTGCTTCATGCCTTTGTATTTATATCTATATGTATACTTTAATCTGCATTCTAATATTCCATTTTCTTTGTCTTTATTTGACCTGTTTATACTTAATTACCTACCTTCTCTAATGTTTAGTTACTACATGCAATTATTTATACTTACTTTTCTACCTTTCTACTAATATCTTGGTTGCTTCATGCCTTTGTATGTTCCTCTATATACTTACCTACCTTTGTTACTTTCAGTTTTTTGTACACTTTGTTACTTTCTTGGTTATGTCAAATTAATCCAAACTATGAGTTCACACCTCATCACTGAAGAGTTCTTGTCACCATCTTTCGGCTCCATCATAGTACACTAACTTTGCTAAAGAGTAGATTTATATCACCCGTAGTTATGTGAAAACTTTAGAAAGTATATTATTTAATTACATCCTAAGACTTACGAGGGACGGCTGAAAAGTTTTGAGCCTAAGCACCTTTAAGTATTACTAACGACTTGTGCAGCACATCACTAATTGCGGGTATCCTAAGACATATAAATGTCAAGTTTCACGTCATTAACATCATTACGCTTTTAGTAACGGAACCATAAACGTCGCCATGTCCGAGTCATCCGCCACTTTGCACGAAATTGGAGTATAGAGCTGTCATAAAATTCCTTACAAAGATGAACAAAACGCCGGCGGAAATATGTGAAGAGATGTCATCAGTTAATGGGGAAACTACACCTTCATTTGCGACCGTAAAACGTTGGAGCCGAGAGTTAAAACACGGCAGGGAGTCGCTCAAAAATGATCCCAGGTTGGGACACCCAAACTCCGCCGTTACCGAAGAAAAAGTTGAAAAAGTGAAAAAATTGTTCTCGAAGATCGGCGAATCAAGTTGTGGCAGATGATAACTGAAGCGACATTTTGCATAGTCATAGCTCATGAAAAAGGTGTGCGCGCGATGGGTGCCGAAAATGCTCACGCTGGACAAGCAGCATCAAGTCACAACTTCACAGGAGTTTCTAGACATCTGTGGCGATAATCCTGACGATGTTTTTTCTCGTCTTGTCACTATTGATGAAACATGGATTCGATAGTATGATCCGGAGTCATACTATGGAAACACAATAATGGCACCTGTTGAGGAATTCTAGAGATTATCTTCAATTTCCATTGTCAAATTTTTGAGACTACACTCGGTTCCAAATAAAAAATAGAATCCAAATTGGTTAAAAATGCCAAAGATATTAGGTAACATTTGAAGTCGGTTAAAAGAAAATATTTTAACAATTTGGTGTTTATTTCGAAAATAATAAACTGTATATCGTGCAGCCGGTAATTTTTAGTAAGTATAAGCCTCGACACTGCATCAAAGCAATCACCATGGTTGAGGGCTCTCTTTTTATGAAGGGAAGAGGCTTCCATGGACATAGGCTACATAAATTCAAGGTACGGAGAACCCTTATAGATGAATAAGAAAACCCATTACACCTATAAGTGAATAAAAAAATCAATTATCGGCTGCTAATGGATAATTTATTCAATATTTTTTAAATTTCTTGATATTCCGATAGGCAAGTGCAGTTTCTTGATGTTCACTTTATATTATTGCAGACAATAATTATCTCATCGCTAAGTATTTTAATATACATAAAATATCTTTTTCTTGCAGTATGTCTGTTTATTCGTTGGAATCCATCTGATGGAAATACCTTCTTTGAATTTCCCTCAGATGGATTCAAACAAGGAAAGTCCTGTTTATACAAACCCCAACAGCATAGAAACTGTGGGCTCACATGCTTGTTTCAATTGATATGTCCCATTGTCAGCTTGTAATTATCCAATGCTGGACATAGGCCTTTCTCCCCTCCCACCACACATAGTCCTCCTTCTTCCACATTCAACCACTTCTCGCTGACTTCTTTAGGTTGTAATCAATCTGGTTTTGCGGCATCCCACACTAAGCTTCATGTCTTGTGTTCTCCAATCAAAAATTCGTCTACCCCCTCGGTTGTCGGTTCTTTGGCAAATATGACTGGCCCAAGGTCATTTCAGTTTATTGACCTTAATCTTTCATGCACATTCCGAACCTAACTCTTTCCATCTCTCGCCGATATTTATATTTATGAACTGAGCTGGCCGAGAGTGTCCACGTTTCACCGCTGTAGATCATTACGGGCAGAAATCAATGACTATAAAACTTTGTCTTCAGTGACAGCGGATCTGGTAATGTGAAGACCTAATACAATTTCCCAAACGCTGGCCAGCTACAAACTAATTCTTTTATCAGCTTCTTCGACGAAGTTGTTTCTAGCTGGCTGAATCACTTGTCCCAGGTGTGATATGTTCCTCATGCAAACAATATTAGTTCCCCAACTATTTCTGTTCGGGAAATTCAGTTAATTGTTCATTACTTACATTTAGAATTACAAATTGTATTCGCCTTCTGTTCAAGTTATTCGTTGCATAAGGTTCACTAAGTGATTATTCGCATAATCAATCTGTTCGTACTATCTAGGGCTGCATCATCTCTACTAGTATCAGAAGGTGAACCTGTTTACAAAGGCTACCAGAGAGCATCCAATCACCGAGTGTTTAAAATTCTGTTAAAAAATTCTTCCCGCAAAATCTATAACTAGGGTTCAGATCTTTTTATATTTCAATTTAGACCTTACCCGATTTTTCAATAACGAAGCAAATTCTTCAATATGCGAAGAACTAAATGTGTGAATAGAATTTTCTGCTCGCGTCAAAACGTCTCCATGCGTATTATTTAAATGATACTTACAAATTCGGCAACCACGCGATACGTAAAAATTGAACTCACAAAAGAGTCTAACTCTTAACAGTGCAGGTATCGATAACCTTTCCTTTCTGTTGCAGCCAGGATAAAAACAACGTGAATGACTGATTGAAGCCCTAGCGTAATTAGGCAGGAATATTGTCGGTTCAGAGAGTGAAAGTTCATGTTCCTCTTCAGCTTCAGAAACATCTTCGCTACCATTTTGAGATGTACTAGGTAGAGAAAAATTTGATAATGTTCCCGAAGTTTGCTGCCAACAAGGATCACATATCTCGTTTGAAGATTGCAGCTGTAAAAAAAGGATAATTTATGGTTCTATTAAATATGACAGAACTGGTACAATACATTGCCATCTGAAATCTATAAAAAGTATATATAAAAATAATCATTACATGCACATGATTCTAGAACATAAAACATAATGAAATTTGTTGGCCTATCCATCAGAGACGGGACATATAGTCTGTAATCTACACAAGTACCAAGCAATTACGTGGAACGGACATAGCATATAACATTCAGCAGATACCTATTACAAAATACGCAGCTTTCTGTCTCTGTTTGTAATGACCTAACTACTATAAGTGCAAAAGAAACAAAGGGATTACAGATGTACACAGGCTATCTCGTTCATTCTTTAAGTCCTTTCTTAGGAAAAAAAGAAACAAAAAACATTCTATATAATAGACTCATATTTGAACATGTCATATTCTTGGGTAAGTTGGTATTTCATATACTCGTACTTTGTGTTTGCTTCATACTAGACGTTCTATAGACTGTCTAAACTCCATTGTGTACCTACATTTGGCGTACATATGTTCATTCATACTCTAAATAACGCAACATTTTATAACAATAAAACAATAATATTTAGATTTTTTGTAACGTTAATATAGTTTCATTCAAATAAGTAAAAGGCCAAAATACAAGAAATCCCAGTAGGTAAAAAGCAAAAAAATACTGAATACTTAATACTTATTCAATAAAATACCCGCTACCGTTATGGACCTACCCCTTCACAAATTTGAGCTTACAGTTAAAAATTATTTAATAAAAAGAGGTTACTATTCGATAAATGATTTCTTAAATGATAAAGATATATGGAATTAGTAGCTCCTCCTTGCAGGGGTTCATCTCACGGTGGCTTCACTGAGCTTGTCATTATTGTTTTCCTTAATTGTTATTTAATTGTTGTACAAGAGGTAATTCGTGATCACTGGTGGCAGGTTGACATATTCGTGTGTTGTTTGCATATTTGTTTAGGTCTACAATCTACAACTAACGTATTTTCAAAATTTACATTTGTATATAGACCACAAAGTGATCATTTTCTGCCTTTTACTTTTATTGGTAGATGCTCCCGATACATCATACCATAGTAGTTTCATCATAGGTTATTACCATTTTGATGCTCGGTGTATTGGTTGCAGCTCCTTACTTTGTCTAATTTGTAAACCCTCACATTGTAATTTGGCGATTGGAAAAGAGTGGCGTGAGTTTTCTTGCCTGGCTCTTTTTCTCACAGCTCTACCTGTTGTGTTATGAACCAGGCATTAAATGTAAATGTAAACTGACCTTCATAAGTGTCACATTGTGACCCATATGAATTTTTAATAAATAAATAAATAAATAAACTTTGTGACGAGTGTTTACGTTGCTCCGATAAACAAGTATGCATGCCGCGTACAGTCTACTATTTTGTAACTGGTATATGTACCTGTTATTTTTATATTCTTGTAACAGGAACCTCTAGTACAAAAATATACTGATATCGCAAACCTCTACAATACATTTTCATGAGAAGTCTGTGTGTTATATTTTCAATAAAATTGAATAGTCACAAATATTTTTGCTCAGAAAACTAACAAAACATATGATAATTGATCAATACATGTAGTTATGCTACTCCTCGGTTGTACAAAAAATATGATAATTGATCAATTGGTTGTACGTACATATTATTTATTACAATAGATTGCGTCTAACTCTGACTATCGCACTATACTTACTTCTAATGGAGTATTCCATTGTTGAATAATGGAGCGAACTTCTATTAATGTCAATATACGTTTCCCAATTTCCCTCGTACTGACACCACAGATTATACAGCGATGTGTTTGTAAAATATCGGTATTTGTGCCAGAATCTTCCTCCAAAATGGGAACGTATTTCACATTCACGCTAAAGTCAACATGAGCAATGGGTTTCTTTTCCATTCCTAAGTCTGTGTCATCGTACTGTGCAGATTCGGTTTGGTCATCCATTGTCTCTGTGAAAATCGACAGAATTTCAGGAACACAAAAGAGCAAAATTACACTTTGAACGTCTAGAATTAATTCTTTTAGCTCTGAAAAGATAGTTAAGTAGTGTAGGGAAACACGAGAGGTATAACTTTTTGAGACGATCCTTGAATGCATATACAGAGTAAGCATTTCATATGTCAGAGTGTAACTTATTCCACAACATGGTAGCGTATGTCTGGAATAACCTTTCAAAGAAGGGGGTGTGATGATTGGGGATGGAGAGGCTAAGGAGCCTCTCAGAACGTAAACCAAGGCCATGAGCAGCTAGGGCAGTAAACTTTGATTGAAAATATGAAGGACTACTGGAAATATTCAAAATGCTAAACAGAAGTGAAAAAATATAAAGATTACATCGGTCCCGAATCGTCAACCATTTGATGCGAGACCTAAACTGGGAAATGTGATCATACTTTTTGAGGCCGAAGATATATATGCATAAATTTTTAAGACAACCCAAATAAGTATATTTAAGCAAACTTCAGACAGGTCCAGACAGCACACATTTCGTTGTGGATCTGGGGTTGCCAATTGAATTGGAGTTTAATGTTGATATAAAAAAAATTTCTACCCGAATACTTTAGTTTTAATGATTTATGATTGTTATATGAACATATGTTCATATAACAATCATAAACAATTAAATGAAGAACAATGTTAAAACGCACATTTCCTTCTAAAGTAAATTGTTGAATGATTATATAGTCAGTAATATTTTTCCCGGTAGCAAACGACTAAAACAATAAAAATGAAATATTTAAATAAAGTGAGAAATCTATAGAGAACTTTTTGAAGTGAAACTTCTTTGGTCACGCCATGAGAGTAAAATGTCAAATTCAAATTTAAAGCTATGTTTTCGAGCAACTTTTAATTGTAACATCTGAATGTAACAAATGTATCGCAAGACAGAAAATAGGTACTTAGCTAACAACCGAGAGAAAGAGAGATGAACACGATAGAACAAGACAAGAAATGTTTGCATGCATGAAAACAAACAAAAATGGCGCTCACTACTGCTATCAGCTGTTTTGTACGTTATGTGTGTGAAAAACTGTCAAAATTTTGACAATTTATTTAACCCACCAATTGCATGGATACAGGGGCGTTGCTCTTCTTGACACAGAATACATTTAAAAAACCTTTTATTTGGGTGGGGATTTTAATATGAATTTTGTAGTTGATGATTATATATCATTAATTAATTTTCTGATCCTAAGATGGCAACAACAAAATCTGGAACTAAAATAGATGTTGTTCTTACACAATATCTGGAATGTATAGTCAAGAATGTACGTTTCGTATTATAGTTACTGTAAGGCTGTACTGTCATCTTTACCAACACAACCATCTCCAGATAATACTGCAAATATCGAGAATATTGTTTTCAGCTCCATCCTTTAAATACTATCCTTAAACCTTATATATACTACAAGTCTCCTATCTGTTTCTCTCTCTCTGCCGTTTTACCCTATATTACAAATTAAGGTTTAAATCACCAAATAAATTTCCCCTCTGTCACATATACGAAGTTGCATGCGATCAAATTATCTTTTTATTCCCGTTTCGGAGAAGTTCTACTCGAAAATGAAGGTATTGAAAAAAAAATCTTAATAAATATATTGTTTTTTGACATCATACTCAATCTTGTTTGTAGCGAGCCCAATTTTGATCACCAGTTTGATTTACCGGTATAGATTAATTACAGACGTGACTAACAAGCAAGGATATAGGATATTACACGCGGCCCTTAATTTTTCCACTTGTATATGTTGCATAAAATAAAAAATATAGGCCAGAGGTGAGTTGTTTACATGAAAAATTATTAAAATTGTTTGCTTTCATAAAGCGCTTCTAGTGTTGATGGATGTAATACTGAGAGATAATTCCAAAGCGCTTCAGAGAAATATGACACTTCGTTTAAATATTGATAAGCATATTTTGAAATAACGAACATTAATACGTGTATCAAAATTTAAACATTATCGTTTCGTGTGCATACACCTTATGTGACAGCGATGACTTGTGGCGATTTTTGAAGTATCATGCAGAAATAAAATATGTACAAATAACAAGAAGATACTGAATATACTTTACGTTAACTTTGTAGAATTTTATTATAATTAAATTTTCCTCAACTGAATGACACTACGTGACGTAGTGTTATTTCTACTTTATTTAAATTCTTTACTACGACTTAGGTTTCGTTGTGTGACAACATCTTCAGGTAAGCAATTTGTAAAAATTCATCTTTACATTAAACCTAGGTCGTGGTAAAGAATTTAAATAAAGCAGAAACAATACTACGTCACGTAGTTTCATTTAGTTGACAAAAATATAACAAATATTATTAACTTTAATTAATAAGATTATGATCTATTGTTATTGTCGTATAATTATTTAATTAACAAATTCGATGATACGTCTTTAAAGACAATACTGTAACAACAGTCACGTAAAAATATGACAATGTGACGTACAACTTATTTTATTACGTGTTTTTAATATTTAAAATTATGTTTAATGAATCCAAATTAAACTAGCATAGAAATGAAAACACTTAATTTTTTCTTTACTTCGTGTTACTTGCCGTTTAACAAGCAGTTCGTGTTTTTATATGTTTACAAAATAGACCAGTAAATTATATTATTAAAAGTAATTTTTGAACAAATAAAGCCAGACAAAAAATATGTATAATTTGGAAAAGTTTTACTACGAATAACGATACAAGTAGGCAACAAATAGGCTAATACGTATATCAACCATGGGCTAACACATACAACGTATTACTTAGATACGTATTTCAGCCTTATTGTTACATTTACACAATTAGTTGTATGTTGTTTGTCTATATTTATTTATATAAATTAATAAGACAATTAAAATAATATCAGCTCACCGTCACGACTGTCTTCAGTAAACTCTACCTTAACTTGATTGCATAGTACTTCATTATTCTCAACTTTGCAAAAGCCTTTCACATCGTCTTCATCATGAACTTCATCTTCTTGTTTAATCTCCGTCTGGAAACCAATCAATACTTTACATGTGGAAACCAATCAATAATTCACACTTGATAAATTGGCATCAACTAGTGTGAAATGAGATTTTGTTCACTCAATTTTGGATCGAATTGTTCAATCAGTTTTTGAAGAAATCAAGTGAACAATTCAATCAATTGAAAATGTTTAATTATCCACAATTAAATGAAACTACGTGATGTAGTATTATTTCTACTTTCTTTAAGTTCTTTACCACGACCTAGGTTTCACATATTTCAGCAAAATACAGTAAACAGGACTGATTAGAAACAAAAGCATTACACTCGGCTACGAAGTCAAATTGGCTGCTAGTTTCTTTATAAACAATTATAAAAAGCCAGTTTCTGTATTTGTCATTGCTAGTACCTTCAAACTGCTAAATACCATAATTTTTCTGGAAATCCAAGACGAATTAAAAATTCCAGAAAAATTGGAATGGAGAAGATATGCGAGGCCATACACGTCTTCTGATACATTCTTGGTGAAAAATAAACGAAAAATAGTAATAATTTGCACTGCCAACTTTAATTTTGATATCGCAAATCCATGATCCGCCTAAAAAACAATAACAACTAAAAAAACAATAAAACAAACAATTCACTATAAACAGCGACTTGCATCGGCAAACAATTAGCCTCAGAATATTTGATTGTTTTATTTAAAAAAATTGCCACGGAAATCTATCATATCTTTGCGAAAGCTTACGGTTAACATACTCTGTCAGAAACAATTTATAGATATTGGTTTCAACAACACAAAGAACGTTCTAAACAACTGAAATATTTACTGGATGTTGATCCAAGCCAAACGTAGGGGAGCGACTATAACACAAATCGAAAGAACCACAATAGTTAAAAAGGTCTAAATACTACGTGTAAATTGTTATTCGAAAGACAGAAAATGACACCATTCTGCATCGTATTGCTATCGTTATATAAAATGTATTTACTTCGGCAATCCTAAATAGCAAGCGGAAAGGTGAAGTGTTCTGTGAGCTGCTGAAACTAAATCAAACTACACTGTTAATTATTAGCAGCTATAACCTACAAATATGAATCGAGCATTGCAAGAAAAACGACCAGAATATATCATAAGACATAACATAGTGACTTTGCTTCATGGAAATCAGCCGCATGTTATATCATATCACTTTATGAACAACGTAAACGTTACGTAATTATTAGCCTTTAAGCACATGTCTGATATTGTATTATAATGCAATCAATATTTTGACAGTTTCATATGTTAAAATGGCGTCTTATTTCGCTTTACATAAAGATAGCTAAAACAGTGGACGTTACGGCTGACTTCACAAGTTATTTAAATATCTCTTTCGATAATTTAGTAAATTTAGCTTAACTACTAGAATTAATTAAGCGAACTGAAAGATTCTGACCTGTAAGAAGAATAATTAGTAACTTTACTAATTCTTATAGGCATTTTATAAAAATTATATTATCTATTAAATTAGATACTATAAGAAGATCTATTAAATTAGATACTATAAGAAGATCTATTAAATTAGATACTATAAGAAGATCTATTAAATTAAATACTATAAGAAGATCTATTAAATTAGATACTATAAGAAGATCTATTAAATTAGATACTATAAGAAGATCTATTAAATTAGATACTATAAGAAGATCTATTAAATTAAATACTATAAGAAGATCTATTAAATTAGATACTATAAGAAGATCTATTAAATTAGATACTATAAGAAGACCTATTAAATTAGATACTATAAGAAGATCTATTAAATTAGATACTATAAGAAGATCTATTAAATTAGATACTATAAGAAGATCTATTAAATTAGATACTATAAGAAGATCTATTAAATTAGATACTATAAGAAGATCTATTAAATTAGATACTATAAGAAGATCTATTAAATTAAATACTATAAGAAGATCTATTAAATTAGATACTATAAGAAGATCTATTAAATTAGATGCTATAAGAAGATCTATTAAATTAGATACTATAAGAAGATCTATTAAATTAGATACTGTAAAAAGATCTATTAAATTAGATACTATAAGAAGATCTATTAAATTAAATACTATAAGAAAATCTATTAAATTAGATACTATAAGAAGATCTATTAAATTAGATACTATAAGAAGATCTATTAAATTAGATACTATAAGAAGATCTATTAAATTAGATACTATAAGAAGATCTATTAAATTAAATACTATAAGAAGATCTATTAAATTAGATACTATAAGAAGATCTATTAAATTAGATACTATAAGAAGATCTATTAAATTAGATACTATAAGAAGATCTATTAAATTAGATACTATAAGAAGATCTATTAAATTAGATACTATAAGAAGATCTATTAAATTAGATACTATAAGAAGATCTATTAAATTAGATACTATAAGAAGATCTATTAAATTAGATACTATAAGAAGATCTATTAAATTAAATACTATAAGAAGATCTATTAAATTAGATACTATAAGAAGATCTATTAAATTAGATGCTATAAGAAGATCTATTAAATTAGATACTATAAGAAGATCTATTAAATTAGATGCTATAAGAAGATCTATTAAATTAGATACTATAAGAAGATCTATTAAATTAGATACTGTAAAAAGATCTATTAAATTAGATACTATAAGAAGATCTATTAAATTAAATACTATAAGAAAATCTATTAAATTAGATACTATAAGAAGATCTATTAAATTAGATACTATAAGAAGATCTATTAAATTAGATACTATAAGAAGATCTATTAAATTAAATACTATAAGAAGATCTATTAAATTAGATACTATAAGAAGATCTATTAAATTAGATACTATAAGAAGATCTATTAAATTAGATACTATAAGAAGATCTATTAAATTAGATACCTACAAACAATGTTACATATCTCATTTCATAAAAAGTATTTTGTATTTGCAAAAACGCCAATAAAATCCGTACTCGATAATTGAGAGATGTCTCGGAGCTTGAATAATATTGTCGTAAAATACTTTCGGCTATCTAAAAAAATAATAAAATTTCGAATCGACAATAACGAATTGAATTATTTGATACTAATCAAATTGAAATAAACCTTACTTGATGCCGATTGAATAGAAATAAATCTTACTTGACGTTAATCGAATCGAAATAAACCTGACTTGATGCCAAGCGAATCAAAATAAACCTTTCTTGATGCCAATTGTATCGAAATAAACATTACTTGACCATAATCGAATCGAAATAAACCTTACTTGATGCCAATTGAATCTAAATAAACATTACTTGATCCTAATCAAATAGAAATAAACCTTACTTGATGCCAATTGAATTTGAATAAACATTACTTGATCCTAATCGAATAGAAATAAACCTTACTTGATGCCAATTGAATTGAAATAATCATTACTTGATCCTAATTGAATAGAAATAAACCTTACTTGATGCCAATTGAATTGAAATAATCATTACTTAATCCTAATCGAATAGAAATAAACCTTACTTGATGCCAATTGAATTGAAATAATCATTACTTGATCCTAATCAAATAGAAATAAACCTTACTTGATGCCAATTGAATCGAAATAAACATTACTTGATCCTAATCGAATCGAAATAAACCTTACTTGATGCCAATTGAATCGAAATAAACATTACTTGACCCTAATAGAATCGAAATAAACCTTACTTGATGCCAATTGAATTGAAATAAACATTACTTGACCCTAATTGAATCGAAATAAACATTACTTGACCCTAATCGAATCAAAATAAACCTTACTTGATGCCAATTGAATCGAAATAAACATTACTTGATCCTAATCGAATAGAAATAAACCTTACTTGATGCCAATTGAATTTGAATAAATATTACTTGATCCTAATCGAATCGAAATAAACCTTACTTGATGCCAATTGAATCGAAATAAACATTACTTGATGCCAATTGAATCGAAATAAACATTACTTGATGCTAATTGAATCGAAATAAACATTACTTGACCCTAATCGAATCGAAATAAACCTGACTTGATGCCAAGCGTATCAAAATAAACCTTACTTGATGCCAATTGAATCGAAATGAACATTACTTGACCCTAATCGAATCTAAATAAACCTTACTTGATGCTAATCAAATCGGAATAAACTTTACTTGACGCTAATGAATTCAAAATAAACCTTACTTCACGCTATTCGAATTGAAATAAATCTTACTTGATGCGCAACCAAAATAAAATAACCTATAAAATGTAACTCGTGTCACAGTCGATGAAATAGCTCTGTCCTTTTCAGTCTGCTAATAATATTATGATGCTACTCTTTTCTCTCAAACCTACAAAAGATAGTGTTAGCAAGGAGTACATTAACAACCAACGAAGGCGAGTGTGGTACACCAGGCTGATTTTTAACGTGATCATTGAGACAACTGTTGCTGTCGTGCGTTAGCTAACGTAAACGTTGAGTAAAATGAATGATAGAATATAGGACTGAATATAAATGTGGATAAGTATAGGAAACGGAAGATGCAAGAGAGGAAAAACACCAGAGGCTAGATAAGACTTTTTAAACGACCTTCGAAGGCCCTGAATGAGAAACTTATCGATAATGAGTCTCCAGATTGAAATGATACCAACATTTTGCAATTTAGACAGTAAATTATTTTTATCATCAAATTTCACAATCCACGGCCAGGACCAAATTCCAAGCCTAAATCTGGAACCGTTTAGAACAAAATCTGTTTCCAAAAATGTGGTCATGTGTGCTGATGTCCAATATATAAAGAACGCACTTTCGAATGTGTTTTATTTCATTTCCTTCTTCATGTTGTGGTGGAGTCTAATCTTTTCGAGAGGTTGGTTGCGTTGAGTTCACCAGCATATAAGTTAAGCAAAATTAATGATACCAACATAGGGCTGATTGTCTTCCTCATCGTTGTTATTACTACACCACGAAACTATCATTCGCTTCAACCAATACAGTGGAAAGTATTTATGAATGGATGGCTTCAAAAAAAAAACGTGTTCTAAAATTATACAACTTATTTGCTATAAGACAGACATGATAAACACTCGCAATAAAATATACACAGCAAAGACAATTGTACAACATCATGTACAGTATTAAACAGCCATATACTGTATTTTTACATTAAAATAAATAATTGTTTTATTAAAAAAAATTCGGGACGTGGCTGTCGGGGGCAAGACCGTGTGTTTTACGTGAATACGTGTAAGCATATGGTATTTTATAGGTATCAATGGATTGCTCTTGAGAAGCTCCTTCCCGCCGTATACGATTTTTTTATTCTAACACCTTATTATATTCACTGTCACTACTTTAAACTTATGTTTTATATACAATCGATAGATTTTGACGACAGCTGACGATTAAAACTTAAACGAACATCGTAGCTTTTCCGAATGAAAAGTTATACTAATTGCAAATCTCGATATGCAGCAAAATAACCTCAAAATGGCGGCGCTTCCCCCTCCACCACGCGCGATGCGTCACTGTTCTCGCTTATCGTAATGAATTCTTTGATACTTTAGCTATCCAGTGGTATAATTTAATTTTTGATGTAGAGGATAGATTCGAAACTGCAACGCCAAACTGTATCCCCCGATTTTGTTATCATTAGGTTTATTGGATTGCCCCTGTATGATAGCAAATTTAAAGACGTATTCACATCAAAAATTAATTTAGCAACTAAGTAGATATTCATTATTGAAATTAATTATACCTGGCCAATTCTGTACTTCGAATCCATTTGCTGGAGTACAGTGGGCCCTATATCTATATCTACAAGCTCGTCTTTAATACGAAGCGCTTTGACCTGGTTCGTATTGCCTGCGGTTACATTTGTAGCAGCTGATGCTTGAAGATATCGTTGCATCTTCGTATCTGTAAAAGACGTTCAGAAAAAGCTGTTTATTGATATAAATGTAATCGGGCTGAATTTTGTAATGAAATTATAACACTAAAATTATCATATATCGTGAAAATAATTTTATAAAATAAAGTTAAACGAATTAAATTTCACTCATTAAATGTTCATAATAACAAACACGATTACCATTGGGTATTTGACACATCTAACAAAAAAAATATTCATTAAGTGTCGAACATAGTTTACGGTCTTGTCACGACCAACGTCAGGTTTTTGGTATCGGTATGTTGAGAATAAATTCTGAAATAAAATTTCTCTTGTTTTTATTTATGGAAACTTAAGCCTACCTAGCTGAGGGTTATGTACTTCCAACATATCCAGAATGAGAATGCGGATGCTAATACAGGGTTTTTATATTATGATGTAAACAATTTTATCATTATCGTACAGGTGGTCTGTTTCCATGTGATTCCTTGGAATCAAATTTTTTTTAAAAACATCCTTTATTGGATACGCATGATACAGTCGTAATATACAATTAATTCATTATCATTGATGAAATGTACTTGACTTTATTTTCAAGTAAGTCGTGTGCGGGTTTACTGTACCAATGTTCAGCTCCCAGATATATTAAGTTTATTCATGAGGTTTAATACATCTTAACCTTCTCAGTTAATGGGTCATATCCAAAAGTCAAATAGCTTCTACATTGGTATGGTTGAGGAGTCGTTTTTCATGTTTAATACCATATTCTTGGATAACTTCGTTAATCCATTTTCTGTCTAAGTCGTCGTGAATATCTTGATTGGTTACATAGCAATATGCATTGGTGATTATACGCAAGAACTTGTTTTGGCTTCGATGAATTACATTACGATTTGACCACTTGTTACATCCCCAAAGCTGGATACCATACATCCAAATTGGTTTGACGATAGGAAGGTAAATTAGTCGCTTATAGTAGAGGTTAAGCTCGGAATGATGTGCAACTAACCACAACATTTGTCGCTGTGGTTGGTTGGGCATCATTCATCGTTTACTTTAACGTGATGTTTTTAATTAAGTCTACTATCCAAATGGAGTCCAAGATATTTTGCTATATCTGCTTGCAGGACTTGAATTCCGTTTAGACAAGTGAGTGGATTGCTGTTTGTTCATCGCAATGCAAATGTGACATGAATGGATTTAGACTTGTTGAGTACGGTTTTCCAATCAACGGTCCATCCGTTGATTTTGTCAAGTATTTCTTGTAAATTTTTGATGGCTAGACTTGGCGTGTCTGCAGGTGCCATTACTACCATATCATCAGCAAAGGTGCCTATGAAGATTTTTTTCTGTAGCATTCAAATGATTTTTTTTTTTCAAATTTATTTTGACTAATCAATCGATGACTGGCAATCGGCTGAATAACCATAATCAGATGTTTTCCAATACTTGATGTTTGGATGGCTGATTCTCCATCGAGATTCAAAGCCATTTTTAAATTCACACGTTACACTTTAGTGCCTTTTGTCAAGATTTAATATCTGCCATCTTTTAAGACGTGCAATTTGTTCATCTGTCTTTGACAAATCTTGGGCCAAATTATTTACATGGCACCGAAGTCTTTCTTTCTATTTTACGCAACGGTTATTTATTTCCTCCTTGATGGTTGGTATACCCAGATATTCATGTATTTCAGTATTACAAGCAAACCATGGTGCACTACACAGCATTCTTAAGATATTATTTTGAAACCGTTGTAAAATCTCTAGGTTTGAGATGCTAGCCGAGCCTCACAATTCCAGTCCATAAGTCCAGATGGGTTTTATAATGCATTTGTAAATAAGCTGTTTATTAGTTAGAGCATAGATTGTCGACCTATCAGCCAGTACAGTTTTTGACTGTGTATATTTACTTCTTGTCTCTTTACTTTTATGTGGTTTGCCCATGTTAGTCTCCTGTCTAAATGGAAGCCTAGATATTTAGCACTGGCTCTGCATGGTAACTCTTGATTATCCATAGTAACCGGCTTGCAATGTCCTTTACGAAAAGTAAATATCAATTGAATTGATTTAATGGCATTGCATTTGATTCTCCATCTCTTTAACCATTGATTGACACTATCAAGCTGTATTTGTAATTTATCTGATGCTTTGTTGGGATCTTTATCACAGGAGAGACAAGCTGTGTCATCTGCATATGTCGCAGTGATTACTTCCTGGGTTCTGGTCAATCTGATGTATATATCGAGTAAAGAATTGGACCGAGTACAGATCCTTGTGGTACAGATGCTCGGATATTATATATTTTAGAAAATTCTTCATCAAATTTTACCATAAACTTGCGGTTCTGTAAATATGACTTCAACACCTAAAGTGAAGTGGGAATCAAATGACGAAAGAGAACAATAGAGAATAAACTATCTATTAAGAAATATATATCTAATAAAATGTTATGACCGCTTAGGCAAATGTATTAATCAATAAGATAGTGGCCGTTTGATTTTAGAGCGTGTCGAAATGTTTAAAGAGTGTTTATATATACGATACGCAATGATGGCACATAACACTGTGTAGAAAAAAATAAACAAAATAAAAAATCTAAAATAGATAAAATGTCATTTGAAATAGTGACAAAAGAAATATAAACAAACAATATATACAAATAAATAAACAAAAATTTAGATAATTACTGTCGTAAATAATAAATTCATTATTTTTCCATCATTGTAATGAGTTTCTTTATCCAAATATGCACAATTCAATAATATTCCCAATATTTTTCATAAAAAAAGTAACGTTTTCACACCCTCATTATATATACCGTCAGTTTTAGAAAAAAACTTGAAATAACACAATAAATTCAAAATAAACATTACAACAATAGTAACTATTGTGTAGTTAATAATATTTACAATCATTCAATCAAATCATTAAAAAGACACAATCCCACACAATTTACAAAAAAATATAGCAGCAAAGATAACTGTACGCTAGAGACAAATGTGTTACCATTCGATTTGTTATTTCGTCCTCTTTGCTAAGATATATAAATGTATTTATATTTGTCATTTTAACTTGACTATGTTTAAGTGGCACTAGTCAGAAACGACCCAAATATAGGTCAGGGACGCTCGAGGGGTCAGTAACAAATTGGTTTGTTTACAAACATTCTCTTTTCAAATGGAATGGTGAATAGGTATGCACAGTTGACTTTATCGAGTAGCATTGACTATAAATTCTGGTATTAAATGGCCAGATTAATTTCCAAACCATGCAGATAAAGACGGAGGCACTAAAATTGATTGTTATCTACAAAATTAAATGCTTTATTAAGGGACAATTTTTAAAACATTAAACTCTTGGAAGCACTCGTCTCTTATACGGAACAGCAGTGCATGTGGAGACTAGTGTCGTTTAGACATCAAAATTTTAGTTAAAATGAAAAAACATAAACACAATTATAAACTGTACTAAAGAGAACGAAAACTGCTCTTGTGGTATCTCTCTTTAAAACATTAACCCCTTGGACGCACTCGTCTCTTATATGGGACAACAGTGCATGTGGAGACTAGTGTCGATCAGACATAAATATTTTAGTTAAAATTAAAAAAACAAACGTAATTATACACTGTACTAAAGAGAACGAAAGCTGGTCTTGTTGTATCTCTCTTTAAAACAGTAACCCCTTGAATGCACGTGTCTTTTATAAGGGACAGCAGCGCATGCGCATCGTAGTAAAGAGAACGAAAGAAGGAGTGATTATGGTTTAACTCACTATTATTGCCAAATGACCGACAACCGTTAACTAAGCGACGACCAGCTTTCAGCCAGCAAGGATGACACACGAGCGCATTTCTCCCAACCACCTGTTGGTCGATAAAACATATTTAAATTTAGAGATGCATTAATAAATATTATTAACTTACATTTAATTAATTATTAACCTATATTGTCTCAGAAATACTTTTATTGTGTTATAGGCTATGTATGATTTTAATATTTAAAGTTTTAAGAATGTCTTTGGGTACTAAATAATGTTTGCCGACATTTTTTTATATATATCAGATGAAAATCTCAACCAAGCCAGGGTTTTTTAAATTAAAAAGAAGCTGATAAATATAATGGCACATATTTTGCAAATAAAATAACATTGGTTGGTCGGGTAATAATAAACATATCACCATTTTCCAGCGATTCCTGGACAATAGCGATAAGTTACAATGACTTCTTGAGCAAGATATTTAGAGCAGCCTTTGATATTCTGTTCAGTCAGCAACCGAGTTTCTAATGCAAACCAAATATGGAAAGGAGATCGGTATAATCCATACAATGTCAGGCCCCAGTGTTAGTGTTAAAAATAACACTATCATACAAAGAAAATTAAAAAATAAGCTCCTTAAAAGTTTTGTAACAATGTGAAAAACTTGTATTTTATATGAATAATCTAAAGTAATTTTTCATAATAGATTCTAAATGCTATCTATTCCTAGGAAACTCTTTGAAACAACAAGAGAAAAAGAAGTGCAGAATGTGTCTCGTTATATCCTCTATCTAGAGATGTGACATATTAATCTACGAAATTCGTAGGTCTTATGTGGATGTTGAGAAGCCATGTAAAATTCAAAAAGAACAAAAGACCATAGATTCATATTGACAACAGAATGTCAGTGTCAGTTGACAGTTTTTAATTAATTTAGGCAATGGCTACAAATTAAAAACGAATTATTGGTATTCTTTTTTGGAATTGTTTGTAAAAAGTTATAGTTAGTTAGCGTCATTAAATTTTAATGTCATTTTTATTTCTTGTTCACAATTTCTGATATTTAAAAATATAATATATATTTATGATGATTTTTTTTTGCATTATGATTACAATTTGTATTTTACTTTTTACTCTTGCCTAATTGTGTCAATCACCGAATCACTTGCTTTTTTATATTCTAAAAAGTACTAGCTTTTTCAAAATTTTATTCTGTGTCCGTAACGCTTGGCCAATTTTTGCCAATCTCATTTTACGACGAGAACTTAGAGTACTCTTGCTTCATGGACTTTGTTCGGGTAAATGTCAAACTAAGAAACATGCAATATATGTACAATGATAGGTGAAGGTACTCTCTCCATTGACACAGTCAAACATTGCTTTGTAAGAAACATAGAATGAAATTTGACATCTCAACATAGAATGAATTTGACATTTTACAAAGAGAACTTAGAGTACTCTTGCTTCATGAGCTCTGTTCGGGTAAATATCAAACGAAGAAACATGCAATATATGTACAATGATAGGTGAAGGTACTCTCTCCATTGACACAGTCAAACATTGGTTTGTAAGAAACATAGAATGAAATTTGACTTCTCAACATAGAATGAATTTGACATTTTACAAAGAGAACTTAGAGTACTCTTGCTTCATGGACTTTGTTGGGGTAAATATCAAACTAAGAAACATACAATATATGTACAAAGATAGGTGAAGGTACTCTCTGCATTGACACAGTCAAACATTGCTTTGTAAGAAACATAGAATGAAATTTGACTTCTCAACATAGAATGAATTTGACATTTTACAAAGAGAACTTAGAGTACTCTTGCTTCATGAGCTCTGGTCGGGTAAATATCAAACGAAGAAACATGCAATATATGTACAATGATAGGTGAAGGTACTCTCTCCATTGACACAGTCAAACATTGCTTTGTAAGAAACATAGAATTAAATTTGACTTCTCAACATAGAATGAATTTGACATTTTACAAAGAGAACTTAGAGTACTCTTGCTTCATGAGCTCTGTTCGGGTAAATATCAAACGAAGAAACATGCAATATATGTACAATGATAGGTGAAGGTACTCTCTCCATTGACACAGTCAAACATTGGTTTGTAAGAAACATAGAATGAAATTTGACTTCTCAACATAGAATGAATTTGACATTTTACAAAGAGAACTTAGAGTACTCTTGCTTCATGGACTTTGTTGGGGTAAATATCAAACTAAGAAACATGCAATATATGTACAATGATAGGTGAAGGTACTCTCTCCATTGACACAGTCAAACATTGCTTTGTAAGAAACATAGAATGAAATTTGACTTCTCAACATAGAATGAATTTGACATTTTACAAAGAGAACTTAGAGTACTCTTGCTTCATGAGCTCTGTTCGGGTAAATATCAAACGAAGAAACATGCAATATATGTACAATGATAGGTGAAGGTACTCTCTCCATTGACACAGTCAAACATTGGTTTGTAAGAAACATAGAATGAAATTTGACTTCTCAACATAGAATGAATTTGACATTTTACAAAGAGAACTTAGAGTACTCTTGCTTCATGGACTTTGTTGGGGTAAATATCAAACTAAGAAACATACAATATATGTACAAAGATAGGCGAAGGTACTCTCTCCATTGACACAGTCAAACATTGCTTTGTAAGAAACTTAGAATGAAATTTGACTTCTCAACATAGAATGAATTTGACATTTTACAAAGAGAACTTAGAGTACTCTTGCTTCATGAGCTCTGTTCGGGTAAATATCAAACGAAGAAACATGCAATATATGTACAATGATAGGTGAAGGTACTCTCTCCATTGACACAGTCAAACATTGCTTTGTAAGAAACATAGAATGAAATTTGACTTCTCAACATAGAATGAATTTGACATTTTACAAAGAGAACTTAGAGTACTCTTGCTTCATGAGCTCTGTTCGGGTAAATATCAAACGAAGAAACATGCAATATATGTACAATGATAGGTGAAGGTACTCTCGCCATTGACGCAGTCAAACATTGGTTTGTAAGAAACATAGAATGAAATTTGACTTCTCAACATAGAATGAATTTGACATTTTACAAAGAGAACTTAGAGTACTCTTGCTTCATGGACTTTGTTCGGGTAAATGTCAAACTAAGAAACATGCAATATATGTACAATGATAGGTGAAGGTACTCTCTCCATTGACACAGTCAAACATTGCTTTGTAAGAAACATAGAATGAAATTTGACTTCTCAACATAGAATGAATTTGACATTTTACAAAGAGAACTTAGAGTACTCTTGCTTCATGAGCTCTGTTCGGGTAAATATCAAACGAAGAAACATGCAATATATGTACAATGATAGGTGAAGGTACTCTCTCCATTGACACAGTCAAACATTGCTTTGTAAGAAACATAGAATGAAATTTGACTTCTCAACATAGAATGAATTTGACATTTTACAAAGAGAACTTAGAGTACTCTTGCTTCATGGACTTTGTTGGGGTAAATATCAAACTAAGAAACATACAATATATGTACAAAGATAGGTGAAGGTACTCTCTCCATTGACACAGTCAAACATTGCTTTGTAAGAAACATAGAATGAAATTTGACTTCTCAACATAGAATGAATTTGACATTTTACAAAGAGAACTTAGAGTACTCTTGCTTCATGAGCTCTGTTCGGGTAAATATCAAACGAAGAAACATGCAATATATGTACAATGATAGGTGAAGGTACTCTCTCCATTGACACAGTCAAACATTGCTTTGTAAGAAACATAGAATGAAATTTGACTTCTCAACATAGAATGAATTTGACATTTTACAAAGAGAACTTAGAGTACTCTTGCTTCATGAGCTCTGTTCGGGTAAATATCAAACGAAGAAACATGCAATATATGTACAATGATAGGTGAAGGTACTCTCTCCATTGACACAGTCAAACATTAGTTTGTAAGAAACATAGAATGAAATTTGACTTCTCAACATAGAATGAATTTGACATTTTACAAAGAGAACTTAGAGTACTCTTGCTTCATGGACTTTGTTCGGGTAAATGTCAAACTAAGAAACATGCAATATATGTACAATGATAGGTGAAGGTACTCTCTCCATCGACACAGTCAAACATTGCTTTGTAAGAAACATAGAATGAAATTTGACTTCTCAACATAGAATGAATTTGACATTTTACAAAGAGAACTTAGAGTACTCTTGCTTCATGAGCTCTGTTCGGGTAAATATCAAACGAAGAAACATGCAATATATGTACAATGATAGGTGAAGGTACTCTCTCCATTGACACAGTCAAACATTGCTTTGTAAGAAACATAGAATTAAATTTGACTTCTCAACATAGAATGAATTTGACATTTTACAAAGAGAACTTAGAGTACTCTTGCTTCATGGACTTTGTTGGGGTAAATATCAAACTAAGAAACATACAATATATGTACAAAGATAGGTGAAGGTACTCTCTCCATTGACACAGTCAAACATTGCTTTGTAAGAAACATAGAATGAAATTTGACTTCTCAACATAGAATGAATTTGACATTTTACAAAGAGAACTTAGAGTACTCTTGCTTCATGAGCTCTGTTCGGGTAAATGTCAAACTAAGAAACATGCAATATATGTACAATGATAGGTGAAGGTACTCTCTCCATTGACACAGTCAAACATTGCTTTGTAAGAAACATAGAATGAAATTTGACTTCTCAACATAGAATGAATTTGACATTTTACAAAGAGAACTTAGAGTACTCTTGCTTCATGAGCTCTGTTCGGGTAAATATCAAACGAAGAAACATGCAATATATGTACAATGATAGGTGAAGGTACTCTCTCCATTGACACAGTCAAACATTGCTTTGTAAGAAACATAGAATGAAATTTGACTTCTCAACATAGAATGAATTTGACATTTTACAAAGAGAACTTAGAGTACTCTTGCTTCATGGACTTTGTTGGGGTAAATATCAAACTAAGAAACATACAATATATGTACAAAGATAGGTGAAGGTACTCTCTCCATTGACACAGTCAAGCATTGCTTTGTAAGGAACAAATAATGAAATTTGACTTCTCGAATAATCCTCATTAAAACAAATATCAGGCTCACGTTTTCTGACAGAACTACCTTCATGTTTTCATTCTGGCAACAACTTTACATTTTGGGGAAAATATCTTAGGTGGCTACCACATAAACTAGAGTTGATCAACTGAGAGGGTCTTTATTAGTGGCCAACATAACAGAAAACATGTAGGCAGACTTACCTCATTGAGAGGGTCCCAAGATAATATATTAGCTACTACTGGGTCACAGACTTGGAGCGAACGATGCCTGACAGTACTCCTCGCTTCCAACAAAGATTTTCCACAACCCAGACAAACATTAGGGTGACCCAACGTTCTCGCAGCACTCTTATTACCATCTTTACAAAATCGGGTTAATATGTTGATACACTCTTGACAAATAACTTGTTGAGGCAGCTGAAAAAAGAATTTATAATAAAGAATAGTACATATGATATATATTCTGCGGATTCATATTCACGTTAATACTGACTCAAACACACATTTCTTCTATTGAATATATTTGGCGTTAATTTTGTAGAAATTCATTATTCGCAATTAAATGAAACTACGTGATGTAGTATTATTTCTACTATCTTTAATTTCTTTACCACGACCTAGGTTTCGTTGTATTACAACATCTTCAGGTGGGATATTAGCAAAGATTAACTCTTAGGAACAACCAACAGCATTTATATGTTTCAAACACAATAGCGGAAGACTACTTTGTGCGGATTTTTCCATTGTTTATGTTAGTGAGTTTATTGCAGGGGCGCAGACTAGGTTTTATTATATTACAGAGACTTATACAATATACCAGTATTCTAGTTGGGGTAATAAATTCAATTGTTGTTATTATGTGAAATTATACAATGCAAACTTTAGGGTGTATGTAATAAAATTAAATGGAAGTTATTGTCGGTAATATATTGCAAAGGCAAGAGTATTTGAAAGTAAGGCCAAGGTAATATACTAATTCTACATATCTTATTATCGGTAATATATTTATACAAAAGCAAGGGTATTTGAAAGTAAGGACAAGGTAATACACTAATTCTACATATCTCCGGTTTTGTGTATTCATATATTTATTTATTTATTTCTTTTAATTTTTTTTTTTTTTTTTTTTGTTTTTATTATATATACGTATATTTATATGTGTATTAATGCTGAAACAATTTCCAGGGTACTGTAGTGTCAATGTTTTATATTTATATTATATCTAGAAGATATTAAGAATGGGTGATGATATTATATTTAGTTGTTCATTTAATATATTGACCTTGATATCTTTTTTATGTCTGTTTATTTCTAATGTTTCTAGGATATTAAGTTTATTGCCTTTTGTATTTATTTGTAATATATATGGGGCATTATCAGTATGGGGGTGATGGTTATTTTCAATGAGATGTTTAGCAAAGTGAGATGTGTCTGGTTTATTATTACGCCAGCTGGCGATGTGTTCTTTATATCTTGTATTAAAATCTCTTCCTGTTTGACCTATGTATACACTATTACAATCGTTACATTTAAGTTTATAGATACCACTCTTTTTAAGTTTATCTATTTTTTCTTTATTATTAATAAGGGTTTTACCCAAGTTATTTAAGGTACTATACGTACATGTTATATTATTTATATTTTTATTATTAGTTAAGAGTTTTCCTAATTTGAGTGATACATTACCTATGTATGGGATAGATTTATAGTAAATATTATTCTTATTTGGTGCGACCGGGTATATTTCTTGTATTAGTATTTTTCTTAATTTATTATGGTACAGTTTTGTGACAATTGATGGGTCATAATTATTATTTGTTGCGATTAGTTTCATAGTTTTTATTTCTTTACGTAGGTTAGGTTTTTCAAGAGGGATGGTTAAAGCTCTGTGAATCATGGAATGAAATGCTGCTAACTTATGGGACCAAGGGTGTTGAGATTGACCATTAATTATGGAGTCTGTAAATGTGTCTTTTCTAAATATACTAAATTTATGTTCATTATTTTTGCGTTCTATTGTTATATCTAAAAAATTAAGTTTATTATCAGACTCTACTTCTAAAGTGAATTTGATATTATTGTGTAGGGAGTTAGCAAACTTAACAAACTGGTCTAACTGTCGCTGTGTACCTTTCCAGCAGATAAGGATGTCGTCAACGTATCTATAATAGTATAATATATTGGTCGCTAATTTACTGTTTAAGAGGCTGGTTTCTAGATGATTCATAAATAACTCGGCTAAAAGGGGACTGAGGGGGGAGCCCATTGCAAGGCCATTAACTTGTTGAAAAAAATTGTTATCGAATAGAAAATAATTTTGGTCTGTGCATAGTTTAAAGAGATCTCTAATTTCCGATGCTTCAATGGGATTTAATTTTTTCCTTTCTAGGATATCTGAAATGATATTTAGGCAATCTTTTGGTGGTATATTAGAAAATAAGTTTACTACGTCGAGTGATACTAGTTTACAATTGGGTGTTAGATGTATATTTTTAATTTTATTACAGAGATCAACAGAGTTTTTAATGGTATGTTTAGGTGCAAATCCGGTTTTATTACGGAAGATCTTATTCAGGTGAAAAGCTAATTTTTTTGTGGGTGCGTTTGTGTATGAGACAACAGGTCGTATGGGTATATTTGGTTTATGAATTTTAGGTTGTCCATATAGTATTGGGGGTCTAGGGTTCATTTCTATAACTTTATATTTCGCGAATTCGTTAGGAAATATGATGTTACAGGTTTTAATTAATTGTTTTACGTTATCTGCAAATGTCGTGGTGGGGTCCCTTTGTAGTTTTGTGAAGTCATCTGGTTTAAGGAAATCGTACACTTTATTTTTATATTCATTTTGGTCTAGAATAACTATAGTGTTGCCTTTATCTGCTTTAGATATGGTGAGTTTATCTTCATTAATTTTAATTTGTAGATTACGTTGAGTCAAAATTTCGTCATTAATGTGTGTCTTGGTTTTAGAGTATTCTTTACATATTATATTAGCAGCTTTGTGTTTAGTAAGTGCGTCCTGGTTACTGAATGCAATGATGGTATCTACTACTAGTGATTCTATGTTTTTTCTTGATGGTGCGGTAGGAATATTATATTTAAATCCTTTATTTAAAAGTTCTAGCTCTTTATTATTAAATGTTGATTGTGAAAGGTTTACTATTCTGGGATAAAACGTTTGTTTGGGTGTGACTTTTGGTTTCTGGGTTTTGGCTTTCAGTTTTTTAATTTTGTTAATTTGTTTTTGTGTTATGTTTTTTATTATGGCACTGACATCATTTCTAATTTTATAGTCTAAAGTATCAAATTCTATAGGGTATATACACTCTTCTCTAACATATCTCCTTCACCCTATAGAATTTGATACTTTAGACTATAAAATTAGAAATGATGTCAGTGCCATAATAAAAAACATAACACAAAAACAAATTAACAAAAGTAAAAAACTGAAAGCCAAAACCCAGAAACCAAAAGTCACACCCAAACAAACGTTTTATCCCAGAATAGTAAACCTTTCACAATCAACATTTAATAATAAAGAGCTAGAACTTTTAAATAAAGGATTTAAATATAATATTCCTACCGCACCATCAAGAAAAAACATAGAATCACTAGTAGTAGATACCATCATTGCATTCAGTAACCAGGACGCACTTACTAAACACAAAGCTGCTAATATAATATGTAAAGAATACTCTAAAACCAAGACACACATTAATGACGAAATTTTGACTCAACGTAATCTACAAATTAAAATTAATGAAGATAAACTCACCATATCTAAAGCAGATAAAGGCAACACTATAGTTATTCTAGACCAAAATGAATATAAAAATAAAGTGTACGATTTCCTTAAACCAGATGACTTCACAAAACTACAAAGGGACCCCACCACGACATTTGCAGATAACGTAAAACAATTAATTAAAACCTGTAACATCATATTTCCTAACGAATTCGCGAAACATAAAGTTATAGAAATGAACCCTAGACCCCCAATACTATATGGACAACCTAAAATTCATAAACCAAATATACCCATACGACCTGTTGTCTCATACACAAACGCACCCACAAAAAAATTAGCTTTTCACCTGAATAAGATCTTCCGTAATAAAACCGGATTTGCACCTAAACATACCATTAAAAACTCTGTTGATCTCTGTAATAAAATTAAAAATATACATCTAACACCCAATTGTAAACTAGTATCACTCGACGTAGTAAACTTATTTTCTAATATACCACCAAAAGATTGCCTAAATATCATTTCAGATATCCTAGAAAGGAAAAAATTAAATCCCATTGAAGCATCGGAAATTAGAGATCTCTTTAAACTATGCACAGACCAAAATTATTTTCTATTCGATAACAATTTTTTCAACAAGTTAATGGCCTTGCAATGGGCTCCCCCCTCAGTCCCCTTTTAGCCGAGTTATTTATGAATCATCTAGAAACCAGCCTCTTAAACAGTAAATTAGCGACCAATATATTATACTATTATAGATACGTTGACGACATCCTTATCTGCTGGAAAGGTACACAGCGACAGTTAGACCAGTTTGTTAACTTTGCTAACTCCCTACACAATAATATCAAATTCACTTTAGAAGTAGAGTCTGATAATAAACTTAATTTTTTAGATATAACAATAGAACGCAAAAATAATGAACATAAATTTAGTATATTTAGAAAAGACACATTTACAGACTCCATAATTAATGGTCAATCTCAACACCCTTGGTCCCATAAGTTAGCAGCATTTCATTCCATGATTCACAGAGCTTTAACCATCCCTCTTGAAAAACCTAACCTACGTAAAGAAATAAAAACTATGAAACTAATCGCAACAAATAATAATTATGACCCATCAATTGTCACAAAACTGTACCATAATAAATTAAGAAAAATACTAATACAAGAAATATACCCGGTCGCACCAAATAAGAATAATATTTACTATAAATCTATCCCATACATAGGTAATGTATCACTCAAATTAGGAAAACTCTTAACTAATAATAAAAATATAAATAATATAACATGTACGTATAGTACCTTAAATAACTTGGGTAAAACCCTTATTAATAATAAAGAAAAAATAGATAAACTTAAAAAGAGTGGTATCTATAAACTTAAATGTAACGATTGTAATAGTGTATACATAGGTCAAACAGGAAGAGATTTTAATACAAGATATAAAGAACACATCGCCAGCTGGCGTAATAATAAACCAGACACATCTCACTTTGCTAAACATCTCATTGAAAATAACCATCACCCCCATACTGATAATGCCCCATATATATTACAAATAAATACAAAAGGCAATAAACTTAATATCCTAGAAACATTAGAAATAAACAGACATAAAAAAGATATCAAGGTCAATATATTAAATGAACAACTAAATATAATATCATCACCCATTCTTAATATCTTCTAGATATAATATAAATATAAAACATTGACACTACAGTACCCTGGAAATTGTTTCAGCATTAATACACATATAAATATACGTATATATAATAAAAAAAAAAAAAAAAAAAAAAAAAAAATTAAAAGAAATAAATAAATAAATATATGAATACACAAAACCGGAGATATGTAGAATTAGTGTATTACCTTGTCCTTACTTTCAAATACCCTTGCTTTTGTATAAATATATTACCGATAATAAGATATGTAGAATTAGTATATTACCTTGGCCTTACTTTCAAATACCCTTGCCTTTGCAATATATTACCGACAATAACTTCCATTTAATTTTATTACATACACCCTAAAGTTTGCATTGTATAATTTCACATAATAACAACAATTGAATTTATTACCCCAACTAGAATACTGGTATATTGTATAAGTCTCTGTAATATAATAAAACCTAGTCTGCGCCCCTGCAATAAACTCACTAACATAAACAATGGAAAAATCCGCACAAAGTAGTCTTCCGCTATTGTGTTTGAAACATATAAATGCTGTTGGTTGTTCCTAAGAGTTAATCTTTGCTAATATCCCACCTGAAGATGTTGTAATACAACGAAACCTAGGTCGTGGTAAAGAAATTAAAGATAGTAGAAATAATACTACATCACGTAGTTTCATTTAATTGCGGACACATTTCTTCCTTAGGGCATGTGCATATTATCAAACGGGACACATGCATGCTTTTTGTCTTTTTTGTGCGATGATTGAAGCGAGTAGAGCCGCAAAAGAGTAAAACATTATATCTGTGTCAACCACGCTCATCATAAAGACAGCCTTTTTTAGTGCGTGATAATAGTTGTAAGATGAAGCTTGAACAGATGATAACTTTAACCGTTTTAGTGCCATTGTTTTTTACTCATATATACATAAAAATGCGAAAGAAATGTTTTGTTTTTGATGTCATTTACCCTTGTCTCGAAAAAAAACTGTATCTCTTCCAAAAATTATCAAATTTTAATAATTTTTCGGTGTTTTCTTAATAAAAACTTGTACAAGGATAATAAAATACAAAGAAAATTATGGAAATATATATTGTGAACAAAAATTATAACAAAAACTGAAATCAAGGTCACATCATCATTTTCGCAGTCCGGTACATCCTCTATATGAGCAAAATAATTGTTATCGTCACTATTATCACTACCACTCAAAATTTGCATTACGCCAAATTGTGAGCGCACCAACACTTTCTTCACAACTTGAAACACGATCACTTTCACTCGAATTATTTTCGTAATCCGACATTATGGGTTAAACATTTTCTTTTCTTGGATCCTTTTTATATTGTAATTACTAATAATATTATAATTTGAACTTTATGTAACACGTAGAAAGATAAAAATTAGCAATGCATGCAAGCGACCTCCCCTACCGCGCGCTAAACAGCAACTGATTTCGCGAGCGCCATCGCGCTCGTGGCAAATTTAGCTAGTACGCACACTAGTGCGATGGCGCTCGTCGGCTCTCAAACGGTTAAGCATATTTATCACTTGTTGAAAAAAAAGAAGAGGTTATTGGGTCCACTTTATTTATAGCGGTAGATTAGTGACAGCAGAATTTTATACACCTTTTGATGATTTAAGAGATTATCCTAAAACATATTTTTTACTACGATTTTTAAACGAATCAATGAATCGAGTCTGTAAAAATTTGAAAAGAATTTCATAGTCAAGCATAAACGTTGTGAAAACTCCAGCCAATATAAAACATCGTCATTATTCAAATATGAGAGCGGCATTCGTACTTGATTAAAGGTATCGAGGTCATTGTTGCCATCTATTAAAAAAGGACTCTAAGCTACCGTGTATAACTTTCACTCTGCAAGTATTATAATTCCATCTTGTCTGTGGAGCGACAGGTATTCTTCGATGAAAGATTTCTTTTAAAAATTCAAATCGTTTTGGAGAATGCATAATAATATTGAAAATGCATTTAAATTGCAAAAGAAGCTTCGTGCTGTGTTCTAATTGATGCGCATTTTTCTAAAATCAAATTCAATTGATGTGCATACAAAAAGCTTACGTGTAGGTATTTCTCATAGTCCATTGGGCACCATTTGGATTTAACTTACGATAGAAGCTCCATTGTAACTTTGTGCGACTAATATATTTTTTCCAATCGTCAAAGAATCACGTCTTTCATGATTTAACCCTACATTACTTCAACTGTATATATCATTAAGGTTGTAAGGATATCGTAAAATTAAATTAATATTATTTTTTTTTAAATATTACTTTCAATCATTAATAGAAATATCCTATTTACATTACTCGATATATAAGACATATTTATGACATGATTAAAAATAGTGAGTGTAATTTTACAATTTTTATAATTGAAAGGCCTTTTTTTATAATCATTTGGAATTATATAAATAAATATGAATATAGCCTAGCATGGGCAAATAGCGAGTGTCAATTAGTGTTACATCTCTTGTCGAAAATGTTGTACCAAATGTCCTATCTATTTCTGTGTATTTATCGATGGATGCGTCAACGCAAAGCAACTCGTTAAGAGTGCCAGCGGACTGTCTGCAGACACTATTGCATAGGTTGGCACAGTTGCATACGTTTCAAAAGGAGCCCGACAGGTGGCGAGTAGCAATGACACGTACTGTCAGGTAGGCCCGAGACTCTTAGAAGGTACATCTGTAACATTGGTGTCGTGTCTTATAATGTGCATTCCACATACTTCTTTGGTTTTGTCTATTAGGACTAAACTTTCTGCAAGCAAAAAGTCTTTGTATAAGTTCAGGTTAGTGTAAATGCTAATTTCACTATTTTTTTTATTTTAATTGGAAAAGAAAAAATATATATATATATGTGTATATATGTATATACATAGGTATATATATATATATATATATATATATATATATATATATATATATATATATATATATATATATATACACAAAAACAAAGTATTTCATAAAAATATAGGGTTCCGACATAATTATTTTATTATAAACTTTATTTGAAAAATGCTCTTATCGTGAAGCAACAACTGTAAAACATAAAATTTATAACCTTTTTATGCAATCCTTTTCGCTTATTTCAATATTTGCATTTTTTGGGTTTGTTTTTTTTATGTCAATTCCAATTTGTGTTCGCAAATTCAATGTTTGGTGTTACTAAGAATGACAATTAAAATAAAAAAACTAACTTACTTTTCCTTAACTTGTATTGGGATATTTTCAAATAATCCCCCCATGTGAGCCCCATTTTCCTTAAATACTTCGTGGTTTACCTAAATTCTTTCATTTAAAATTTAAAAAAACAGTATATTTGCAACTGAACTTGTTCCAAAGACTCTTAATATGCGACCGCACTTACAGTAAAATATCGAGGTACATCATTTGGTTCATTATTATCCTATCAGTTCATATTTATATCTCCGTATAGGTTTTATCGTGACCGCATTTTCTCCAATAAATATGAAGTATTTCATGAACAGTTAACTATTAATAATTAAGCGTACCTGTTGCAATGTCTTCCATCTAGCCAGCATAGCTTGTACCGCAGGATCTAATGAAGAAACGACAATACGACGCATCCGGCCTAGACTAATGCGACAGTTTATGCACCTCAACATTATTCCTCAAACAATACACTATTTACCTAAAATGAAAGCCCTTACACGTGCGAATAGGCAAAATAACCAAGTCCAGTGAAACAAAACAAAGGTCAATAAACGATGAAACACAAAATGAAGTAGAAACTTTTCAAAAGCGAGCGGGGAAATGATCGTGTATATTCATTGGTTTGATTTTGACAAGTCCTTGTCAACAGAAGCCATAGATAAATGAATGTATGTATAGAATCGAACTGCAGTGACGTTGCTGACGATCCGATGTCGATATCGATTTCTATGTGCTAATACGCTGACCAAATGGGACGATCTTTTATCGAATATATTTGGCGTTAATTTTGTAGATATTCATTATTCACAATTACATGAAACTATGTGATGTAGTATTATTTCTACTTTCTTTAAGTTTTTTACCACGACCTAGGTTTAGTTGCATTACCACATCTTCAGGTCTTAGCAAAGATGCATCTTTGCTAATAGCCCACCTGAAGATGTTGTCATACAATGAAACCTAGGTCGTGGTAAAGAACTTAAAGAAAGTAGAAATAATACTACATCACGTAGTTTCATTTAATTGGAACGATCTTTGTTGGAAGCAAGGAATGTTGTGAGACCCCGCTAAATTGAAACCTATTACCCAACAATAGTCAATTTATTATCTTGGGAGTCTTTATCAAAATAAGTCTGCCTATACGCTTTCTAATAGATTACCAATTAATATACCCACCATCTCAGTTCATCACCATTAGCTTAGATGGTAGCTGAAGAGGATATTTTCACTTCTTGCCCAAAGCATAAAGTTATTTTTTACCGATCTATGAGAATACGAGAATAGGTCTATCAGATAATAAGAAACTCACCTGATATTACTTCAATAGCAGATGAATTCAAAATTTTGAATACCTTGCATATATATATAATATATATATATATATATATATATATATATATATATATATATATATATATATGTCTGTATGTGTGTATGTGTGTATAAATATATATATATATATATATATATATATATATATATATGTATATATATATATATATATATATAAGGCCACTCTTGTGTATGTTGCTATAGTTTTTCTTTCAATTAAATAATTATAGCATCTTCATTTATAGTTCTTCAATAATATAAATCTAAAATTATTTATGATGTAAGGTACTGTAATTTATTAATAATAATAAGCAGCTAAAAATCTATAAAATGAATGTGTTTTTATATTAAATTAGCAAATAATTATATTTGCTCTCAAAATCTGTTTGCATAACATTATTCACAATTTTCGTCAACATTATTGTTTTACTCTTGTTTAGTAAAGTTTTATAATATAAGCTTCTAATTGATAAACAAAATTCAAAAAACTTTATCAACAAAACTCTTTAGCTGCCTTTTTATTCTTTACTTATTTACATTTTTTTTTAATTTCCTTGTTATTAACATCATGCTAACAATTTAAATTATATGCTGTCGAAGATCGAAGTCGAAACAATTGTGATAGCAACAACTGATATGTTTAGCATACACAAATACTATTTAAAGGAATATGGGTACGGATGTGTAACAATTGACGTAAATATGGTGGCGTAGACTTACTGATCATCTTAAAATAAAATGGGATCCCATTAGATAAAAAATATACATTCCTCACAAAATAAAATTATAAATTATCATTACGTGTTGCTAAATTATTTTTGTATATTAGTAACATATGACACTTACTCTGTTAAATATTCGATTAATAATTTTTATTTGCAGCAAAAAGTATAAACATTAAAAAAATTATCGGACCTTGATGAAGAAAATTTTATTAATATAATTTATTTCCTTCTGCACACCATAAAGATTGTCGTCATTCTTGAGTATTACATAAACTATTATATTCATTATTAAAATATTTTCGTTAACTGATATTGTCGCAGGTCTATGTTTCATTGACATTATTAAAATTCTGATGTTTGGCGTATTTCTTTATCAATTCTAAAATATCGATGTTCAATTATACAACCTTGATATTAAACACTTCCCTAAAAATTGTTATTCCTCTTGGTGGAACCTGAAGCGGAGTACCAAGTCACAGTAGAGGCGCTTTCGGGTGGCGAAGGGGGGGGGATATATCTAACGATGTCGATGACAGCTCTCGCACAAAAAGAATTGATCTGCCGTCTCTGTTCTATGGAATCTACTGTCAAATAGAGGTGGGAAAATGTGTATGAGTGAAAAGAAAAGCGTGATATATACATCATTTGACTGGAAAAATATATATCACTCATTTATATCTCTAACTCAGTACCTCAGTACTCCGAGTTATTAACGAAATTATTTATTACGCATACATTGAACCGCTGAACAATGGTCGTACAACATGGTGATAAATAGTAATGTCTGAACATTACGCACTATTGTTTGACAATAAAAATAAATTCTACAAGAGTATCCACTTTACTTAATACTTTGCAGGTTAGGATATAGAACTGTCAACCTAGATTCAAATTATTCATAAAATAACTTTAATGATAATTAAATAAATTGGAATAGATTGGCGTATTTATACAATTACATTCAGCATTTTTAAATGAAACAAAAATATACAATTATACAGGTGTCCAGTGGCAGATTTCAAAGTTTGAACAAACATAGTTTCTGAACGCAACACATAAGAGGGGCACGGGGGGCGTCGTTAGAAGCGCAAGCGGTGCGGTTTTTAGTAGCCATGGAACTGTAGAGTGGAGAGCACCGCGTTTTTGCGGTCAAGGCGTACATTTCGAGTGGATTTTCGCTGTCTGTAGCACGCCGTCGATTTAATAATCTTTACAGTATTCGTCGATTACGTGACGGACCATCGATCAACCTCATTCAGTCATGGGTAGCAAGGTTCAGAGCTACAGGATCAACATTAAATAGGCCCAGGCCAGGACCTACACCATTGGTAGCCACGGACGAAAATGTCGTGCGTGTTATGGTTTCTGTCGTTGAAAATCCCCGTTTATCACTGCGTACACGTTCATCGATATTGGGAATTCCGAAATCAATTTTACAGGTAATAATGCAAAAAAAGCTCAAGTTCCATCCATATAAAATTCAAATTGTTCAAGATTTACACGATTCTGACTTTGAATGAAGAAAAACTTACGCGGAGGTGATGTTGTTGAGATTTTGTACTGCTACCCGGATGGGCAACATATTCTTTAGTGACGAAGCTCACTTTCACATTGTAGGATATGTGAATAAGCAGAACTTTCGTTACTGGGATGTCCACAACCCAAGGCAAATGCATCAAGAGCTTTTACATAAGCCTAAAGTAACAGTCTGGTGTGCCATGTCTGCATCTGCAATCATAGGGCCTTATTTCGTTGAAAGTCAACGTGGCCAATCTGTAACTGTGAATTCGGAGAGATATGCCCAGATGTTAAATGACTTTTTGAGAGTAGAACTACAGAATAGTCCATCCTTCAACCAAAACACATGGTTCCAGCAGGACGGGGCCACAGCTCACACTGCTAATGTGTCCATGAATGCAGTGCGGCAGTTATTTCCAGAAAAAAACATATCCCGAAACGGTCCCGTGCCGTGGCCACCTAAGTCACCCGATTTAAGCCCATGTGACTTTTTCTTATGGGGATACTTAAAATCCGTTGTTTACAAAACAAATCTGAGCACTGTGACACAACTTAAAGAAAATATTCGAGCTGAAGTCAGTAGGATACCCCAGTCGCTCTGCAAACGCGTTTTTGAAAACATGCATGCTAGACTCGAAGAGTGTGTCAGACTCGATGGCCGCCATTTGGAAAACGTGGTTTTTAAAAAATGAAATGCGCATTTGTTTTTATAAAGTTAAAATAAACCTACTTTGTATTAGAAGTGTAGTTTTTTTACAATTTTTCAAACATTGAAATCTGCCACTCCTGTATTTAGAATTTTGAAATTAAACAAAAAAAGAATGAGCGGTCACGGGACGCCTGGCAGATGTGAAATATCGTGTTCGTACAAGTAATATGCATAAAAGACAAGATTATTACAGGAACTAAATATAGCATAATGAAAAAATAAAGTGTTACGAATTTCTTACAGAAAATGGTGACTTTATTTAATAAATATTTATTTACAATTAATACAAAAATAATAAAGCACAGCTTATGTGTACAACAAACACAACAGCGTCGAACTGAGTGAGGAGAGGGTCGCGCAGTCGGTTGCGCATGGCGACACGTCGCCATACCGTATACTCTACTACATATAGACTATATATATATACTTTAGTATAGCGTGGCAACCCGTCGCCACGGCAAGCGTCGCCACGCCAACGATCCGGTTTATACCAGCGCCTATAGATGTTTCTCATCAAGTGTTTGTTCACGCAAATATTTTGAGCGAACTAAAATATACTTTATCACAGCCTTCACATTCGATCGCGAGTAGCTACGTCGTCTATATAGATCCAGTTGCATATTTGACTAAACGATTCAATCTAGACCAGTATCAATCGCGTTTAATCGAATCACTTTGATTCAATCGCGACCCGCTTGCGAGTGATCGGATCGCTCTGACAAAAATGATCGCTTAGCACCCACGACACGGCTCGCGGTTCACGAGAACTCGATCGATCGCAAGCGATCCATGTGACGACCCGAAACCCGTGACGCAATCTCTATGTACTCTGTTTATGATCGATCAAATAACCCATGGCTCACGAACTACAATTACGTCATAAGTTTTTGTGTTTGAATTTTGAATAGATTGTTGATTTCACATATGATATAATAAAATCAACAATTTTTTAAGTAAAACTTCTTTACGCACGCTTGACTTGGGGAGTAAGCTGGTGAATGCGTGACGACAGCGTTACGAAAAGTGTGGTCGGGCGAGGCGAACGGAAGTTGAGAGAGAGATATAAGGTAGTGAAGACAGAAAGAGAGAGAGAGTTACGTTTCGTATATTACTGTAGGGACAAGAGAGAGAGGTGCGAGCACACATTTTCTTTCACTCTTTCTCTCAAGACAGTTATGTTTCGTATATTTAAGACACAGTGCAAGCCTATTGTCTGTATCACACTGTAGGAGCAAGAGAGAAAAGTGCGCGCGCACATTTTCTTTCTCTCTTCCTCTCATAGCCAGTGCATGAAATATATATATATATATATATATATATATTTATATATATATATATATATATATATATATATATATATATATATGCGAGTTTGCTAGCGTTACGCGAACGGTGATTTTTTGATTATTTTGTAATTTCATTTCGTTCTTGAACAATTTTATAAATTATTATTTTGTTCAATACATTAAATATTCTACGTTTAAAGTGAATAAAATTGTAAATTCATTTTAAAGTTCACATTTTGTGAATTTGAAGGTTTACTTCAGTCGTATGATCTAAAGCACACTCGTTTTTTTTTATAGATTAGTGACGCATGGTTAGTTTTGTGACGGTGTTTTATAATTTATTTTGAATTATTTTTTGCATAATTTTGTTGGCGGTATTTTATTAAAATGATTGATTTATTTAAACATTTTAAATTGAATTATGCACATTGCTTATTGAGAAATGTATTTTTTGTGATTTAGATTTATACGTGGTTAGTTATATTGTTGTTTTGATTTTATTAATTTTGTAAGTGACTTTTTTGACTTTTTCATTTTATTCTGAAATTTGGTTTTGTCAAATCTTCACTATCGATCGATTAGTCAGTGGGTCGTGATCGAGCCGGGTCGTCTAAAATGTTTGATCAACACAGCTCTAGTTCGATCGTTTTCTTTCTCTTTCATGTAACGTCAAAACAGATACTTTTATAATGTTCACGACGCGACGAGTGAGTGAAGCGGAACAGACGCCGATCACTCCCGTGCTAGTGATGTACAGATACATTTTGATTTCAAGTGAGTGAGTGATAGATACGATCGTAACAAGTGAGCTATATCTTTTATATCTCTCACATTTCTACTGTTAAATTCAAACACATGAATTTATTTGTAAACAAAATAAAAGTTGGAAACATATAAACAAAAATGGGACATGAGAGTTGTGAGATATGGATGATAATGAATTGTGGAAATACTGGTATAAACAGGAATATTAAGAAATTAGAATAAATAAATAAATGGATAGCTGCCGTAAAGAATAAAAAAGTAAGCAGCATAACCTAAATTCGTATTAAGTGATTATTTCAGAATGAATTTATTGAGGTACCTTTATTGTCTATTATTTGAGGTACCTTTATTTGAAATATTGAGGTACCTTTATTGTATATTATTTGAGTTCATATTTCCATTTTACAAGGTTCCGACGCGGAAATATTTTTCTAACATTTTGCTACCGAGTGGATACGAAAGTTTGCGCGTATTAAAAATGAAAGAAGTTGAAGGAATCTTAGATCAATACATACAGGGTGTCCGGGAATAGATGTCAGATGAAGAAAGATACTATTCGTTGGCTCTAAAGTAATAAATTGTTGTTTAAAAAATCTACAACACGCCCTTTTTCTAATGAAGTGCAAGAGAATATTATACGTAACTCTTTTTAACACACCCACTATTTGAAGTGCTGTGTTTACCCGCAGTAGCGATGCCTTCGCAGTTGTACGCGGGTTATTCCCCCGAGCGGCACTGAACAATGTGCGCAAGTATCGTGTGTACGAAAAAGATGACAAATAATTATGAATATTATTTTCAATTTTTTGAAAAAAAAAGTCCTTTTAAATTTTATTTTAACGACAATCAACTATTTTTCTGTCAAGGAATAACGTCTTTCTTTGTCCGACACTTATTCCCGGACACCGTGTATAACAACCGATACTTGGACATTCTGTACAAATCGTTGTCACTGGGCATTAAACAGATGAAACTGATTTCGTTCTGAAATCGGTTTTACCTGGAAGCATCCTTTTAGAAATCTCTCATACGGATGCTAGCTGCAGAATTCCTATGGGTTACAGACGAGTAGAAAGTAACAACGAGTTTTAGTACCAGTTTCAGATAGGAGCGAATGTATAAAAAGCCACCGAAAAAGTTTAGGTTGGAAGCATTTTAATTGTTATATCCATTCTAAAAACTAGTCTATGCAAAATGCATTAATATCATCGGAAGATATCAGAAACCTTATTAATAAAATCTTCAGTTAATTAGTTAGTAAAATCTACAGTTAGCTTTTTTTGAAAAATAAGTTCAAGCATGGAAGAAATGCCAGGAGCAAGCTGGCAAAATCCCTATGCTAAAAAAATGCCAGGAGCAAGCTGGCAAAATCCCTAAGTGACTCCTGCAAGATGTAGTCACAAGACTTAGTTCGACTTATTATATGCTTAGACGATTTACGGAAATAAAAAAAGAAATTAACAGTTCTCTTTCAAAACTTAAACGCCAATAATTTGTGTTTAAGAGCTTACAAGTGGAAATTATGTAAAATGTAGTGTCTAGCCATGCTAAGAGGTTATCAAAGATGTTAGCGGCCAAAATTATGTTTCGCAAAGTATTATTATTCCAAATACAATCGGGCTACTGAAAGTGCTGGAAAATTTTGGAAGTGGTTAATTTTTATCCGTTGCTCAAAATTTTCAGCAAGATTTAATAAGAATAATAAAAAATAGAATTTCCAATTTAGAAAAAAGTTGCACTTTGGCAACATGTATGTTTTTGAATCCACAATTTAAGCTATATTTTAAAGATAAAAACGCAGTAGAAAATACAAAGCAGCATGTGATAAATCTCGTCACAACTCTTATAAACAGAGAAAACGGTCCTCATACTGAACCTCCAGAAATGGCTTCTCAGGATTGTAGGCCGTCACAAAGCAAAATCATGTCTATATAGCATTATTTAAAAAAAAAAATGCAAAGTATTATATCTAAGGCAACTGCTTTATATCGGGCAATTGTAGAGGTACAAATTTAGTATATTATCTATGGGTACAAAGTTATCTGTACCAGGGGGTGGTCAAGTAGGTACTCGATTTGGTGACAACATCTCTTAAGGAAGATGGCGGCAAATTTTAATTGTGTACAGCGACCTCTAGCGACGGCTATATGTCACCATGCAAGAGACGCTACGAACACTTTAGAAAACACAGACAGAAACCGCCCAACACTGAGTCTGCTTGAAACGAGTGACAGATATTTACTGCGCAAAAACATATTACACGCATTTAATATTATAAGTTTTGTATATTAATTAAGTAAAAAAGGTGTTGTAGCTATTGTTTTGTTATGTGTTCGGATCTTTGTTATTTTGTTTTATTATATATTAAGATCTTTGTTTTATTTTGTAATGGCGTGTATTGAACCGGGGTGTAATTCCTACATAAGACAATGGACAAAATGGTCATTTTTTTCCCTGCATCATAATGAAAACCGGTAAGTGTTATCCATTATTGCTTATTATACAACATTTCAAAAATTAATATAAATTTTATACACTAACGGCGCAAAGCATTTGCGACGTTGCAGTTGTTTGTCAAAATTTAATTCGAAGAGTTGCAAAGTATGGTTAAAACGTATTTTTACTGTTTTGTTTAAAAGAAAACTTAACTTAAAAGAAACTAAAAGATGTTTTAGTTAGTTATCGACGATATTTATATAAAAAAAAATGGATTTTAAACTTTGTCACAAATTACAATTTTGTGACAAAGTTTTTTCTTGTCGGAAAACTCCGAGAAATTACTTCTGACACACAGTTGGGTGTATTCGCCGGTAGTAAATTGGTTTTCCAAATATAATTTTTTACTAAATAATGTTATGAGCAGCATTTATATTTAATCAAACGTTGTTTGTTGTAAGTTTTCTTCCAATTGAAAGAGAGGAAAAGGCGGATTGATTGAAATTATTATACCTAACTTAATGTTTTGTTTTTTTGCAGGGCAAAAGCGTGGCTGAAGTGTGTGGCAGGGAGAATTGGGCAGTTACTTGGAATGACCTCAGACGTAAACAGAATCTGCGGACGACACTTTACTAATGAGAACTTTAAAACTTTTCAGCCTAGGAAATTATTATATAGCAATGCTACACCGAGCCAGTATTTGCCAACACCAACAGAGCAGCAGTCGAACAACCAAGCACAGTGCTCAGGCACAGTTTCGACAGGAAACTATCAGCAAGACCTTAGGGGCTTCTTTAGGAGAATGTCTAAGGTTATTTAAGTGATAATACCAAAATGTCCTTATGCACTCATTTTTTGCTTGCACAACTGAATATGTCATATAAACATCATGTATAATTTTGAAATAACACATGTCATAAATACAACTGTTATTATATTTAAAGGAAGACGTACACTTAGAGGCAGCGTCTTTGGGGTCTAGATTGTAGAAAAGCGAAAAAGGCGGAAAGCTGAAGAGGTCCAGACTTGTAAGGAGATTCGTCAACAGAACAAGACGATTCAGCAGCTCAGACGGAAGTTAAGAAGATTGTGAAAACCTATGCGGCGTAGTAAGTAATATGGAAAGTATACAAATTAGTAAAATAAAACAAATGTTAAAACTAATTTTATCAAAAGTATCATATCTTTTATTTGAACATGAATTGAAAAATTTTTTATTTATAATTATTTATTGGCCAAGCGTGGAGTTTTGACAAAAGTTTGAAAATATACTCCAAGCACTAACAGATATCGCTATAATCATGTATGTTTTTGCTTGTTTTCAGTTGTTGAGGAGTTGCCCACTTTCCATTTATGCAATTACCACCTAGTTGATTCCAGGGTGCTACCTGGAGACGCCTGGTACTATTACAATTGTATTTTCTATTTTATTTAAAGTTTTTTGAATTTTATTCTCATAGTAATGTTATTTTCATATTTGTCTTGTGAAATATTTTTATAATTTTAATAAATTTATGGATTAAAATTACTTTTTTTTTGATAACGCCATCTGTGATCAACAGAAAGTAAGAAATTACGCCATCTATGGGCATTAATAATAATTACACAAGTCTTTGGTCAGGAGAAGTGAGGCGAGGGGAAAGGGGAGTTACTTTGACAGCGTTTCGCCATGTATGGAAAAGTGTTACTCTTTTTTTATATGGGCTAGTATGGATCGTGTCCGTTCTGTATCGTATCTATTCTGTGATCTGTACGACAAAGAGTTGCTATTAAACAAACGTGTATCTCCATTAGATTGGTGGAAAGAGCATAAAAGCGTTTACAATTAGCAGTTCGAAATTAAACGCGCTGGCCACCAAAATATCTTACCAAAGACTTTTCTGCAAAAAGCCACCGGTTTTATGTTGAATGAGAGGAGAAAGTGATTAGACGCCAGCAAACTACAACAATTGATGTTTTTGCAACAAAATTCATTAACGGATAATTTGGTACCTGTGTAAAAATATACAATTTTTATATAACGATTTTTAAAAACCTTTTGAAAAAACAAAAAAGAAATAAAAAACACCGCAAAAACAACAAAATATATTATTATTATCCACAAAGTTGTTATAAATAAGATGTTTTAATAACTTTTATATACGCCCTCTTGTGGTAAAAATTCATTACAAGTTGACAGTCCTAAGCCTGTTGAAATTATGAAGGATAATTTGAAAATCATTATTAATAAGATTAAACAGCCTTAAAGGGGTCGTCGTTTAATAAAAACGAAGTTTAATAAAAGTGAAGGAAGTTTTCAGACGAACAAAATTAATAATTCATATTAATAGATAGAATATGGCGACGCTTGTGTACATATCTTAAGCAATGCTTTCAAAGCACATACATATAAACATAGAAGTAAATGCGACCGGCAATTTTTACGTTAAAGTTGAAATGTTTAAAATACTTGCAAATATTTTGAAATCTGATTTTTGACTTAGGACTTCATTTTACAAGTACGACTCATATCTATCATATAGCACACTCATGCATACATACTAAGCAGTACTTCAGGAACAGATATTTGGAACAGGTACGTCTGAAGAATCATACTATATGGGTGTTAGAGATGACGAAAATATCATTTAGGATGCTAATACTAAATGCTATTTAACTGTAGATGCAAAATAACCGATACTTTAACAGATTTATTTTTTTAGCGGCGGTGTGCATTTTTTGAATGGCATATTAATTTAGGCTGCTATACTTGCTAAATACTGTTTATATATGTAGATATATACAATCTAGTTATTGTTTTGAAGGACATATTTGTTTTATACGATTAACGTTGTAAATGAATCGCATATATATACATATATGTATATATATATACATACATATATATATATATACATATATATATATATATATATATATATATATATATATATATATATATATATATATATATATATGTATACATGTATATTATATTTACAAATATATCTAGATTAAAGGAAAGAAATATAAAATATATAGTGTCATCATAGACAATTATTGCAACTTTATTTTGTACGTGTTTTAATTTTTTTCATGTCAATTATTTTCAAACGTCTCTTGACCAATCTTGAAAGTACTCATAATTCTCATAGAATGCTATTAATTATATTTATTGATATTTCTAAACTTGGAAATGAGTCGTCAAGGGTATGTGCATATAACTTATGAAATATTTACGAAGATATTTCTGTTATGCGGGCCACATGTAACCTGCGTAAAAAAATCTTATAAACCGTCTGTAAAATATTTAAAAACACATTAATGGTATTAAGCATCATCCGTATATACACCACCTTTAAGCCAAGTGTGAGAGGGCACACAAAGTGATAGATATTCCGAGCAAGTGAGAAGATCCTCAATATTTAATACTCTGAAATAGCAACAATGACGAACACAGTGTCATTATCTAGTAAACCTATAGGAGAGACGCGGAGCGCTGCTATTAGAACTAGCGCGTCGAGGACCACTACAGACTCATAAGTTCCTCTTCTAAAATGCCAAAAAATCATTACATCATATATTTTGCGAAAACTAAGCCTAGTAGAAAAGAAAAAAAATCAATTAAAAATTATTAAACCTATTTATTTTTTATTATCAAACATTCGCGATAGTAGCCAGTGTTTGACCCTTTTTGCATTAACGATTTTAAAGAAATACAAATTAAAACTAACATAGTTTTCATATGATTCGTTTATGTACTTTTAACAGTCACATACATCTATGGCGTATGTATTTCATTTATATCAGCTACTGGATTTTTGGACACATTCCTTGCATACATCTAATATCTCACAAATAACTGCCAAGTGTCATTCAATGTTTATATTACACATAATATAAATCGTAAAAATATTTACAAAACATGCTAGTGCTCTAAACAGCCGTAACAAGATACGCTCCCCAATGTTATAAACCGTGTTAACGCTAATATACATTGCAATTAGCACGCTCAGAGAAATAGTCTTTAATTTAGTATTAGCAATTAAATCACAGGCTATTATAATTGCGAAAACGTTAGCAGGATAAATATTAATGTGAAATAGTATTAGCGCGAAACATTAGCAGAATTAATATTAATGTGAATAGCATCAATACTAATTGCGAAAACGTTAGCAGGATTAATATTAATGTAAAATAGCATTAGCGCCCATCGCTACTATAAAATATAGCAACAAAAGCTATAGTTATAGCAATAAAATTACCTAGTCGACCCTCTTCAAGTGAAACTTCTTTACCGACGTCTGCGTCACGTTAAAATTGTATAACGCTCGAGCAAACAAATGCCGAACGCTTCCGACCGGCGGCGGAACCGACCGAACGCCAACAACATGGCGGTCGAAAGTGTCAAAAACTGTGGTCAAAAAGTTTATTCAAACACTAATCTGTCGCTACTGATTTCGTGCGTTTACATTTGTGTACAGTGTAATATAATGCAAAAATTATAACAGAAGTGACTTATAAAATTATTGAATAAACAACTTGCCTTGCAAGATTTATTATTAGTTTCCGTAAAGATTTGACAGACGTCGTGTTGTGGTTACGTTAATCATTACGGCTACGGATATATTTTAGAATTAAGTGTATTACTGTAAATTAGTGTAAATATAGTTTTAATAAAAATAACAAGACAAAAAATGCTTCTAGTTAACTAACGATTTTATATATTATGGTATAAATGCTGTTTAGCACGAATGATACTTTTTTGATGAAAGAATGTATATAAAAACAAAGTATTTAATGAAAAACATTTGCGCTCGTGATTATTTTAATAAAAAAACCTGAATTTTAAATGCTCTTATTAAGACTAAATGACTGTCGATTGGTTGTCAAACATCAGATTCATTATAACCTCCCTGTGCGATCCTTTGTGCTTATTTCAATTTGTTTTTTTATACTATTTGTGTTTGTATATTTGCATATCCAGATTTTACGTGAATAATTTCGATTATAAAAAAGAGACTTGCAAAATCTCATATAGTGTTCGGCGCACGCGTTAAAATAATAAAAATTTGATATACTGTTAAAAAGACAAGCTCCTTAAAACTTTTATTTAAATCATCAATCAACCAAATGACAAATGTAGTATTTTTTTTATTAAAAATCAGTTTTTCACTAATAGATGGTAAATGCTATTTATACAGAACTATTTGTCAGTAAAATGAAACAAAGTGCAGTTTATGTCAATTGCCAGTTAATAGTTCATTTTTAATTAATTTAGGCAATGGCTACACGTTAAAAAAGGAATCGGTCGATTATTTTTGGTAACATTTTCAAGATATTAAATTTTTAAGTCGTTAAAATTTCGTTCTTGTTTTTATTTCAAATTAACAATTCATTGTATATTAAAATTGTAATGTATGCATTTTTATGAAGTTAGCTTTTTGTTGTCGTATTGTTGAATTTAATTTTTTGTGTTTTTTCTAATAGGCTATTTGACTTATATTATAAATCTTGATTTATATTTTAAATTATTCTGTATTCCATTATAAGCACATTACGTTTATATTTACAGGATATATGCTGTATTTTTCATGTAAACTGTCTGTCATGTCACTTAAAATTTGAATTTCCAAAATCGCACTAAATTCGCAGATTCTGTAATGGCGGCTGGTTACGTGACACTTGACGTCACACGCAAGTAAACATAAACAAAAGTCCTGCCCGCCGAAGAGAGATATTGTTTATTTTCATATTAAAATGGTGTATAAATGGTGTGTAGTGCCACAATGTACAAATACGTCTATAAATAGTCCAAACAAAGTGTTCGTTTCAGTGCCAACAAATCCTAAAAGGCGGAAAAAGTGGCTACAATTAGCCCGAAGAGATCCAAACAGCATTACAGCTCAGTCAAATGTTTTTATGTGTGAAGATCATTTCAATGTAAGCAATATTTGTGTTTTAAATATTATTATTGACATCAATGCTTATAAACCAAATGGACAAAAACATCACATTTTATATTTAACCTAACAACTATTTCTTTATGATTGTGCCTATTAATGGACTAGAATACTTATGTAGTTAACATCATATTACTCACCTGTTAACGGTGGAAAAAATGTTAAATTACAGATGAAAAAAGACACAATAAACTACATGCAGTACAAAATGGGGTTCAGTCAAAGAATACTTTTGACGAATGAGGCTGTGCCATTCAAATTTCACTGCCAGGAGGAGCGGAAAAGACGAATGCGTGATACTGATTCTTCTCGAGAAGTCTTCAGAAAAAGACAAAGAAAGGACCTTATCAAACAATGTGAAGAAGAGATTCAAAGAGACGAAGGTTAGCCTATCATCAGCTTGCACAAAATTTCTCTCCATTTTGACAATATGTAAACTAGTAGAAATAAGATTTATGAAAAAGATCGGGATACTTAGGGAAATATGATAACACCGGAAACAAAACCGAGTATGCGAACTACAATCAGTCTGTTTATTTGCGTGTGACGTTATCTGACTTGTAACCAATAACGGGGTGCATGCAAAGCTCATTGAATTTAAAAAATATTGTGATTTGTTACCTTCTTTTTTTACAAAATATAAACTTATTTTTCCGAAAATGAAAATATCTTTAATTACGTTATAATCCGATAGGATGACCACGAATTATTGTTTATTCAAATAGCCTATTGTTAATTGCTGAATTGTTCGTTTCTATATTCTAAAAAATACCAACTTTTTAAAAATGTTTTTCTATTTCTATAAAGTTAGGCCCATTTACACCGGTCTCTTTAACTAAAAATCATTAGCGTGAAGTGAATAAAAAATGAAAAAATCGTAATCCGATAGGATGACCACGAATTATTGTTTATTCAAATAGCCTATTGTTAATCGCTGAATTGTTCGCTTTTTTATATCCTAAAAAATACCAACTTTTTAAAAATGTTTTTCTATTTCTGTAAAGATAGGCCCGTTTACACCGGTCTCCTTTAACTAAAAATCATTAGCGTGAAGTGAATAAAAAATGAAAAAATCGTCAGCGGAACGCGTTAGGAGATTTCGTGAAAGACAAAGACAACTTAATCCATATGTAGGCCGTAAACCCGGTTCGGGAAGACGACCTGGATTAACGGCACCAAAAACGGCCTGTGAGCGCCAACGAGCACACAGGCAACGAGTTAAAGAACGTCTTTTGGGGAATAATTGTTTACCCTATGAAAACGTTACAATTGGTTAGTACATTCATAAACATATTTTATTATTTTTACAATATCAAAATCATTTTATTCAAAATAAAATTAATATTGAATGAAATTTGGCTTAACTAATGAATTACTCACAGTTCATGTTTTCAATATCTTTATAGATAAAATTGGATCTTCCCAAGCGGCTGAACCGTTACTCGACGGTCAAGTAACCATTGCTGGACCATCCAACGTAAACAATCCATCAATTTCTGATAACGTAGATAATGGTAATAAATCTTCTTTAAGAAATTCAGTGTGGTCTTAGTCGAGCAGAAAAAAAGATTTTTTGCTGTGTGATATTATAATGATGCGGAATAACTAACTTAACTACTGTAACGACTTCACAAATATATAAGTTAAATATAAGCATTCGTCTGTCATATTTGTAAATGAAAATTTTAATGTGAATTTCATATTAGAATTGTCCAGCAATTAATTAATTGTTTTAAACAAAAATTCAATTTTACCATGTTTAATGATTCAAAAGGACCAACAACAATACATGATTTTTCCATGTTTTGTGATGCTGCGTTCACAAGATATTTAATACAACAAATATAAGAAAGAATGTTTCTATCGCATTTTAGTTGTCATAACCCATTGATGAAATTTATAAATAAACACGGATGATGAATAATGTACACTTTTTTTTATTTAATTACATTATTATTCTAAAAAAAGGACATACTTTTCATTTTTCCATGTTTTGTGATGCCACATTCGCAAGATATATAATACAACAAATATAAGGTTTGTATCGCATTTTAGTTGTCATAAGCCATTGATTGCATTTATAAATAAAAATGAAGAAATGGATATAATTATAGATAAAAAATTAAGATAGGAATGTAGAAAACGTATACTTTTTTATTTATTTAATTATCCTAGAAAAAAGGACATACTTCTAGACAACTAACTATTATTATAAATTATTAACCAATGCGAACCATGAAAGACGTATCACTTCATTTGTAAGCTTATGCAGGTGAGGTATACTTTTTAATTTATTTAATTACCTTATCCTAAAAAAAGGACATACTTCTAGACAACTAACTATTATTATAACTTTATAACTAACGCGAATCATGAGAGACGTTTCACTTTATTTGTGACCTTATGCATCTGAGATATACTTTTTTATTTACTTAATTACCTTATAATAAAAAAAGGACATACTTCTAGACAACTAATTATTATCATCATCATCATATCATCATCATCATCATCATATATCATATATCATATCATATATATCATATATATCATCATATATCATATATATTATATTAATACGCTAAGGTTAAGATGTTACTCTCCCTTTTTAGAAAAAACCTCACAACTAATCCACATAAATTATATATCGTTTTATAGATAATAATTGCTTGCTCTACCGGCATCCACAATTAAAAAATTTATTATTGCTATTGTTTTTGCAAATTAATTAATTATTAAAATTATATACACAAAACAGCAATGCTGCCATCTAACGGCTCAACGTCAATACGATTGACGGTCGGTAAAATTTTTGTTTAATTTCAAATCCACTCACGTATAAATAAAGTGGCGCTTTAGCTCAATGCTTTCGATACTTGCGCCTCTATATGTCAATTTTAGTACAATATTTGTTTGATCTGTCATCTGAGCTTCATAATGGAATAAAAACGTAATAAGCAGGGTATTAGAAATGAATTGAATACCTGCAATCAATTTTGATTTATTAAGTTGAATAATTTATTTACATGATAATTACAAGAACGATAATATAAAATGCCTAGGCGACGAACACTGGAAAATCAAACAGAAAGACGTCGAAGTAAGTCAGCCCGTAGTCGTGAAACACCCGAGCAACGAAATATAAGACTCGCTAATTACCGTGAACGAATGAGAAAACGTCGAGCGTCAACTTTGAGAGAAAACTCATCTGTAACAGAACCACTCCAAGAATCTTTACCAAAAAGACAATGTCAAAAACAATCACGAAGTCCTATAATCTCATCCAACACATATAAGGCAGCACGATTATTTAAGCATGATCATGAAGTTATTTCTAATAATATTGGTCAATTAAATAATTTTTGCATATATTGTAGAGCGAAATTATTTACTTCAGAAATGACGTCTGGCGCGTCACCACTTTGCTGTCATCGAGGTAAAATAAAATTAGATCCAATTGAAGTACCCGAATTGTTGAAGAATTTTAGTATTAATAATAACCTATTTTAACAGTTATAAATAAACTGTTTTGTTGTTGTTAAAATACATTGCAAGAGTGACAATAAACTTAAGTTTTAATAGTTTTTCGTCAGTTATTTTCTCCTCTAATTTTTTCCACTGCTTACGTATTTATTGATTAAAAGGACTCGGAGACTATTCAAGATTCATTTGTACTAAGCGAGTAGTCTTAGTAACAAAATTATTGTTATAAAATCGCATTGTTGTAAAATTTAAATACATTTTAATGTTTTTCATTGTGTTCAATCACAGAACGTATAAAATAAACAATTATTTTAATTTTACGTAAATATTCAGAATGGTATTTTTCAATTCAATTCTAAATGCTTTAATTATATATACATACCGATAAATAAAAATTTAACTATGTATAATATCACAATACATTTGTTCCCCTAAACGTTTCGGCAGAATTATTTGTAACAAAATTTAAACTGGTTATGGCACAAATGTAAACATACTTATAAATATCAGTCGGTAACTATGTCATTGTGACTTGTCACCAATGTTTTCATGTCACTGTCACATAGGCTTAAAAATCACCATATTGCCTGCTTCCATTTCTTACCAATTTTATTGGACTAATTAAGTATTTGAAGAAACCATTCAATTTTAAAGAAACTTCCCAATGATTTGTGTTTCTATGTCGGCAATAATATGAGCCACGGATACAAAAAAAAAACAAAGGAGCTATACTATATATGTTAAATTAAAATATTTTTATTTTATTTAGGGCAGTTAAACTCAGTTATTCATGTATATCAGCCATAAACTATGTCAAAGCCTATTTAGATATTTTTTTAATTGATGTGCCAAATAAACAGCAATTGTACGTATTTATGAAATATTAAATTCTTGTAAGTTGTGTGGTACAAAATTATTTCTGATATACCATTCTACATATTTCTTACTAGCCAAACTACACTGATATATTCCACTTTTTAAACTACGCCGACGTATCCTGCTCTTAAATTACAGTAACATATTCTAAGCATTAAACAACACTGATATATTCCACTTTTTAAACTACACTGACGTATCCTGCTCTTAAACTACAGTGATATATTTCAAGCATTAAACAACACTGATATATTCCACTCCTTAAACTACACTGATGTATCTCACTCCTTAAACTATACTGATATATTCTAATCCTTTAAATTACACTGACATACTCCAATCCTTAAACTGCCATATTCCCATCCTTAAACTACATTGCAATATTCTACTCCTTAAACTACACTGACATTTTCCATTCATTAAACTACAATGATATATTCCGATGCTTAACTACAGTAACATAATTCAATCATTACACTATACTGACATATTCCAATACTTAAACTACACAGACATATTTAACTCTTAAACCAAACTGACTTTCCACACCATGTGTTCACTCAATCTGTCCATTTTCACATTGTTTATTAAAGCCAATAGATCAGTAATTTATATGTGTTGCAGTACAACATATGACCATTTTAATATTATGGCTTCAGTTTCAATTCAGTCCGACCTTAAACTGCCTTTTTAAATGCCTTCCGCAGATAATAAAATGCAGCTACCTGTTGTTGTAAACGTAACCGCAGGAAATTCGGAGCAGGTCAGTGCGTTACATATTAAAGACGAGCCAGAGGATATGGATATTGGACCTACCGTTCTCCAGCACATGGACTCGCACTATGAAATTGGCAAGGTACAATCAATCTCAATAATGACTATCTATTAGGTTCTTAATTCTCAGTTCTTTTTTTTATTAGAAGAGGTTTATTTGAATGAATAATACATTATGTTGCTGTCATTCACTGTACATGCAGTTGTATGCGGGTTTTTGTTGGTTATATTTAATTTACAGTATTTGCCATCTGTCTATAAACACTTCCCACTGTATTAATAGGCAAAACTAAGGTGTAATCAAAGGTTCTTTAAAAGATGACGTCAAGAAAGCGATTGGAGAGATTCTAATTTTTTTTTTTGCTGGATTATAATTTCGAACACGTCGTCAAGTATTGTCATGAAGCAAAATTACTTTATTATATATTTTGATGTATTCTGGTCATCTTCGTCACAGTGCTTGCCTTAACACGTTAAGGGTCTGGTATGTTGATTGTTGTTTAGAATAACTAACATACATAGAAATATTGACAACGGGTGAAAGATGGATGCTTAACTATTCACATAATATAGATTTGTTTAAAAAACATTTTCTATAAGCGTAAAATTGATATAACCAACTAACTGACTTGTTGAAACTGTTATTAATATTGTTAATGTTACCAAATATTAAATATATTTGGCGTTAATTTTGTAGAAATTCATTATTCACAATTAAATGAAACTACGTGATGTAGTATTATTTCTACTTTGTTTAAGTTCTTTACCACAACCTAGGTTTCGTTGTATTACAACATCTTCAGGTGGGCTATTAGCAAAGATCTTTGCTAATATCTTTGCTATAGCTTATATGCTTAAATATCTTTGCCAATAGCCCACCTGAAGATGTTGTAATACAACGAAACTTAGGTCGTGGTAAAGAACTTAAACAAAGTAGAAATAATACTACATCACATAGTTTCATTTAATTGTGATTAATGTTACCATCGGTATTTTTCTGTTTTTTTTTTCATTTTTTATTCTTACAATACCTTTTAAAATAAAGTGTTCTAAAGACACTAATGGATGGCAGTACCAATATCGTAATTTTCACCAAGTCAAGTTTTTTTTTAAAATCCGTAATAAGCAAATAAAAATTTTGTGTGTTTATCGATGTTATAAACTATTACCATACCAGATTTAATAAAAATCCGTTTGGTAGATTTCGCTTCATTATAGAACTAATCACATTTTCCGGCTTCTATTATTATATACACTATGGTATTCTGCATAAACTGCATATTTATGCAAAAGACCTGTCGTCGTTTCTGTACATTTCAGAAACGATGTCGGCCCTTCGGGCGATTAGTGAAGGTTTATATAGAACCCAATCAGTCTCTTGGATCATTTAAATTTTTTAGTAGTGTTTCGTGATAATTACCCGTTACAGTTTAATACGGTTTCCATAGCTTATAGTTCAGTACATCTCTCTGTTTTAATTTTTGAAGTTATACTTCTTTAGGCGCGTTATGAAAAAATGATGAGAGTGAAATTTTAAGATTCGTCACACAAAAGTTACAGTATAAAGTTGCAGTTATTGAGACTATATATTAATACCAATATTTTGTACGAAACTTACGTTGGGGGCTTAGCGCAGATGGTAGAGCACTCGCTTAACATGTGAGAGGTACCGAGATCGATACCCGGCGCCTCCAAGACAAGTTTTTTATTCTTAGATTCTGCATTTTATTTGTCTTTCGAATAGTTTAAAAATGTTTGATGTCATTAATTGTGATTCTTTATTTATATTACTAATAAATCTAATATCCAAGTTTTTATCTTTATTTTGTATTCACTTTTCATACAGAATAAAAATATCAATTAGTTTATAATTTCCGTACATCAGCACCATCTTTTGATAGATATGATTATTAATTTCACGTAACAAAAATACTTCAAGTACATAATATTGACGCAGTGAGCCGCTTTTTCATTTGAATTTATTGGATAAAAAAATATAAGTGCGATTTATATATGTGCTGATAAATTATATTCGTAGTGATTTAAATTCAATATTTTGATTAATATATTTACTATTCGTAAATATTAGTGAAAAAATTGTGTTTATAGACTTTTTCAAGTACTCCAATATAATTGAGGTTATCTATCCGTATGTATTATTTAATGATGCCAAAGAAGTATAACTTCTCACGCACGTACATATGTACACGCACCCATTTTTTTTAACTCTTTCTTCTCGATTATTCCCTTTGGGCATTGTCGATAGTGTTGACATTTCACCGGGCATCAGAAATTATTTTTTCATGTGATAAATCCAATTTTTACCATGACTTTTGGCAAAGAATAATAACTATTACTGCGTAAAGAATCCACACTGACCTCCCCCCGCCAGTTTAACGTCACTCACAGATGCCGAGTACGATCAAGAGTACGCGATCCCATATTGCCGTTAGTTGCGTGCGCGTGTTATTTGTTTGATTTTGTGATGTGTGGTTGAGTTTGGTGGATGGCGATGGCAGTACCAGTTAAAATAATTCAATATGACGGTCACACACACACGGTCAAACACAATTGTTACCGGTGTTCGTACACACTATACTGGCAATATTCTAAGATTAATTTAAAACTAATTTCTTTGCATCTCATCACGTTTCATTCTCCTCGAGCACTTCAAAATTAATTTTGAATTTCAAAATCTACGTAGCAAAACGAAGGAAGTTTCTTTGTACATAGGCTGGTAATGGCCACATTAAATGCTTAGAAATATATTTTTTCTTACGAATGACTATAAAGTAATAAACATTTATTACTCAATTTAAAACATTAATTACTTTTATCATAGAAATGTAATGGCCATAAAATACTACAGAAATACTTAAACAGCAACAAAAACATAAGATGAATTATAGCAAGAAACAAACAAGCTACTACATACCGAATGAATGAAAAACGTACGTTAGAAATGTTGACAACGTGATTCGCATTATTATTAACAGTCATTTAAGTTATTAATACAAAATATAATTAAAATACAAGAGCACGTCTTCACCATAAAGGTTTTGACAGCTGGAAAACGTGTGAAGGTAGCAGCAGACAGTGCTTTAATATAATTTTTAAAATAATTTTTTTCGTATGTAAATATACTGTAATTCAGGATATAAATCGTGAGTAATAGCCATTTGATATAAAAATAAAAAATAATTGAGTCAAACAAAACGGTGCAACACTTAATTAACTTCAAACAAAACGTAAACCCTTATAGGATCACTTCGTTGTCCGTCTCTCAATCTGTCGAGACCCTTTTTCAGAAGCGCGTGGAGGTATAGAGTTGAAATTAATATCAAATACTTAGGTCTATGGTCTCTTGGAGTTGTAAAAAATCAAGCTTCTAAGTCAACGTAATCAAAACCTTATAAATACAGCCATAAGCATATTTTGACACTCGCAAATATATCAGAACATATAGGGTACTTCCCGAAGAATCATGAAATTTGGCAAGAGGCAAGGTCTCACAGCACGAGTAAAGTAAAAATTATTAATTTGTAGTTATATCACAAAAATAAGGATGTTACGAGCAGTTTGAAATTGAACGGGATGTGTAACCAACAATCGTTACAAGTAATTTGAAATTAAATGGGACGCGTAACAGACAATTCGGAATTAATCAGGCAGCACGACAACACGACGACAACAACCGACACTTTAAGGCCATAACCATTTATTTTAAACTTGTAACTTGTCTAAATGGCCAATGACAAATGAGACAACAGAGCGCACGTAGCTGGTACACTACTTATCTTTAAAGTTTTCGTGAACTCATCATGTGTTATCGCATGATCAGCAATGAAGATGTGATATAATTTCGAATCACGCGATACGCTAACCACCGAAATTCTAAATCTCCCAACTTGTTGAAAAAGCAAATTGAAGTAAAGTTCTCATTTCTACAAACAGTCGACTTTTAGCAGTTTGGGGTCGGTGTTATGTATTCCCCTTTTTTCCTGGCTACCCTGCCAAAATGCATTTACATATACCATTATTCCCGGCACCGCATTATACTGGAACTCACCGTCAGAGTGATTAGTTTATGATGAGTGACTGTCAATTACTGAAGTGTGAATGTTGTTCATTAATCATGTTTCCATAATTTTATATTAAGAAATCTATACGTATATAAAACTGTATAATTTGCGTATCAGTACGTCGAAGATATTTACAAAGAAGTGACATATGATGTGATAGGGGGCATAATGTAGGGTGACAAAGAGGCACTATAAAAACAATAGAACACAAAAATATTGTTTTTGGAATATTTATTCTATTATATATCTGTTTATTTGTTCGCACATCACGCTAAAAGCTCTGAAGGGATTTTAAGGGCCTGAGGTAACGTAAGCTTTGTTTCATCGCTGTTGTACTGCTATAAAAGAAATATGGCAAAATGCAAAAAAACTGTACTAGGTATTATAGATCGCATTATGCATATTCTAAAGACGCTTAATTGACAAGCAAGATGCAAAGATATGGTGGAAAAATAGCCTCCCATTGCTTGTTCACCCTAACACGATCATGATGGTGCTATTCAATTTCTGAATAAATAAGTGCATCAGCAATTGGATGCGATTAATATTTATCAATATAATCCTTTCTAAAATTTAACAGATGGCGTTATTCGTTTTTAAAACACGCAAGCGAATGTTGCATGCGAAAGATACTTCAGCAACACAATTTTGTTCAGTTCTGCTTTACTTAGCTACAACTGATTTTTACAGCTAGCTAACTTGGATGATATTTCATACTTGCTTAATTGTTTAGATACTTTTTTTTAATTTGAGTATACTTACGTAAAGCATGGATCTGTTTCCAGACAAACATTGAACGTGGGTACATAGTTCGCAATGAAGACTATGTGAGAGGTGTCGGTAATGCTGAAAATGATCAGGTGGTGTTGACTCAAGTTGAGGTAGAGTTTATTGGAGATAATGAAAACGGTAAGTTTATTTTATTACACGACTGCACAAAAAGAAATTTTAAATACGAGGGGGGACCCAAAAAAGGCAAGATTTTGTTTAAAAATATATTTACAACCTTTTTTACAAACTTCTTTCGGTCACCTTCTAAGTACTCTCCATTAGGTGCGATGCACTTGTCAAGTCTTTTTTCCACTGATTGAAGCACCTCTGTCACTCTTGTTATTGTCCAGTACCCTTTGCGAAGCTGTTTTTACCGCATCCACATCATCAAAACGCTTCGCTTTTAGGTTTTTCTTCATTCTCTGGAACTGGAATGTTTCTTCCGCATATCCTCTTGCAGATGTCTTAAAACTTTCAAATAAAATTTTTTCAACGTTTTTATCGGAAGTAGGATTTTTTCAACGTTATCATAGTTTCGAGATGCTAATGGGCCCCCCGAACAAGCATGGTCTTCAACACTCATCTCACCACGTTTAAAGCGTCCAAACCAATCGAAAACTTGTGTGCGACTCAAAGCATCCTCCTTGAACACCGTTGAAGCATTTGATAAGCTTCTTTTGCTGATTTTTCAAGCAGAAAACAAAATTTCAAATACACCCTTTGTTCTTTCAAACTTGTCATAACGAATTTCACAGGTGGGACATGACATCAGTAAGTGAAACACAACACAGGAATAAAATGTTAACCTACAAACTGATGTCGTCTGGGCAGTTGTTTCGTGAGGATCTTTACTAACCCTTTCTAGCGGGAAACGCCTGTACTACGTCTACGAATTGCAGTACGCTCTCAGTTCGGTTATTTTTGGGTCCCCCCTTGTACTTTTCCCTCGTAACAACGAAACTATTAAACCAGTTTTAATAAAAATACCATTAAATTCGGTATTTTATCCCAAGTAACATTAGCTATTGAACATTTAAAAAAAATCAAAATTGTGACTGTAATATTTCAATTTGTAACATGAAAAAAATAGATATATAGCAAAACTTATTAAATTATGTGTTTATTTGCATTATAAATTGTTAAAAATCTAATTATTTGATCAAACTTCGATTTAACCAATCGTGTTTATAAACACGCTCCAGTCCTTTTATTATTTGATTTTCATTAATTAATTACGTGCTAGATAAAGTTATTATTATTACGTGCTAGATAAAGTTATTATATGCCAAAGAAATATAACTGCTAACGTGCATACGTAAGAACACATACATTTGTTTTCAAGAATAATGTTATGTTTGAAATTTGAGAGCAATCTACCATATGATTTTTCATCACGAAATGTATTATAATTCCTATTTTGTTAATTTTCATTACAATTTTTTCACGCCATGTTGTATTTATTAATACTTTGTATATTAATTATATAATTAATATTTTATATATTAAATGTAAACAAACAACATTCAAGTGATTGTGCAAACTGACACAGCAGCGTGGGAATGAAAACATTGGTCTATTTTATGTTGTTACGTATTTTGTACGTAAATATTTTATGTTTGTATACGTACACGTATTAGTATGAAATATTTATGAAAATATTTGTGTCCGTATACGTACAATTTACTTTAAATTACTTAAATTAAAATTTACTTCATATTTGTAATAATATAAAGTAACAATTTGCATCTTCAGTTAAAGTTAACGTATGGTACTTTAACAAAAATATATAACCTAAATATAATACGTTACAATACACGATCATATCAGTATCACAATTTCAATTCAATATTCAGCCCGACTTCCCATTAAATTACCAATTTAATTATTTTAAAAATTTAAATGAGTACTCAGCATTCAATTTGATATGAACGCGTGCATATGCTGAATTTTCATATTTACTAAAACAATTTAATAATGTTTATTTAATATTGAAAATAAACGAATATGCTGAAAATTTATTGTCATTTATTAATTTTTAAGTATTTAATAAACGATAAAGTAGTTTATAATGTAAATAAATACATACCGAAACTTAACCTCACTTTGAGAAATACACTTAAAATGTATGTTAAAAAGCTTATAAGCACTATTTCTATCATGAATATTGACAATACATATATGTTTTTTTTATTATATGGACCTCTATTATATTTCAATTAATAAAAAGTATTATTTAAAAGCACAGATATAACTTAGATTTGTGTGAATATAAAACACGTGTTGTGTATTTACAAATATCTCAATAACTATCATGAATATAGTAACACTCACTACACGCATGTAAATATATGCTTAGTGAGCAACTTCATCCTGTCGATTTTTGTTGCATCGTGCGCGTGCTTCGTAAAATTTCACTATCATAATTTTTTCATAATTATTATTATTATTTTTTCTTTTCAGCACATTTATTTATTCCTATCATTCATTAAAATTTATTTTGATTAAATTGCGCAGCTGAGTATTTATTTGTGTTTTTAATTGTAAGTATTTTATATATTAATAATTTATATATATATATATATATAGATATAGATATATACTATATATAAATTTTAATAAATACTTGGAATAAATAAGCGAATAACATTGCTATTTCAGATTTCAAGAGACCTAGAACCAATGCAGAAAACTGTAAAAATTACCGGCTCCGAAAGCAGGACCAAGCTAAAAAAAGAGTGCCTGCATTAAAGTCATCTACGGAACGGAGTCGGGATCATAGGTTGAGAAAAAAAATGCTTAAACAAGGAATCCAATCATCTGTGAACGAGTCTTCGAGTGTTCCATCAACGTCAAATTCACAATTGATCTCTTCTGAACCATCATCTCAGCCAGTTAATACCGGCTCAGGTAATTCAAATCATCCAATTGTCGTAGTGGCATACAGTTATGTTGCTAGTTATGTTGGTGATAATTCACCTAATTTATCTTTGCCTGTTGTAACACACAACAATCAAAACCATGCTAAATAAAGTTACTCTGTATTATCCAAAAATTATAACTTCTAACGCATGTACGTAAGTACACGCACATTTTTTTTCAACAGTAATGTTATGGTCTAAATTTGAGAGCAGTTGACTTTTAGGATCTTTCATCACAAAATCTACTGTAACTCCGATGTTGTTAATCTTCATTACAATTTTTTCGTGCCGTATTTTATTTAATAATACATAAATTTAAATCTAAACAAATGACACAAGTTGCGTAATTTTTTAATACTTTCCATAGATACGGACATACAGCGGCTTAATCATAGCACGCAAACACCAATCGTTGCAAATGTAGCCGCGGGCAATTTGAACCAGGTTAATGCGCTGCACATTAAGCAAGAACCAGAAGATATGGATATTGGACCGACTGTACTCCAGCACGTGGACTCGTCATACAGAATTGGCCAGGTACAGTCGACCTCAAGAATAACTGTTTATTCTTAAGTTAATTTTCCTTTGACACTACAGTTATTAGTATTTAGTTTGTGTAGTCCCTATGAATTTTTTTTAACTTTATTTCGATAAATGTTCAACGAAACTAATTGTTACCGTTCTATATATATTAAATTTAATTAAAATGTTTTATTAAATTTAATTGAAAATGACGTAATTATGTGGATATTGTCTCATATGGAACCACATCCACTTTTGCGCACAAACTAGTATGTTATTCCAATGCTTTTTTTACACAAATTCTACAATAGATTTTTTTCTGCAATAGAATATTTATATTCTACAATAGAATATTTTTTTACACTATTCTACAATAGATTTTTTTCTGCAATAGAATATTTTTATTCTACAATAGAATATTTTTTTACACTATTCTACAATAGATTTTTTTCTGCATTAGAATATTTTTATTCTACAATAGAATATTTTTTTACACTATTCTACAATAGAGTTTTTTCTGCAATAGAATATTTTTTATTCTACAATAGAATATTTTTTTACACTATTCTACAATAGAGTTTTTTCTGCAATAGAATATTTTTATTCTACAATAGAGTTTCTCCTGCAATAGAATATTTTTTATTCTACAATAGAATATTTTTTTACACTATTCTAGAATACATTTTTTTCTGCAATACAATATTTTTATTGTACAATGGAATATTTTTTTACACTATTCTACAATGGAGTTTTTTTCAATTGGAACTAGTTAGGGTTGTTTTTTTAGTATTCATTTAAAGTTGGTGTAGCTCTCAGTTCTTTTCTTAGCATCCATTTTGAAAAATGGTTTTTCATAAATATCATCAGAGACGTCCTTTTGGTCTTGACCAAAATCGCTATATTTAAAGATAATTTTTTGTTTTTAGTTCATAATACTACAAAGTGTGTTTTTTTACTTTTTTCTTTAATTATAACTTTATTTATTCATAACGTACCATTAATAATATGACGTACATGAGCATTTAAAGTGCTTTCATTTCAATATTATTGATTTTACAAAAAAATCTGAATTGTTTTAGTCCTAAGCCCAGCCGCGCACAAAATTTTTTTGACGTTTGACTTAATTTTATGCTCAAAAAATATTACGGCCGCGGTCTCCTTGCAGGCGAAGCAATAAAACCCGCTTTGTATAGCGATAATAACAATGTCTGTTAACAAATTACGTTATACAAGTTAGTCGGCTCTCGTAATCGGTGTAGGCGTATTGTTTACTTATTTGTGGAAATTGTTTGTGACCTGGATAGTAAATAGTAGTATGTGTGGCTTTCTTAAATCTTCGCCCTGTAGGCCTTTGAGACATTAGCAATGGCCTGATGGAGTATATTCACTTCTTCCTTTACTTGCGCCCGCACCAAGGGTTGTATTGGCAGTAATCATTATTAATTAAATAGTTAATGGCAAATATTTATCATTTAATTTGTTACAGTTAATTAATGAATTCGTTATTAATGTTTACTTAGTCTAATGTTAATTAAAATGTTTATAATTTTGTATATACTATTACAACTATTTATAACTCTGTTTTATATGCACGCGAAGATTAAAGATATTTAAATTATATTGTTTGAGTTTAATTTTGTACGTGGCTTGTCGATCATATTTCAAAACGAGCGTTACGTATCACTAGCCGTTGCCATAAAACCTGTGAGTGCGGGTGATTGTGTCATTGTTTTATTACTTCGCATGCAAGGAGACCGTGGCCGTAGTATAGTTAGTCCCAGTTGAAAAATTTCTACTGTGAAACTAGGTACCACAGACATCTGTAAAATTTCCCTGACTTCTGGACTACGTCGTTCGCAAATAATATAAGCTTGAAAGTTCACCTGTTGTCGGTTAATGCAAGTACTTAGTTCCTCCTCTCATTAGACAGTTTTTATTTCACGTTAGGGGGTGTTGATGTATAGAACATACGCATGTAAAATACTAAACTGTTTCCAGATGAACATTAAACAAGAAGACGAATTTCACAATGAAGACGATGAAAAAGACCCGTGTAAAGTTAAGAGTGAACGCTTAATATACACTGAAGTCGAAGTAGAATTTACGAAAGACCCTGAGGAAGGTAAGCTGTCTAAATTATTTTATTTATTTATATACAAAAAATATATAAAAAAATGTATTTATTTATATACAATAAATATATTTATATATAAAAAACGGATAGTGCAAACTGAGAAAGCAATGAGTGAATATACATAATTAAATGTAGGGGTTCAAACAACACAATGGATAGTGCAAACTGAGAGAGTAACGAGTCAATATTCAAAAATTAAATTTAGGTGTACGAACAACACAACGGATAGTGCAAACTGAGAGGGCAATGAGTGAATATACATAATTAAATGTAGGTGTACGAACAACACAACGGATAGTGCGAACTGAGAGGGCAATGAGTGAATATACATAATTAAATGTAGGTGTACGAACAACACAACGGATAGTGCGAACTGAGAGGGCAATGAGTGAATATACATAATTAAATGTAGGTGTACGAACAACACAACGGATAGTGCGAACTGAGAGGGCAATGAGTGAATATACATAATTAAATGTAGGTGTACGAACAACACAACGGATAGTGCGAACTGAGAGAGCAATGAGTGAATATACATAATTAAATGTAGGTGTACAAACAACACATAACAGGTAGTGCAACTGAGAGAGCAATAAGTGAATATACAAAATTAAATGTAGGTGTACAAACAACACATAACGGATAGTGCAAACTGAGAGAGCAAAAAGTGAATATCCAAAATTATATGTAGGTGTACAAACAACACACAATGGATAGTGCAAACTGAGAGAGCAATGAGTGAATATACATAATTAAATGTAGGTGTACAAACAACACATAACAGATAGTGCAACTGAGAGAGCAATAAGTGAATATACAAAATTAAATGTAGGTGTACAAACAACACATAACGGATAGTGCAAACTGAGAGAGCAAAAAGTGAATATCCAAAATTATATGTAGGTGTACAAACAACACACAATGGATAGTGCAAACTGAGAGAGCAATGAGTGAATATACATAATTAAATGTAGGTGTATGAACAACACAACGGATAGTGCGAACTGAGAGAGCAATGAGTGAATATACATAATTAAATGTAGGTGTACGAACAACACAACGGATAGTGCGAACTGAGAGAGTAACGAGTCAATATTCAAAAATTAAATTTAGGTGTACGAACAACACAACGGATAGTGCAAACTGAGAGGGCAATGAGTGAATATACATAATTAAATGTAGGTGTACGAACAACACAACGGATAGTGCGAACTGAGAGAGCAATGAGTGAATATACATAATTAAATGTAGGTGTACGAACAACACAACGGATAGTGCGAACTGAGAGAGCAAAAAGTGAATATACATAATTAAATGTAGGTGTACAAACAACACAACGGATAGTGCGAACTGAGAGAGCAATAAGTGAATATACATAATTAAATGTAGGTGTACGAACAACACAACGGATAGTGCGAACTGAGAGAGCAATGAGTGAATATACATAATTAAATGTAGGTGTACAAACAACACAACGGATAGTGCAAACTGAGAGACCAACGAGTGAATATACATAATTAAATGTAGGTGTACGAACAACACACAACGGATAGTGCAAACTGAGAGAGCAATGAGTGAATATACATAATTAAATGTAGGTGTACAAACAACACATAACGGATAGTGCAAACTGAGAGAGCAATGAGTGAATATACATAATTAAATGTAGGTGTACGAACAACACCCAACGGATAGTGCAAACTGAGAGAGCAATGAGTGAATATACATAATTAAATGTAGGTGTACAAACAACACACAACGGATAGTGCAAACTGAGAGAGCAATGAGTGAATATACATAATTAAATGTAGGTGTACAAACAACACACAACGGATAGTGCAAACTGAGAGAGCAATGAGTGAATATACATAATTAAATGTAGGTGTACAAACAACACACAACGGATAGTGCAAACTGAGAGAGCAATGAGTGAATATACATAATTAAATGTAGGTGTACGAACAACACACAACGGATAGTGCAAACTGAGAGAGCAATGAGTGAATATACATAATTAAATGTAGGTGTACGAACAACACACAACGGATAGTGCAAACTGAGAGAGCAATGAGTGAATATACATAATTAAATGTAGGTGTACAAACAACACACAACGGATAGTGCAAACTGAGAGAGCAATGAGTGAATATACATAATTAAATGTAGGTGTACAAACAACACACAACGGATAGTGCAAACTGAGAGAGCAATGAGTGAATATACATAATTAAATGTAGGTGTACGAACAACACACAACGGATAGTGCAAACTGAGAGAGCAATGAGTGAATATACATAATTAAATGTAGGTGTACGAACAACACACAACGGATAGTGCAAACTGAGAGAGCAATGAGTGAATATACATAATTAAATGTAGGTGTACAAACAACACAGAACGGATAGTGCAAACTGAGAGAGCAATGAGTGAATATACATAATTAAATGTAGGTGTACGAACAACACACAACGGATAGTGCAAACTGAGAGAGCAATGAGTGAATATACATAATTAAATGTAGGTGTACGAACAACACACAACGGATAGTGCAAACTGAGAGAGCAATGAGTGAATATACACAATTAAATGTAGGTGTACAAACAACACATAACAGATAGTGCAAACTGAGAGAGCAACGAGTGAATATTCAAAAATTAAATGTAGGTGTACAAACAGATACAGATAATGCAAACTGAGAAAGCAATAAGTGAATATACAAAATTAAATTGTGCCATATCAATATAGGTGTACAAACAACACAACAGATAGTGGAAATTGGGAGAGCAATGACTGAATATACATAATTAAATGTAGGTGTACAAACAACACACAACGGAGAGAGCAATGAATGAATATACATAATTAACCGTTTTAGTGCCATGGTGTTTTTACTAATATATACTTAAAATGCCAAAGAAATCTTTTGTTTTTGATGTCATTTACCCTTGTCCCGAAAAAAAACTGTATCTCTTTCAAAAATTATCCAATTTTAATAATTTTTTTCGGTGTTTTCTTAATAAAAACTTGTACAAGAATAATAAAATACAAAAAAAATTATGGAAATATGATATATGTGAACAAAAACTGTCTGTATTTACGCAGTCCGATACATCCTCCATATAAGCAAAATAATTGTTATCGTCACTACTATCACTATCACTCAAAATTTTGCATTATGCAAAATTGTGAGCGCACCACAATGTCACTCCCACTATCACTTTCTTCACAACTTGAAAAATGATCATTTTCACTCAAATTATTTTCGTATTCCGACTTTATGGGGTAAAAATTTACTGTTCCTGGATCCTTTTTATATTGTAATTACTAATAATATTATAATTTGAACTTTATGTAACACGTAGAAAGATAAAAAATTAGCGATGCGTGCGAGTGACCTTTCCTACCACGCGCTAAACAGCAACTGATTTCGCGAGCGCCATCGCACTTGTGGGCAAATTTAGTCCAGTATGCGCATGAGCGCGATAGCGCTTGTCGTGACTCAAATGGTTAAATGTAAGTGTACAAACAACACGCAACGGATGTTGCTGATTGAGAGATCAACAAGTGAATTGGTACATTGATCTACGCAATATTGGGCTGAAACATTTATGTAAATATCTATTATATTTTATGTATCAGTATGACAAAGCCTATATATCTAAATATTTGTATATAAGTGTCGGAACCATGCAAGTATGTGGTTGGCGTAATGTCAATGTTTCTGTAAAATCCCACAGCGTACGTATAGTAATCATTCAAAATTACGTACACCTAAATATGGTGTAATTTGTTGTATAAAAGCGTGTTCAAACTGTTGTAGAAATTCAAGACGTCAAGAAAGATATTAGTATATTTCAAGATGAAGAAGTAGACAAACGAAAATTGTTGATCAATCTTTCAAGAAAATATTTATTAATAGATTTTATCTATCAAACGTATTCAAATAATTCATTGATAAGAAAAAATTTCCAAAAATCTTATATTCGCTCGTAAGATAATTTCTTTTCATTTATGTCGAACGTTACATTTCGTACATCTAACTTTTTGTTGCGAAGCCTTTTCTTTGGTTTTGCCTTTATTAAAATTTCTTTCGCAATTTATAATGACTCCATTTTGATACCTGGACATGACATTAACGTCAGAAATTATTTTCACTCGTACATTTTCGTATTTTGCAAATATTAACTGAATTTGTGTGTAATAATTTTGTCTATTTTTAAAAAAATAAAATATTGCGCTAGTATTGGCAGATACGTAACCAATAATTAACGGAAATAAAAACACAGCGCTATTGGTGACAGTAATAAGAATTATTGGTTACGGATCTGTCAATGTCATTTATATATACACATGTTTATATTAAATTGAATGCTGAATGTTCATTAAAATTTTTAGAATAATTAAATTAAATTATATATATATATATATATATATATATATATATATATATATATATATATATATATACATGTATAAATATATATTTAAAAAAAAATAAAAAAGTTAAAAAAATAATGTTTTTTCATTTTTTTCTCATGTCATGACGAGTTGTCGATTCTTAATGGCTCCATAAAATTTGGTCACTAACCAAAATTGAATCCTGTATATATACTATACATAAATTTTAATAAATACTTGGAATAATAAAATTGCTATTTCAGATTTCAAGAGGCCTAGAACCAATGCAGAGAACTGTAAAAATTACCGGCTCCGAAAGCAGGATCCAGCTAAAAAAAAACTTCCGGCATTAAAAACATCTACGGAACGGAGTCGAGCTCACAGGTTGAGAAAAAAAATGCTTAAACAAGAAATCCAATCATCTGTGAACGAGTCTTCAAGTGTCCCACCATTGTCAAATTCACAAATGATCTCTTCAGAACCATCATCTCGGCCAGTTCCCACAGGTACAAATTCAAATCATCCAATTGTCGCAGCAGTATCCAGGCAAATTGCTGGTCATGATGGTGATAATTTACCCAATTCTAAAAAGTGTTCTGTGGTGCGTAATTATCGTACAAATATTCCATTAACCACAAAGAATTATAACTTCTAACGGGAGTACATAAGTACATGGACAATTTTTTATTGTGTAAATTAACGAAAAGCATGGTCACCCTTCATGTTATTCTGTACCGTATCGATATATGAGAGCCATGTAGTTCATCTGCTGCTGTTTCTGTTTACTGTATTGTATTGAAACATGAAAGAAATTCAATGCTTTAACCGTTTGAGTGCCGATGAGCGGCTCGTGCGCGTACTAACTAAATTTGCCACGAGCGCAACGGCGGTCGCAAAATCAGTTGCAGTTTAGCGCACGGTAGGGGAGGTCGCTCGCACTCATCGCTAATTTTTTATCTTTCTACGTGTTACATAAAGTATAAATTATAACATTATTAGTAATTACAATATAAAAAGGATCCAGGAAAAGAAAATTTTTAACCCATAATGTCGGAATACGAAAATAATTCGAGTGAAAATAATCGTTTTTGGGAGTGGACGTTGTGGGAGTGACATTGTGGTACGCTCACAATTTGGCGTAATGCAAACTTGAGTGATAGTGATAATAGTGACGATAACAATTATTTTGCTGATACGGAGGATGTACCGGACTGCGAAAATACGATGTGACCTTGATTTCAGTTTTGTTATAATTTTTGTTCACAATATATATTTCCATAATTTTCTTTGTATTTTATTATCCTTGTACGAGTTTTTATTAAGAAAACACCAAAAAATTATTAAAATTGGATAATTTTTGGAAGAGATACAGTTTTTTTTCTAGACAAGGCTAAATGACATCAAAAACAAAAGATTTCTTTGGCATTTTTAAGTATATATGAGTAAAAAACCATGGCACTAAAACGGTTAAGACTAAAAAACATGTAGCATTCTATACTGAATAGAAATATGCGGGCAAGTATGTTGCCGAATATAAATGGATTTGAATGTATTTCTTACAATGAGATGGATGTGAAATACATGTACGAACACACTTCGGAATAAACTGAATCCTCCAGTGTATTCAGAGTTTTTATCGGTACTCAATACTTTAGTTTCCATGCCGTGACTTTATGTTTCCTCTACGCCTTCATTGAAATTTTTCTTTCCGCTACTTGGTTTGAAAGTTCGGCCACATAACGATACGTTTGAAAGGATTCATACTTACTTATTCTAAACTTATTTTTTCAAGTCTGTGAAAGTTGGTCGGCTGTGGAGACGAGGATCCAGCAAAAGTTGATTTACTAGTCAACGTCTACTTGTGTGCAGTTATTTTAAGTTTCGCAATATTCACATACAATTAATACGCACCGTACAATTTATTACAAGTAAATTAATACGGATAACCTGACCAATTACACTTAAATCACTGAACAGCCATTCTGAACATTGTCCACAGATATGGATACGCAACAACGTCTTCGAGTCACGCAACCGCCAGCTGTTACAAATGTAACCACAGGTGATATGAACCAAGTCAATGTGCTACATATTAAAGAAGAGCCAAAGGATATGGATGCCGGTTCTATTGTACTCCAACATATGGACTTGCACTACGGAACCGGCCAGGTACAGTCAAATTCAATAGTGACCATTATTCTGAAGTTATTCTATTAACTGTTTGGTTAATTTGATTCCTCCATTTGCAATGTCTATGTTATGAATTCAATGTTTTATCGAAAGCGATGTAAACAGAGGACCTCACCTTACACTTTTATGTAGGAACTATGTCTTCTACCTAAATCATTAGCTTTCTTCAGACAGATTTAGTGACCGACATTCTAATACAAAATGAAATGTTCTTTAAGAATAATGATTAACAACGTTTAACTGGAATAAATTAACGATAAAAATGTTTATTTAAAAATTCACTGTTAAACACCGAGATATAAATCGTCCACAATCTGAACGCGTGACGTCGAAATGCATCAAACAGATGACGATATGCCAACTTCGAGTAATTGTGTAAGCGAGATAACACAATCTCATGAATGAAATTCCATAAGCAATATTTATTTGTCACTATAGAGCAACACTGAATATGTATATATACAGTGTCCGGGAATAAGTGTCAGACAAAGGAAGACGCTATTCTTTGACTGAAAAATAGTTGCCGTTAAAATAAATTTGAAAAGATGACTTTTTTCAGAAAATTTAAAAACAATATTCGTAATCATTTGTCACATTTTTCATACACATGATACTTGCGCACAATATTCAGCGCCGCTCAGGAGAGAGCCCGCAAACAGTTGCGAAGATATCTAGCTGCCCGGGTAAGTACTGCGTTCCAGGCAATTATTGGGTGTGTTAAAAAGAGTTATGCGTAATATTTTTTTTTCGCATTCAGTTAGAGAAAGGGAGTGTTACGTTTTATTTCAATGAGAATTTATTCCGTTTTAGTAAATGAATAGCGTCTTTCTTTGTCCGACGCTTAATTCTGATATATATATATATATATATATATATATATATATATATATATATATATATATATATGTGTGTGTGTGACATACACTGTGTGAAAGAGATAGAACCTCGCATATTCAATTCATTTGTTTGTGTGAGACTTTGTGACATGGAATTTATATATCATGTAACTAAATGAGCTATGCGTGAATAAAAGTGGATTTTTCAGCTTAAAACACATTTTTCGGACGTAATATCACAATCGTAGCTTTATTTATACATTTAGAATAATTTTTTAAAGCATTCATGTGTTTCCAGACGGAGATAAAACAAGAAGCTGAATGCCCCAATGAAGAGGATGAGGGAGACCTCTGTAAAGTCGAGAAATATCAAATAACTCAAGTTAAGGTGGAGTTTATTGAAGACAATCGGGAAGGTGAGCTGGTATTATCTGAATTATTTCATTGATTTACATAATTAAATGTACATAAACGACACACAATTAATTGTACAAACTAAAAGAGTAGCGAAGGAATTTATACATTAGTCTACGCAATATGTCCGTATGTACACTAAGCCATACGATAGTGATAGTTTTACATCAGCTGAATAAGCTAGTTTTATTCCCAACCCTAAAAGACAAGCAAACAAACAAAACTTTGCTATTTATAAAATTAGTTTTGTTCAATACGTTCGCTCCTAAACTTCAAATCATGTTTGAAAATGTATTTGCAAGGGATGTAAACACTCGAATAAATGTTTCAAAGTGTATTTGCAAGGGATGCAAACACTCGAATAAATGTTTCAAAATGTATTTGCAAGGGATGTAAACACCCGAATAAGTGTTTCAAAATGTATTTGCAAGGGATGCAAACACTCGAATAAATGTTTCAAAATGTATTTGCAAGGGATGTAAACACTCGAATAAATGTTTCAAAATGTATTTGCAAGGGATGTAAACACTCGAATAAATGTTTCAAAGTGTATTTGCAAGGGATGTAAACACTCGAATAAATGTTTCAAAGTGTATTTGCAAGGGATGTAAACACTCAAACAATTGTTTCAAAATGTATTTGCAAGGGATGTAAACACTCAAATAAATGTTTCAAAATGTATTTGAAATGGATGTAAACACTCAAACAATTGTTTCAAAGTGTATTTGCAAGGGATGTAAACACTCGAATAAATGTTTCAAAATGTATTTGCAAGGGATGTAAACACTCGAATAAATGTTTCAAAATGTATTTGCAAGGGTTTGTAAACACTCAAATAAATGTTTCAAAATGTATTTGCAAGGGATGTAAACACTTGAATAAATGTTTCAAAATGTATTTGCAAGGGATGTAAACACTCGAATAAATGTTTCAAAGTGTATTTGCAAGGGATGTAAACACTCGAATAAATGTTTCAAAGTGTATTTGCAAGGGATGTAAACACTCAAACAATTGTTTCAAAATGTATTTGCAAGGGATGTAAACACTTGAATAAATGTTTCAAAATGTATTTGAAATGGATGTAAACACTCAAACAATTGTTTCAAAGTGTATTTGCAAGGGATGTAAACACTCGAATAAATGTTTCAAAATGTATTTGCAAGGGATGTAAACACTCGAATAAATGTTTCAAAATGTATTTGCAAGGGATGTAAACACTCGAATAAATGTTTCAAAGTGTATTTGCAAGGGATGTAAACACTCAAACAATTGTTTCAAAATGTATTTGCAAGGGATGTAAACACTCGAATAAATGTTTCAAAATGTATTTGCAAGGGATGTAAACACTCGAATAAATGTTTCAAAGTGTATTTGCAAGGGATGTAAACACTCGAATAAATGTTTCAAAGTGTATTTGCAAGGGATGTAAACACTCAAACAATTGTTTCAAAATGTATTTGCAAGGGATGTAAACACTCAAATAAATGTTTCAAAATGTATTTGCAAGGGATGTAAACACTTGAATAAATGTTTCAAAATGTATTTGAAATGGATGTAAACACTCAAACAATTGTTTCAAAGTGTATTTGCAAGGGATGTAAACACTCGAATAAATGTTTCAAAATGTATTTGCAAGGGATGTAAACACTCGAATAAATGTTTCAAAATGTATTTGCAAGGGATGTAAACACTCGAATAAATGTTTCAAAGTGTATTTGCAAGGGATGTAAACACTCGAATAAATGTTTCAAAGTGTATTTGCAAGGGATGTAAACACTCAAACAATTGTTTCAAAATGTATTTGCAAGGGATGTAAACACTCAAATAAATGTTTCAAAATGTATTTGCAAGGGATGTAAACACTTGAATAAATGTTTCAAAATGTATTTGAAATGGATGTAAACACTCAAACAATTGTTTCAAAGTGTATTTGCAAGGGATGTAAACACTCGAATAAATGTTTCAAAATGTATTTGAAATGGATGTAAACACTCAAACAATTGTTTCAAAGTGTATTTGCAAGGGATGTAAACACTCGAATAAATGTTTCAAAATGTATTTGCAAGGGATGTAAACACTCGAATAAATGTTTCAAAATGTATTTGCAAGGGATGTAAACACTCGAATAAATGTTTCAAAGTGTATTTGCAAGGGATGTAAACACTCAAACAATTGTTTCAAAATGTATTTGCAAGGGATGTAAACACTCGAATAAATGTTTCAAAATGTATTTGCAAGGGATGTAAACACTCGAATAAATGTTTCAAAGTGTATTTGCAAGGGATGTAAACACTCGAATAAATGTTTCAAAGTGTATTTGCAAGGGATGTAAACACTCAAACAATTGTTTCAAAATGTATTTGCAAGGGATGTAAACACTCAAATAAATGTTTCAAAATGTATTTGCAAGGGATGTAAACACTTGAATAAATGTTTCAAAATGTATTTGAAATGGATGTAAACACTCAAACAATTGTTTCAAAGTGTATTTGCAAGGGATGTAAACACTCGAATAAATGTTTCAAAATGTATTTGCAAGGGATGTAAACACTCGAATAAATGTTTCAAAATGTATTTGCAAGGGATGTAAACACTCGAATAAATGTTTCAAAGTGTATTTGCAAGGGATGTAAACACTCGAATAAATGTTTCAAAGTGTATTTGCAAGGGATGTAAACACTCAAACAATTGTTTCAAAATGTATTTGCAAGGGATGTAAACACTCAAATAAATGTTTCAAAATGTATTTGCAAGGGATGTAAACACTTGAATAAATGTTTCAAAATGTATTTGAAATGGATGTAAACACTCAAACAATTGTTTCAAAGTGTATTTGCAAGGGATGTAAACACTCGAATAAATGTTTCAAAATGTATTTGCAAGGGATGTAAACACTCGAATAAATGTTTCAAAGTGTATTTGCAAGGGATGTAAACACTCAAACAATTGTTTCAAAATGTATTTGCAAGGGATGTAAACACTCAAATAAATGTTTCAAAATGTATTTGCAAGGGATGTAAACACTCGAATAAATGTTTCAAAATGTATTTGCAAGGGATGTAAACACTCGAATAAATGTTTGAAAATGTATTTGCAAGGGCTGTAAACACTTGAATAAATGTTTCAAAATGTATTTGAAATGGATGTAAACACTCAAACAATTGTTTCAAAGTGTATTTGCAATGGATGTAAACACTCGAATAAATGTTTCAAAATGTATTTGCAAGGGCTGTAAACACTCGAATAAATGTTTCAAAATATATTTGCAATGAATGTAAACACTTAAACAATTGTTTCAAAGTGTATTTGCAAGGGATGTAAACACTCGAATAAATGTTTCAAAATGTATTTGTAAGGGCTGTAAACACTTGAATAAATGTTTCAAAATGTATTTGAAATGGATGTAAACACTCAAACAATTGTTTCAAAGTGTATTTGCAAGGGCTGTAAACACTTGAATAAATGTTTCAAAATGTATTTGAAATGGATGTAAACACTCAAACAATTGTTTCAAAGTGTATTTGCAATGGATGTAAACACTCGAATAAATGTTTCAAAATGTATTTGCAAGGGCTGTAAACACTCGAATAAATGTTTCAAAATATATTTGCAATGAATGTAAACACTTAAACAATTGTTTCAAAGTGTATTTGCAAGGGATGTAAACACTCGAATAAATGTTTCAAAATGTATTTGTAAGGGCTGTAAACACTTGAATAAATGTTTCAAAATGTATTTGAAATGGATGTAAACACTCAAACAATTGTTTCAAAGTGTATTTGCAAGGGATGTAAACACTCGAATAATTGTTTCAAAGTGTGTTTGCAATGAATGTAAACACTCCAACAATTGTTTAAAAATATATTTGAAATGGATGTAAACACTCAAACAATTGTTTCAAAGTGTATTTGCAAGGGATGTAAACACTCGAATAAATGTTTCAAAATGTATTTGCAAGGGATGTAAACACTCAAATAAGTGTTTCGAAATGTATTTGAAATGGATGTAAACACTCAAACAATTGTTTCAAAGTGTATTTGCAAGGGATGTAAACACTCGAATAAATGTTTCAAAATGTATTTGCAAGGGATGTAAACACTCGAATAAATGTTTCAAAATGTATTTGCAAGGGATGTAAACACTCGAATAAATGTTTCAAAATGTATTTGCAAGGGATGTAAACACTCAAATAAATGTTTCAAAATGTATTTGCAAGGGATGTAAACACTCAAATAAATGTTTCAAAATGTATTTGCAAGGGATGTAAACACTCAAACAATTGTTTCAAAGTGTATTTGCAAGGGATGTAAACACTCGAATAAATGTTTCAAAATGTATTTGCAAGGGCTGTAAACACTCGAATAAGTGTTTCAAAATGTATTTGCAATGAATGTAAACACTCAAACAATTGTTTCAAAGTGTATTTGCAAGGGATGTAAACACTCGAGTAAATGTTTCAAAATGTATTTGCAAGGGATGTAAACACTCGAGTAAATGTTTCAAAATGTATTTGCAAGGGATGTAAACACTCAAACAATTGTTTCAAAGTGTATTTGCAAGGGATGTAAACACTCGAATAAATGTTTCAAAATGTATTTGCAAGGGCTGTAAACACTCGAATAAGTGTTTCAAAATGTATTTGCAATGAATGTAAACACTCAAACAATTGTTTCAAAGTGTATTTGCAAGGGATGTAAACACTCGAGTAAATGTTTCAAAATGTATTTGCAAGGGATGGAAACACTTGAATAAATGTTTCAAAATGTATTTGAAATGGATGTAAACACTCAAACAATTGTTTCAATGTGTATTTGCAAGGGATGTAAACATTCGAACAATTGTTTAAAAATATATTTGAAATGGATGTAAACACTCGAACATGTGTTTCAAAATACATTTGCAGTGAATATAAACACTCGAACAGGGGTTTCAAAATATATTTACAATGGATTTAACACTCGAACAGGGTTTTCAAAATGCATTTGCAATGGATGTAAACACTCAAACAAGTGTTTCAAAATCATTCTTTTAAACCTATGAAAGTGTTGCCTAAATTTTAATATCCTTAGGAATTTTATATTAATGTTGAGGGTCTCGAAGAAGTATTGTACATCTTCAGATATATTTATTTATGCATTTTTAATCTTTTATCAGTAAACAGTCTTAATGTAATTATAAAAAGTTGTTTACTTTTTCCTATTCAGAATAACGTAACGAATCACATATATAACAAAAATTACGGAAAAAACATTGTGAAACACTTCGCAAATTGTCTGCCGATTTTATTACCGACATTTAATCGGAAAAATAATTTTCTGATCTCTTTCAAAGTCTTTTTTTCACGGGAGTTATAGAATTTAATATAATAAATGTATTGAAAAAGATTTATAATAAAAAATAGTCCTTTTTTAATGTAGAAATGTCTCTGGAATGGTTGGATTTTTTTACGTTCACCAGAAATACTTTAAATTCAAAATTATGAAAGGATATCGGCCCTGTGAAATGTGTTGTAAGAAAAAATACGTGTGGCTGCTAGTTGGTTTCATAAAGGTTTCTTAAAACCTTCACCATGGTGTCATGGAGAAACTGTCAAACGTATGTTATTAATACAACATAACTTCTTTGGACGCGTCTTGAGAAAAATGTCACAACCGAATTACATTCAATGTTTTTATGCAGCGTTCGATTGTAACATCTGAATGTAAGAAATTTGTCATAAGAAGGATAGAAATAGGTACTTAGTTGACAACCGAAAGAGATAGATGAACTCGATAGAGTGAGACAAAAAGTGTACGCATGTACGAAAAAAATCAAAAAAGGCGCTTACTACTTCTATCAGCTATTTTGCTACTGTTTTACCCCTTTATATATACAGATCGATGTTCAGATCGCCCAAAGAAGTTTCACTTCTGTCAAGTGTACCGAGTTGAGTGCACTCAAATCTTTTACATATATTCCTGAAATTTCGAAAAAATCAGGAGAAAACAATAAAAACTACCTAAGGTGTTTTCCTAATATGTTTTACGATTTTTTTAAAAGTGCTGGCTGCCGATGGTAGAATCTATCAGCGTCAGCCTTTCTAAAATCTTGGAAAAGGTTAGGTGAAAATAGAGAGGAATAGACAGGAGGCGAAAAAGGACAAATGTGATTGAGAAAAAAGAACTTAAAAAACCCAAGCGAATCGGTTTATTTTACGATAATTTTTGAAAATATTTACAGGTGAAAAACCGCACGTGCCTCAGTGAGTTCTCTCTAGGCCCTTGTGGCTGAGAAGTTGAACGATTGACTGTGGACGGCCAGTTGGGGCACTTAGCCGCAGTTAAGTACGCGAACGTACGTTAAATTTGTACTGCACTATCAAGACTGTGGACTACGTACAGGAGTTGTTACGTGCAGCGGTTTTAAAAATTGGAGATTTGTCGGGATTGATTGAGCCTTCAAATCAAAGAGAAAAATTTATTATTTTAATAATTTCATTAATGTTATTAAAGATTATATACAATGCTGTTTCGCTGTTTGCGTCATAACTTATTTTGAAGATAGTAGAACTGAGAAATTCAAAAAGAGACTTGTAGTATAATGTTGTATTCATAGTTTATCAGATAATTTTTTTTTTATTTTGACAAAATAAACAATTGGGTATTTGAGTAAATTTTTTTTATTTTATTAATCATACTTTCAAGGTACAAGCTGATGAGGAGTGAAAATTTTTTTTAATAATTTAAAAAATTGACCGAGTTATAAAAGTTTAAATTTAACCTTTAAATTTAGAGAAGGACGGCAATACTGTGTTGTGAGGTCATTTTTAATATTGTACATTATATTCTACAAGAGGAAAAGAGACAGGGATATACCCAACTCTATCCGTATCTTCAAATTTAGAAGCCTATAACTGGCTTATTTTTCAATCAATTTTTGAATTTTTTTCAAGACTGGTTTTTAATCAACCTATATTTCTCAATATTGTACGAAAAATATCAAAATTTAGAATGAGTCAACTACTGGATTATATTACTTATTCCAATTAAATGTGCTCTTTTCACAACATAATAGAAAAAATACGTAAATCAAATAAAAACGTTGAAAATATGTTTATTAAAAAGCCATTGACGTAAGTGTACATTTATTTTAAAGTATATTTTTTTAATTTTCGTTGCTTTTGGACCTTTCAGACCATTTCAACGAGGTTTCTTCAATTTTTGTGTCTAGTTATTCTTGTTCGCTTCATTTTCAAGAAATGAAGAGTTTCGTCTTTTATCTCTCCTTCGGAATAGTTGAAATTGTTTAATGAGAAAATTCGTATTCTCGCTAAATCTGTACTTGTTGTTCCACTCTCCAACTTTCATATGACAAGTAATTTCTCTCCTGTTTAAAAAAAAAATTAAAACTTTCTTTTTTTGACATGCTATGGTTCCATAAAGTTAAATAAGCCCCTAAATAAATCATACCAAATATCAAAATACAAAACCAAAACCAATTTCAAAAAACAACTTTCGAAGAGTACATTCCATTAGCCGCTCGCGCCCACGACACGATCAAAACCCATTCCACTAGCTCGTCAATGATGTAACTGTCAGTTCAAGTGGAACGAGTTATGAACAATGTGTTCATGCAAAAATTTTTTTTATGAACTATGTGTTGATGCAAAAATTTTTAAAAATATTCAATGCACTATGTCACTCCGCTCCCTCAGAAAGGGTTTATATAATAAGATTGATTCCCTTCCTCGTGGTGCCAAAGTTATAACATTAAATTTTACAAGAGTCTGAGTCGGTTTGTGCGCATGTTGCTTTAACCTAATTTGCAACAAAAATCAACAGGATGAAGTTGCTCACTAAACATGTATTTACATGCATGTATTGATTGAAACCATATTCATGATGGTTACTGAGGTATTTGTAAATACACAACACGTGTTTTATATTAATACAAATCTAAGTTATATCTGCGCTTTTAAATAATATTTTATGTTTATTGGAATTTAATACTGGTCTATATAATAAAAAAACATTTATTTATTGTGAATATTCATGATAGAAATAGTGTTTATAAGCTTTTTAAAATATATTTAAGTGCGTTTCTCTAAGTGAGGTTAAGTTTCAGTATGTATTTATTTAATTATAAAAAACATAATAATTAGACGATAATATTGAAAAAAAAAACTTTAATTTTTAAAATTTAACTATTTCATAGAATTTAGATTTTGCCAACCGTATTTATAACTACGCTCCAGACGTATTATTATTTTATATCCATTATTTATTAATATTATTATATTATATATATTTATTTATTGTATATTAAATAAATTTATTCTTGTATTATGCCAGAGAAATATAACTTCCAATACGTGTTTTTTATTCCGGTCACGGGTATTTTTGAGGAGTCACGGGTATTTTTTTATTCAAGTCACGGGTATTTTTGAGGTGCAAATATAACTTATGTTTATTGGTGCAGTTTGTGCTAGGAACGAATGGATGGGAAAAATGTTCAACCACGTATATGTCGTGCTTACTTCAAAAACTGAAAAATTGTTACATTCTGGGTGGTGTTGCTGTCGTTACATTCTGGGTGGTGTTGCTTATCGTCACATTCTGGATGGTGTTGCTGTCGTTATATAAAATGTATTAATTTCGGTAATCCTAAATGACAAGCAGAAATATAAAGTGGGCTGTGAGCTACTGAAACTAAATCAAACTACACTGTTAATTATTAGAACTGAAAATATTATAGAGACCTAATACATTAGTTTTGCATTATGACGATCATCGCCTCCGTGTTGCAAAATCTATAAAATAAATTAGAATCACTTTAATTGGAAGTACAGTGACACTTTATACTCCAAATAATAAGCTTTATATTGTATCATATTAGTTCTATTAGAAAAAGTTGAAGTTGTAATGTTATTAAAGTCTTAAATCTTACGGTCATAAATGTCGATCCATATTGATCCAGATCCATGTCGATCCAGATGAATCTATTTTTTATTTCAAAGGTTAAGTCACCCATAGTGTGATTCCATGAAAATTTAATTAGAATTTGACCATGAAAATTGAAGGTATATGATAGAGGAGTTCCTCAAAAATGAACAGCGAAAGTGCTGTGATCGAGTTTGGATAACATAGATCTAAATTTACACAGCTAAGGACGAGATAAATGTGCTTTATATCAAAATCAGGTTACAATGATGGAGCCGGAAGATGGCGACAGGAACTCTTCAGTGATGAGGAGTAAACTCCTTGGGTTTGAACTCGTTTGATCTGTCTTGACGTAAGCAAGAAAGTAACAAAGTGAACAGGTAGCTAAGTATATACAGATAAATACAAAGGCATGAAGCAACTAAGATATTAGTAAGTAGGTAGATATTAATAAATACATTAAGTAACTAAAACATTATTAGGTAGGCAGGTTGGTAAGTATATACAGGTATTTACAAAGGCTTAAAGCAACTAAACTGTTATCAGTAAGTATGGAAGTATGTGTAGATATATACAAAGACAAGAATTAAGATGAAATGGACCACTCATCTATGTGTACGTGTGTACGCACACACGTACATGAGAAAGAAAGTTAGCACAGACTATAAAATCTCTAGCAGAAACAATATTTTGCAAAATTTATTTATAAAATTAAACAATATTGTACCGCAAACGTCCCAACTAAGTGCTCGTATTTTCAATATTTTATGCGACTATTACAAAGAACGTACAGAAAGCAGTTATATACAAATACGTATTGAAAGTTTAGTCAATTAGAAGAAAAAATTTGGGGTTTGGCTGTGTCATGGACACGGCCGTGTGTTGTACATCATTGTTATACGAAGCGATTTCATCATCCACTTGCATAATTTCAACCGCCCCAGCTGCAGACCTGACACCGTTGTTGATCCGCTCGGCCGCATTCATTCTTTTACGTTCCCGGCACTGCTTGACTCGGTCATATGGTGTTTTATTATTACCATTCGATTGTTCTTGAGAAGCCCATTCCAGCCGTATACAATCTCTGTATTTGGTTTTGGCTTTTCGATGCATATAGGCCGACATTATACATTTTTGATAAAAGTTTTTTATTCTAACATCTTATTATATTCACTGTCACCATTTTAAACTAATGTTTTATATACAATCGATAGATTTTGACGAGAGCTGACGATTAAAACTTAAATGAACATAGTAGCTTCTCCGAATGAAAAGTTATTCTAATTGCAAATCTCCATACACAGCAAAATAACCTCAAAATGGCGGCGCTTCCCCCTCCACCACGCGCGATGCGTCACTGTTCTCGCCGTTTATCGTAATGAATTCTTTGATCCTTTAGCTATCCAGTGGTATAATTTAATTTTTGATGTAGAGGATAGATTCGAAAGTGCAACGCGAAAGTGTATCCTCCAATTTTGTTATCATTAGGTTTTTTGGATTGCGCCCGTATGGTAGCAAATTTAAAGACGTATTCACATCACAAATTGTGTGTGTTTAAAAAAAAGGACTGGAGTGTGATTATAAATACGGTTGGTAAAATTTAAACTCAATCAGATAATCAAATCATAAAAATTAAAATTTAATTGACAGAATAGTGGTCCACCATTTTATTTTTTTGCTGGCTTTCAACTGTAAGCCAATCATCTGTCAGACCATTACCAAATTATCACGCTTCAACTTCATTATTTTCACATAAGGAGTAATAAAAAATTTGATATTTTTATCTAGAATCATAATCATTATAATTTAATATAACATTATTATTATTATCTATTAAATTAATTGAATTAAATTTAATTTTTTTAAAATTTAAGTGAATATTCAGCATTCAATTTAACATAAACATATGTATATAAAAATAGTCTGGCAGATAATTGGCTTACATTGGAAAACCAGCAGAAAAATAAAATGGTGGACCACTCATTTGTCAAATAAACAGTGTAGATATATGTTTAGTGAGCAACTTCATTCTGTCTATTTTTTGTTGCATTTGTAAAATGTCACTTTCATCATTTTTTCATAATTCGCCTAAAGAAGTTTAATTTCAAAAACTAAAATTTGTTTATAAGAAACATGCAAAATATTCACAACGCCATATCACAAGAACTTTTATTTGCATATTTGTTAATGTTAATGTCTCTTTGTCCTAGTGATGTGGATAGAAATACAAAACATGGCATGGAAAATAAATTACTTTACAACAAGAAGTGTCACAAAGTACAATATAAATTTGTTATAAGTAATTATTACGCAATTACACATTGAATAAGCAAAGTGACAAGTTAGCGAAGTGATTTATATTTGTTCTTTCCATACTCAATTGAAAAATAAGTTATGTTTAATCTTTGCTCCGTATAGTTACAAATTACCATTTGTTATTCACACCAAAAGTTTAACAATTCATCACCAGATAGCACTGATAGCATCTCCCATGGTCCTCTCGATTATTACCTAATTTTATATACAATAATAACGAAAGCTCTGTATATAAACACTTTCTAACTACAATATTAGTTGGATAGGTGTTGTGTTCTGGAACTAAGAAAAAGTATATAAGCACTTGACTTATTTGTTATTTAAATCTATGTCATGGCTTTTGAATTCTGAAATAAACTTGAATTTCTGAAATAATCTCAATACAAGTGTTCCAGGATAAACAACCAACCATTGTTAATAAAAATATAATATCTATCAATATTCTTTTTTACAACTTTCGCTTGAATATAACTGCTGTGTTTTTTTTCTAATAACTCATAAACTGTTATGAATTATAGATTAAAAGAGATCATTTATTGATTTGTACATAACAAAGCGTTGTATTTGACAGTATTCTTCTGAGAATCATCTTCGTTTATTTATAACAGGTGATTGTTTTTTTGGCAGCACTCAACTCGTTAAGTGTGGAAATTCATTTGTTTAAAACAGAGGATTGCATTTGGCGGTTTCCTCTCGGAATCTGTAAATTTGTCTGTTTAAAACAAAAGATTTCATTTGGCAGCATTTTCCTCGGAACCTGTGGAGACTCGTTTATTCACAATAGACGATTGTGGTTGGCAGTGTTCATTTTGGAACCTTGGAAACTCGTTTGTTTACAACAGAAGATTCTGTTTGGCGCTGTTCTCAGAACTTGTGGAAACTCGTTTCTTTTTACAATAAAAGATTGTGTTTGACGGTGTCCTTGTCGGAACCTGTAGAAACACGTTTGTTCATGAGAGAAGATTAAATTTGGCAGTATTCTTCTTGGTTAATGTGGAAACGTTAACGTAATGTGGAAACGTTTGTTTATAACAGAGGATTGTGTATGGTAGTGTTCTTCTCAGAACTCGTTCGTTCACAAGAGAAGATTGCGTTCGGCAGTATTTTTTCGGAATTTGTGGAAACTCATTTGTTTACAATCAACAAATTGTGTTTGGCAGTGATCTTCTCAAAACGTGTGGAAATATGCTTGTTTATAAGAGACGATTGTGTTTGCCTTTCATAAACATGTAGAAACTTGTTTGTCTATAACAGAAAATTGTTTGACAGTATTCTTCCCGGAAGTAATGGAAAATTCATTTATTCACAAAAAAAGATTGTGCTTGGCGGTGTTCTTCTTAGAACGTGTAGATAGTCATTTATTTACAACATAAGACTGTGCTTGCTAGTATTCTTTTTGGGACCTGCGGAAACTTGTTTGTTTACAAAAAAGAATTGTCTTTGGCAGTGTTCTTCCGGAAACCTGTAAAAACTCGTTTATTCATAAAATAAAATTGTGTTTGTTTTCATTTCGAAATCTGGGGTAACATATTTGTTTATAAAAGAGGATTTTGCCTGACGGTGTTCTTTCCGGAAGCTGTGAAAACTTGTTTATTCACCATAAAATGTTGCATTTGTTCATAATAGAAGATTGAATTTCAAAATACTTCTATATCTCGGCGTTGTAGTAAAAAGATGTAGTGTATTTCAGACTTCAAAAGATGTAAAAACCTCAAAACATTATATTTTGTGTCTATTGTGTCGCGACGAGAATGTGTAGTATTAATTGATTGTGCTTCTTTGTTTTTCAATAAATATATTCTTAAAAAATAATTTTTGTAGCATCCAATTTTAAGCTATTACCTTTCTTTTACAATGTTGGGTCACAGTGAATTGAAGACTATATGTGTATTATTTCAGGATCTGAGAAAAATTACATAGAATTTTTTAAATGTTAGTCGTATTTTAAGAAAATTTTTTTTTTTATTTTTAAATGGTAATTATATTTTATCAATGTAAATATTGTTCAGCTAATTTTTCCTAATTTTTGTCTGCCAGTAAATTCAATGGTGTAATGAGAAAAAAAAAATTCAACAGCTCGATTCAAAAAAATCCACAGCTCGATTCAGAAGTACCGGGTGACCGAATATTGCTCGGTGTATTTCGAGTTTCCCATAGGAACTTAAAATTGCTTGTTTTATGGTATTAGATTTTCTTCCCCTTCTCCGTCCCCTTTCTCCTTCGCTCTCGCCTACACCTTTGCCTTCGGCTTCACCTCCGCGTTCGCCTTCGCCTCCGCGTTCGCCTTCGCCGTCCCCTCATCCCCTTTCTCCTCCACTTCTTCCCCTCCTCCTTCTCCTCTCCCTCCCCCTTCCTCTTGCTCTTCTGCCTCCCTACTCCCATTCCCATTCACATCTCGGTACCCTGCCCCTCCTCCCCCACACCTTTCCCTCCTGTTTTCCAATGTTGTCATAATAATAGTGTTCATAGTAATTATGGAAATTTTAAATGGCCGCCATTTCCACAATAATTAACTGACTTGGCTCATCGTCACTCAACCAATAAATAAACCAAATTTTATTGAAATCGTTAGAGCTGCTTCCGAGATAACATTTATATATATAATTATATATATATATATATACAGTTACTGTTCTTAATCGCTTTTTGAAATTTGGCCACTCATCAAAATGTAACCTAGTATATTGTCTGCGAGATGTAATCTGGATTAACTTAACTTCGAAATTTTTCTCAAAGAAAGAAAAGCAAGATGATTGTGAGCCGTTTCAAAGCGATATCGACTCAGTATTTCAATGGAGTCTGCGCAATAAGCTACAATTTAATGTGAGCAAATGGGCAAAAATGACGCATTTCCGCCTACGTGTACCCATGGAACACAATTATGAATTAAATGAGAACTAAATTATGAATTAAATTCTGGTCTCCGCATGAAGTAACTTATACACTCATGCTGGAGAAAATATTAAGAATTTAATAGATTATTATATAAAAAACATTTGCTTCGTTCAGATTTTACGGTGGGCATGGTCGGATGTAATTTCCTTCAACTCTGACGGATAATGCTTTTGGCCATGCCATATGTTTTTTAAGTTATTTAATAGTTCCCTTGATAAACCCTCGGTTTTGGGTTTAGTAACTCTTTATGCTATTGTTACGTGAGAAGACAAAACATCCTGGAGACGACACGCACATGAATATCCAGCAAGGCACACCTATTTTTAACAAACTTACGTTAATCAATACGGTTTTGCGAGAGGTGCGAAAATCTTGCATTTTTCTGCTCCACTGACCGCTTTAGGAATACGATTATGATTGACACGATGTACATAGTTCACAATTGATAATTGGTTTCACGTTTATATTGAATTGATGTGTTTTTTTCTCTTTCATTAATTGTTGTTCATATTGTACAGTTAACTATTATACTTTTGGTGCTTGCTTATGTCCGACACTTTGAGGCAGCATATCAATTAGATACAAAGTTTTTTTATAGGTAAATAAGGTGTCCATAGAACATTTTTGATCTCCAGAATGGACGAATTTTAATGCAACTTTATGAGACTGCATGATACAGACGGGTAACTAAATGAAACAAACACACATTGTCTATAGTAACTAATGAGTTCTTGTTTTATTTTCACAAAAGTAATTGTAACAGAAAATACAGTAATAAAAATATTAACAACTACATATACTTTCACAAATATTAACAACTTCATATTCTTCCACGTGTTCACACGATATATGAGCCACACAACATGTGAGATACACAATATGTGATGCACACATCATGTGACACACACAATGTATGATGCTTACAATATATGACGCAAACAATACGTGATACACACAACATGTAACACACATAACATGCGATACATACAACATGTGACGCACACACAACATGTGACGCACACAACATGTGACGCACACAACATGTGACACACACAACATGTGACGCACACAACATGTGACGCACACAACATGTGATGCACACAACATATAAGGCATACAATGTGTGATGCACACAACATATGAGACACACAATGTGTGACACACACAACATATGAGGCACACAGCGTGCGACGCACACAACTTGTCACACACACAACATGTGACGCACAAAATATGTGATGCACACAACATATGAGGCGTATAATGTATGACACCACAACATATAAGGTACACAATGTGTAACACACACAATATATGAGACACAAAGCATGCGACGCACATAACTTGTGACACACATGCACACAATAAGTGACGCACACGATATGTGACGCACACAATATGTGATGCACACAATATGTGACGCACACATTATATGATACATGCAAGTAGTAATGCACATAAATATATAACGCATACAACATGCGACACACACAATATGTGACACATATATTATGTGATTAGAATCCTTTTCCCAATTGTCTATATAAATGGTATATAGACAATTGAGAAAGGTATTCTAATCACGTATTTTACAAATATTCTGTTATACAATTTTTATAACTGCAAATTTTTTGTTAAATACGTATAGTTAACAAAAAATTTGATTTACACAATTTTTGCTTAAATTTTTTAAAAATAAAAAAATTTAGCATAACAGACTACAAATTCACAAGAATCTTTAAGTTTTTCAGATCATTCAACGTTAATAACTTATAACACAATGGCATAAAATTGTTTGCCGGCATTGAGTATAATTAATGTTACATATTAATAAACTGATTTTTTCTTGTACCAAATGGATAAATGCACAACATGTAATGTATATTTTGTTTAATTTTTTTTTAATAATGTTATAAACAATTTTTTTTAAATCCCCATTTTGTGACGTGTCTAGACGTACGTAACCTCTTAATGTAATCCATAGCTCTGATAGTACTTGTCTGATACTGCCACACATATTTGAAGCGGGATTTTCATATTTAACCTGCACGCGGACTACAGTTACGTTTCCAAACTGGTCGCATGCTGTTTATCATTCACTGTAATCGCCACGAGAAGCTGGAGTGAACTTCAATGTTCTGAGACGTTCGATCCTTCACCTGAAAATATTTTTAAAAATATTCTTCAAAACCTTCATCATCCCTCTTCCATTCTACCCTCCTTTTTCTTCTGTCCTTATCTATATTAAAAAAATCATTATGCCTAGATTAAAAATTTACTTCATGTATGTTAAGGTTTTCATACCATTAACGCTACTCTTGGGTTGTGTAATGTTACGTAACTGGAAGAAAGATTGTTCCAGAGACAATAAATCTGTTTTAATTACACGAATGGATATACATAAGTTAAAAGGAAATAGACAAGATCTACATTTCACACATATACAGAATGTAATTATCTATGAGCGCACCCCTTCAATCTATCATAGCGTCGTGAGTAGATTACAATAAAGATAGTTATTTTCCAAAAATAATAAATTTTTATAAATCATTTAAATAGATATGTATATGTCGACCGAAATGCATATGGTATGCTGGGCAGGTGGAGCAACGCTAAAAGATAAGGCACGAAATGATTATATGTGTTTCAAAGTTGTTCCGATTGCCGATAAAATCCACTCCGAGAAAACAGGGGAGCGGAAATCCACTACTACCAGACTGACAGACGTCAAGCGTGAAATGAAGAAGTTGGGTTTATCCGAAAAAGGCGCTCACACAAGAAGCAGATGATGCTTCAATATAAAGAAAGACGACCCCACATAATGGAAAATGGCTAGAACAAAGAAGATTTCAATAGAAATGCATTAATGCATCTTTTATCCTGATAAACATAAGAAAATGTGCATTCTTACATAAATAGTCTTCTAAGCAAGGCGAGTGTAATTTTAAACTTATCCTAAACAAAAAAAAATTACGAAAAAGAAAAGGATGGGTGTTCCTATAATTGTCTAATGGATTGTATGAAGACCCTTTTAATTTTCTGTTTACGGCAATGGAATGCTGTAGATGTCATCGATGCAGGGCAAAATGATTGTTAAGACCATTCAACAATAGTGCAAGTACTTCATCAGAATCTTCATTTTCCATTTTATTTCAACTAACTAGTTATATAACTCTATTAAAGTTATAACCTATCAATATTCTAAAGTATTTTTTAAGCGACTGAATTAATATGACATCTAAATCACAGTCACATATTGCCGCAGTTAATCTATGAAAAGGATTTAATAATTATTGGTTCCCCCCAGTAAAAATGACAGTTCAACTGTCATCATGACATTTGATAGATGTTGCCAAACTGACAATTAGCGTTATTTACATAGCTGTATAATTATGATTTCATATGAAGGTTTGAACTTTAATTATTTTATAAATTAGACGACTAACATAAAAAAAAAACATGTTGGCTGATTACACAGAATTAATGGCACAGGTGGTTATAGTAACACGCTTAAAAAATTACGTTCTGTATATATTGTTTTTATACTTGTAATATTGTAAAATCAAAGATAAAATTTTCCAGTACATCAAGGAATCCAACACAATATGCTGTCGTTTCCAGCCGCTTCATGGTATGCGACATAATCATTTTTAAATTTACAGATTCATTCTACTTTGGTCGAATGCCCGAGGCCCTTATATTGGACCTGAACACAGATTTACACAGATTGCCCGGGAGCCCCATACTGGCCCGAAATGTATGCAAAATCTAAACTGGGACATTCCGCATCTATTCGGTCTTTAGCCCAGGCTTTAGTTAACGTCGCTAAAAAGTCTATTTATACAAGATTATCAGATATCCTAAGTTTACCAGAATAAAAGATATATTTTGATGCATTTCCAGGATAATCAGCCCTATGTTGTATCATTTACTTCACTTAACGCTATGTTAGGTAACGCATGACGATAGTGGTTGCCATAACATTCACTTTAAAAATTGGCATACTGTATCCAACTGGCATTGTCCTAACCTTTATTATACGTTAACGTACAACTATTTTTAGTTGACTTGAGGGAAAAGAATGCCATCATTTAATATTACAATCAGAAAGAAAAGGACAGAGCTATTTTGTCTATGATGACAGTTCTATACTTTATCTATGGATGACAGGAGATGCGATTTTATAGGTTATTTTGTTTTGTTACGCGTCAAGTAATATTTATTCGTTGTGTTACTTTCAGCATTGGTCTCAAATTATGAATTATAAATTTTGTCATTTCTTTAGATAATCAAAAGTATCATTTGGTATTGTATATAGATCTAAGGCATCCCCCAATTCTCGAGTACGGACATTATTGGCCTTTCTACAATAGCTATATAATTTTTGTGAAAGGAAATATTTGACAATGTTTGTTAGTATCCACTTTAACACATATCATAATTTTTATAAGATAATTATAAAAATTTGTCGTTTTACTTTTCAGTTCGCCCAATTAATTATACAAGTAAGGCTATGTTTACAAAATTATGAAAAGAAATATTTAAATAACCTATAAAATCAGCCGTAACATTCACTGTTCTACCTACATTTACTTAAAGTGAAATAAGGCGCCATTTTAGTGTACGTATCTGTCAAGATGGTTTCACAATGATACAACATGTGAATATTTGCTTAAAGGCTAATAATTCCATAAAAATTACGTTATTCATAAAGTAACACGATTCACTAAAGGGCTGACTGACTTATAACATATTTTAAAAGAAGCCATTTTTTTTTAGGAAAAAGATATGTGAAACATAATCCAGTCATGATGCACTATTACGAATTGAACCAAATTTAAGGAAATTTTCTGAAGCATTTCGAGGATTAACTAATTTCATAACGTTTTCTACTTTCCAAGTTTCAATCAACATCTGGTGTTTGGCAACTGTGGCCATTGGTGAATAGCAGTACGCACCCGCGAGACTGTCACGATGATGGCTTAAAATGTGCTCCTGCAGCGTTTGCTTTGAGTTGCATATTTTCTTACAGACTTCACACTCATAAACTTGTGGGTTGCAAACATGTTTCGCTAAATATAGCTCGCACTTGTAATCCTTGTTGCAAGCGTCACATTTGAAGGTACCCATTCCGTGTACTTGACTTTGATGTCTTTTCAGCCATATTTTGGATCGGTATACCTTTGAACACTCGTCACATCTGAACTGATTACATGATGATATATATTCTGTAACAATAAAGGGGTAGCTTTCAATGAACCACATATATAATAGACAATATCACATGTGTCTATTATAAAGAACTGTCTCAGAGCGTAATATTTTGGGTTATATTTCTTTTTTCAATATTCATTAATGGGGTTGTTGATAACATACAGAATAATTATCATCTTTGCGCTGATGACTTACAAATATATGCCCGTACTGATGTAAACTCTATAGCAACTGTCATCAATAGCCTCCAAGAAGATTACATTTCAATCGGTTAGTGGACATATAAAATGGCTCCATTAGTTAATCCAGTTAAGTCCCAAGTTATCTTAACCTGTCTAGAGCCGAGTGCTAATTAGCGAATCTATGCAGATAACCCAAATATGAGATAACTAATATATTTCCTCAGTACTCTCCCGGTTCTCCAGAAATAAGATTTAGTTTGAAGAACACAACAGTCATGCTGCCAGGCTCAGAGCAAGTAAAATATGTCCATCAATTCACATACCTCGGGAGTAGTGTCGGAAACAAGAGAAATTGAAAAGAACATGGCTTCACGACTCATCAAAGCTAAGACGACTTTCATACAACTCCACCCCAAGAGGCAATCATCAAAACTTGATATATATTCTAATCCAAAGTCTAAATCGTACTGTTATATGAGTACGAAACATGGAAAGCAAATAAAGACCACACAAGACGACATCAAGTCTTCATCAACCACTGCCTTAGACCTATTCTTCAAATATCTTGGCCCAAGAAAGTATGTATTGCAGACTTGGTAGATTGAGCACCAAGTAGAACGCCGAAAATGGAACTGGTATCGGCCATATGGTCATAAGGAACCCTGTCATATCCCTAAACAGCCTTTGATCCCTCAAGAAAAGATGAAATGAAGCCATAGATAGAAGTAACAGGTCTGGTAGCCAATTGTGCTAGTAGAACTGAACACCGAGACCTGGAGTGAAGCAATTCGTGATACACAGGACCGGGAAGTGTGGCGAATTATTGGTGTCCTTTGCTTCATCAAACGGATATAGAATATTAAGAGAGAGCACCCTCAATTAGCATGATCAGTGGTGTATTATAGCTTCAATTAAATTTTGCATATCAATAAATAAGAGATAGCTTACCTTTCCGAGCGCATCTGACAACATTTATTTCAACTTCAGTGTACATTACTCGATTATCCACATCTTTAGAGCTGCCTCCCCCTTTGTCTTCATCAGGAACTTCTACTTCTTTTTTAATGTCCACCTGGAAGCAGATCAATGCTTTACATGTGCACACTCAATATATGGTCACCAACTAACATGAAACAAAGGCTGTCAGGCATGTGTACCAATCAACAGTCTGCAAAACATTCAACACTATTGCTAGAAGACATGCTAGTTTCTGCAAAGAAATATGGTGAAGCCAATACCTAATACCACTTCCAGGTATCAGGTACTGGCTTCGCCATATTCTACATAATCCAAACGATCGACTGCAAATATCAGTTAATATGCTATAGGCAAGCTGAGAAAGATATGGAAGAACAGCTATATCACAAAAACAACGAAAATCCAACTCATTCAAGCATCTCATGCCCATCATCTATGCTGCAGAGATGTGAACACTACGTGAATACGAGAGTAAAAAGATAGACATCCAATGTGGTGTTGGAGAAAAACGCTTGGAGAATTATGGACTGACTTCCTTGTCAATGTGTCCATATTCGAAGATCTCAGTATCAGGTAATATTAGGTATATTCTTATATAAATATAAACAATATTATACAAACTCGCATTCACTATTAATTGAAACTAAGTGGTGTAGTATTATTTCTACTTTCTTTAAGTTCTTTACCACAACCTAGGTTTCGTTGTATTACAACATCTTCAGGTGGGCTATTAGCAAGATCTTTGCTAATATCCCACCTGAAGATGTTGTAATACAACGAAACCTAGGTCATGATAAAGAACTTAAAGAAAGTAGAAATAATACTACATCACGTAGCTTCATTTAATTATGAATAATGAATTTCTACAAAATTAACGCCAAATATATTCAAACTCGTATTATTTAATTCCTTGGACACGTACAGTATAGCAATGATAGTGGTGAACGCCCAGGGGTGCAGAACAAAATGAAAGACACAAGATAATGTGGGAGAGCACCAATAAGATGGACAGATCAGGTTAAGGCAGCTATGGATGTCCCTAGGCAGAGAGCGGATGCCAGAGAGAAATGTGTGGTGCGTCACTCTATTTGCAACAAATTTAACACTACAACTACTCCACAAAGAGCATGATGGCTAAGAAGAAAAAGAAGCTATTATTGAGTCGATTGTACCTGGCTCGTCCCCTGGTGTGGGTCCACGTGCTGGAGTACAGTGGCTTCGATATCTATTTCGTTATCTTCTGGCTCTTCTTTAATGTGAAGAGCATTAGTCTGGTTCGAATCTCCCCTGGTTATGTTTGTATCAGTTTGTGGATGCGCGTCTTGAAGACGTTGCTGCGTATCTGTATCTGTGGAAGACGTCCAGAATGATTGTCCATTGATTTAAGTGAAATCGGATTGAATTTTGAACTGAAATTGTGATATTAAAATGGCCGTGTATTTTATTGGAGCCCACATTTTTTTATTTGTCTCCTAAAACATTGAATACCATAGTGATCACCAGTGAAGACACTAAATTCTTCCACAGCACCATAGTGAGAATGTTCGTAAACAAAGCAAAACGATTAAACTGATTTATCACAGCCATTTTATTTCGTTAATGTCAGAACATCAAATATTATTACAAAACGTATGATCGACAAAAAGGGTTGTCCGTTTTTCTTGTCTAAATTTCAGAATATATATTACAGTAACGGTGTGTAATAGCCTCTCTGTATTTTTCTTTTTTATGACGTGATTTTCTAAGGCCCGCACGTGAAGAGAGACGACTACAATCTCAATTTTTATTAAGCTCATAGCTATTTCCATTCAGTAACAAGGCATTTCAATATTTATATGAGTTACCTGTTTATATATAATTAATGCATCCACAAACCATGTTCTCTACGAAACAAAGAAATGCTTGTAAATTTGCATATTCATTCACTCATAATATCAATAAACTCGGGAAGTCATTTTTGAGAAATCTAATGACATTCTCTCGAAAATCTTGTTTGGTAGAAAAATACATTCTAGTGTAAATTTTTATCATTTATCTTCCAATTCCATTAAATCCAGTATGATTTAAACATGACGATGGTTACTCGTGATGCTATTAACCTCAAAATTTTTTTACTATTTCTTATGTATCTGACCAGCGGCCCGAATATTTGATGCATCTTAGGCTCAGAACCTTTCAACCTTCTGTCATATGATGTGTTTAATCATCACATTATTCTATTCTTCTGTAATTCACAAATACAATTGTTTACAAAATTGCAATTTTGCATCTATAAAGCAATTTTACGATAGCGTAAATAAATTTCACTTGACGAAACTGCGTGGAAAGAATTTTCATAATTCTCATATGGTGTATTTAACTATCATATCACATTTATTCCATTCTTCTGTAATGCACTAATACAATTGTTTACAAAATTGCAATTTTATGTTTATAAAGCAATTTTACGATAGCATAAATAAATTTCACTTGACGAAACTGCTTTGAAAGAATTTTCATAATTCTCATATGGTGTGTTTAAACATCACATCACATTTATTCCATTCTTCTGTAATTCACTGATACAATTGTTTACAAAACTGTAATTTTGCATCTTTAAAGCAATTTTACGATAGCGTAAATAAATTTCACTTAACGAAACTGCGTTGAAAGAATTTTTTTCAATCTTATACGATGCGTTTAACCATCATATTACATTAATTCTTCTGTTACTTACTAACAAAATTGCGCTTAAAAAAATTTTTTATTTTAACGCTTGTGCAAATAAATTACGCTTGACGAAATTTTGTTGAAAGAATTTTATCAGCCATTTCTTATTTGTTTGACCATCACGTTATATTTCTATAAGTCTATTTTTTTCTATAAGTTTATATATTTCTATAAGTCCTCGATAAGTCACTGATAAAATTATTTACAAAAATTGTAAATTACTTTTATTTTAATGGTCACGTAAATAAATTTCGCTTCACGAAATCGCATTTCCACAACATTCTGGCACTCTTTCTTCTTCAAAGATCGGTTTCTTTATCCTTATTACCTGGATATTACCTCCATTCCATCCTTATATACCTCCATTTTAAGAAACGGAACACTAAAGGCTAACATTCTTCTTATATTTTCTGCAAATATGAAAGTTTCACATATGCTTCTATACGCTAATACGTATACCATTTTAGTACTTAGATCAATTTTTCAATCTAACGTTACGTAGACTAGTTGTAACAGTATTTTTTCACTTGCGTTTTGTTTGTGTACAGTTAATTTTGTAAATAAATAAAATAACTCAGAATGACAGCTTACCTTCTTGCTCGTTTTCAGTAACCTCTATCTTAACTTGTGCCCATAGTACTTCATCGTTCTCAGCTTCGCAGTCACCTCTTCCATCGTCTTCATTGTGAATTTCAACTTCTTGTTTAATGTCCGTCTAGAAACATGTCAATACTTTATATGCATACATTAGCGTCAACTATATATACATTAATGTCAAACAGGAGAACGATCTAAACACGTGTGCCATTTAACAATAAGTTAATTTTAATATCGATTGTAGAAAATATCCGACGCAGTAGATGGACGTCGTTCGACAGATGTGTCTGGGTGAGTTTTGTTACGTAATCTATGTATCAAAAATAAAATCAAAATCTATTATAAAGTGATTCTGCACATTAAAACATGGATAAGGCAAAAGTTACAATATTAAAAATTTAATATTCAGTTTTTACTAACATACGTTGTAAGTATTATTACATTCGGAGTATAATCCATCATCACTGTTACCAGGGTTACATTTACAAAAAGTGCCTCCAATACTGAATCCACAAAAAAGAAAATGAAATGTCTATGGTATCCCATAAATATTTAAAAGTTTTTGAGAAAAGAATATCACTTTTAATTCGAAGAAAAAAAAGATATGGCATTTCATTTAAGCCTGGAGCACACTAGATGCGTTGCATGCACAGCACAGGACATCTGCAATGCATAGCGTTACGTAAAATGTCACACCAGCCTGGTGACGCGCTATGCTGGGCTACAACGTTCTGTGCTGCATATGCAATGCCCTGCATGACGGCCTTTTGTAAAGATGTCTGAGGACCTCTTGTCTAGCATTTCTCACGAGGTAGTTATACTTCAACGTTGCAAACATGCTTAAGGACAGGATAAATTCGTTGAGATAGTCAGGATAAAGTGTAAGTCCATAAATTGTACGAAATTTGTGTAAGAAGATTTTAATACTATATATTCAGAGAACAGTAATGAAACATCATTTCAAATCGACGTAAATGTCTAATGAAATCTTCATGTAAATTTACATAGACAATTGTCAATTAAAAAAATAGTCATGATGCCAGTACCGAAAGATGGCTAAATGCGGCTGAAGGAAGTCAGGATGTATTGTTACTGCTCCTAAATTATATTTATGACAACTATACGTGTGTTGCAAATTTAGAAACAAATTAAATACATAAGTTGTTAGTTCTATAATGAACGAAGTACACATAAAATTAATAATAAATAGATAAATAAATCGACACAATTTTGATAGTTTATTTTTGACACACATAACGTACAAAATAGCTGATGCAGTAGTGAGTGCCGTTTTGTTTATTTTTGTGCATGCGTACACTTCTTGTCGTATTCTATAATGTTTATCTCTCTCAGTTGTTAGGTAAGTATCTATATTCTGTCCTTCTCCCTCGATTTTCAGTTAAACATATATTTTACGTCCTTGCGATAGATTCGTTACATTCAGATGTTACAACTAAACAATGCATGAAAAACTTATACGACATTCAACTTTGACATTTTGCTACCGTCGCCGGCCAAAGAAGTTTCACTTCAAAAACCTTTATAAATGTATTAACCAAAAAAACATTACGCTGTTTATTTTGTAAAATCTGAGAAGTGACCTGTACTATGAGTTCCTGAAACCGGACATCACTGTTAATTAGTATCAATGACAATCTAAGAATTTTAGGTAGGCATTGCAAGAAAAAAAAACTAGAATATATCGTCACGTTAAAGTGATTTCGCTTCGTGACTATGTGCGACCATATGTTGCAAAGTCAGTTGAAAAAAATTTAGTTAGGAGTTTCACTATACTCTCCTTATTATCCAAACATTGTCTTCCTCCAAACAAACATTTGTTCTGATCGATGGAGTAGAAAGTATTATAAAGAAATTAAAAAATTACTCAATAGATGGTTGGCTTCAAAAAAAGAAGAGATATACTATAGTGGAAACCATTAAAATTTTCCACCTGAAACGTGGGTAAACAGAAAACACTTCAAATAAAACATGCATAGGAAAAACCATCAAATAACACATCTTCAACATACAATAGAAAAATAAACATATTATTATTATCAAATATATATATTTTTTAATGGAAAAACCTGCAAAAATTAAATTAAAGACTGAATATGCGTTATAAAAGTCAATACTACCTGAGCAATTCTGTATCGTGAGTCCGTTCGCTGAAGAATGGTGGGTCCAATATCCATGTCTTCTGGTTCTTCTTTAACATGAAGAGAGTCAACCTGCTGCGGAGTCCCCGAGGCTACATTTATAATAACCGGTACAGGCGTAGCTTGAAGAGATGGCTTCATTGCGGCATCTGTGGAAGACGTCCAGAATAGCTGTTCATTTATTGAATGTTGCTGAAATTTTAACTGAAATCGTGATACCAAAATGTAGTGCAAGGCACTTTGGTTATTTATTTGTTAACAGGCCATGCTGACTTTAAGTCACAAAGAAACAAAGAAAAAAATGAGATGGTTGTGTTTCTAGACATAACCACTAATTTTTAAGCATAAAATCTGTTTCTATGTCTAGAAATTTAATTGTTAAGTATAAAATACGGCAGTGTGGCGACATGGCCGAAATAAATATATACAAATACAAACATAATATATACATACATTAAACGTTACTTGCAACGAATACAGTTGCATTTAGGTATTTGATAAATCTAAAAATATTTTATTAGCATCTTTTACGTATTTAATTTTAGGAATTCAAATCGTCAAAACAGTTGAATCGTCGAATAACAGTTACAGACTTTAAATTATGAATAATAGAATTTGACATCATATGAACGTAACAATAGAAATACCATGAAAGCATACGACATCACGGACTTAGAATCATGAATAAAAGTAACAAATGAAGCATTGTTTTTTTAATATCTGCGGCTCACATGATTGCAAACATATAAAAACCAATCAAAGCATGTGATGTCACAATACGCAAAACAAACGTATTTATATAGTGAATTATCGCACCGATTGGACTATCGTGATGATGAATATGTTACTTTGTTTGAAAGCTGACTCCATGTTTACGTGTTACTCCTTCTGTATTATGTAAGTAAGATCACTTCGTTTTCTAATTCTCTATGTACTTTTCTCGGCTTATTTCCAAACGGTGAACTTGTGTGAAATTTAGATTTTTCTAAAACAGTTATGCTTATAAAAACAAGCATAAAGAATACATTCGTAAAAATTAAAACTAAATATTTGATACATGTGACGTCAAAACTTCAATCGGCTTGTAGTAACGTTGCTCGATCGAAGTTGTTTAGATTGAAGTCTGTCAAAATATAATATACATTTTCTTATTTACATAATTTACCGAAGTAAAATAGACACAGGCTTTACTAAAGAAGATTCGGGAAACCTGCTTGAAAATATCGTAGAAATGGGAAAAGAGTTTTTCAATTTTTCAAATGTGGAAATGAAAAAATCAGGTTTATTTCATTAAAAATTTTACGTAAAACTCATTCAGTCAATCTGACATTTTAAAATTCTCTGACGACAATCTCAACTCTGTGCGATTGTTTGACCACAGACTATTATGTGTTTGACATTGACAGTATGTACGTAAACAATGAATCTTTTAATGTATTTGTAATATATAATTTAATGTATTTGTACTACGTATTATATATAAATTTTAGCTTTCTGCACTACTTCTCCATATAAACTTTAACTATGCCAAATCTCACACTCTTCTGTGCACACAATATGCTTAAAAAGAGGTACAAAGTTATCTCTTCAGGTATTAATATACAGATATTGCTTAGAAAGAATAAACTGCTCTGGTCATGTGGTCTCTCTGGCAGTCAATTAGAACAAGGCGGGACAAGGTCCTCGCAGCTGCCGGATAACATTCTCTTTCGGCATGAGTAAGCCTACTCGTAAGACTTTTTTGTCGCACTAATTTGAAATCGAATTTCGCCTCTGGCAATTATTTAAAATCCCCATTTGTTTCTGACATGTTGATAAATATAAAATATATTTTTGGCATACTTTAGAAATATACATTCGTGGCATTCTGGCAATTTTTAATAACCCTTAAAGTTTTTTGGCATTTTAATTTTTTTAATCTAAAGAATATTTTCAAGAACTTAGTTTTTTGCAACTTATATAGCTGCGCAACGGCAAAATAACCGCAAACGTTTTGGCCAACATCTTCATTCTCCATTCTGCTAACATAAAGACACTACCATGCAAAATTTCGTTGTGCCTAAGATATGTTCTTAAAATTAGTTTGACTATTACAATAAAATGTTGATTAAACTATTTACAAATATATTTTTTTTTATGATTTAGACTTTGGCAATTTCGGTAATGGTGGGGGGTTTTCATGGAAATTTTTGGCACTATCACTAAAACTGTCTTAGATGATATTCTGAAAAAGACAATTTTGTAGCCTTTATCCTCTATAACTAGCTCTTTCAATCGATACTCCACATGACACATGAAATTTAAAAGAAATTTGTACTTAATTTGACCTCTATAACATTAGTATACAAATCTTTTTGTTCTTGTATTCTTATATTATGCCAAAGAAGTAGAACTTCTAACGCACGTACATAAGTATACTCACAATATTTTTTTTTAAATAATGTACATAAAAAATTACATATTTCACGGAAAAGTTCACAGCTCTTGATTATTTTATTAAAAAAATAGTTTGAAAAGCCCTGAAATATGCTGCTCACTGACAAACGGCTGTCAAATGCCAAATTTCAAATGTAACTTTATGCAAGGTTTAGACATATATATACCATACGATTCTGCTTCATTGAGACGTTTTCTTATGGTCCTGGTAGCAAGTCCTGATGGATCCTCACCAAAAAGTTGCCGTTTTATGTCAGTTGATGTGAGTTTGGGGTTAATTTTCGCCATACGAATAATTTGGGCATCAGTCCTCGGGGTGGACTTACGAGGACGTTTCTTTCTTGGGACATCTTCATAAGTCTCATGTCTCTTAAAATGTTTTATAGCATTAAATACTTTAGTTCTGGAACATTTTAAGTGGTCAGCTACCTTCTGATATGACCATTTCTGCTCAAGGACCAGAGATGCAATAATTTTTCGAGTGGATGCATCACAACTAGTGTCTTTTCCCATTTTTCCTCACAAAAAACACTCACACCAACCTTCTTGTGGCCAAAATATAGTCAGAAAACAAAAAGTACTAAAAAAGTTATAATCAACTGCACTATTCAACTGTATCTTCAACAATGAGCTAGTAAACTGTAGAGTTCTTAATTAGTATGCCAAGCAAATGTTACCCATTTGAACAAAGGGTCAGATCTATTGTTAATTTTCCAAGAAATGCAGTAACAGTAAACCCCTGTTCAAAGTCATTAGTGATTCCTGGTATTAACACAAAGAGCCTGAGTGCAACTAGACTTACATTTGCACATTTAGATGTTGTTATATATATATATATATATATATATATACACATATATATATACATATATATATACTTATATATATACATATATATATATATATATATATATATATATATACTAGGAGACCCGACCACGCGTTGCTGTGGTTGAAGTTTTAATTGCCCATAAAATAAATTTGAAGAAATTTCGGATCCTGATCAGGCATTGGCATCAATGAACCAATTTTATGGTACACTTGACCTTGTATTTTGAATGTGGTTTCAAAATTACGTCCAGGATGCGAGATCGCAAATTTTAGTTGCCCCAAATGACGTCATTTGGATGCAAGAATTAAATTTGCGTATCTTACGCAAAAATAATTTTGAATCATCTGAATCGCCAGCAAGAAGGGATAATGAAGGTTCTGACGGAGTAGGTAGAGGTGACAGGACAACTTTACCTGATGCGCAGCACATGCCGGGTGTTTCATTCTGAAATTTCAATGCCTGGCAATATTGACATACTTTATCCGTTGCACCGATAGCAATTGTTGAATGCGTAGAGTAGTCAATATCTGGTGCATATTCAAAAGCAAGACGAACAAACGATGCACGTGTTAATGAGCGGCTGGTTCGCTGCCTTTGTCGTTCTCGTACTCGCACCGCAGCTACGTTTTGTTGTCGTGCCACTCTCGTTCTCATAATATTCAGCCGCTGACGTTCGTCACGCTGTTCTCGAGATTCTCGCGCTCGGCCCTCTGCCGTTCTGATGCTTCGGTCTGCATTTCTTGTTGCGATTTGTTCTGCCGACTGAAGAGCTCTTTCAACACGTTTGCGTCGTGCCTCTCTGCTCCGTGCGTTGTTGAGGTTAGATTTTTTCGGTGGCATTTGACTGAAAATAATAATTCAAACATTGAAATATTGAAAAAAATCGAAAACATGCTGTTAGAGATAACCAGATTCATTTAGATCCTGGAGCCTTCGTAATTTGATGCATAGCAATTTTAATAAAATAACTATGTAATAATACTCACATGTTTATGTTTCAATTAACGAATTTAGAACAATGAAGCACTAATAATTGAAAAGTAAAAATATTAAATTTCACTGTATTACATTTACTACAATATAAATTTAACGTTAGCAACACGTGGCGGTTATGTTATTAAATTGTAGCTAATATGTAGCAAACGTCTGTACTTTTAACACAGCGCCATCTATTGAATACATACTCAATCCAGACAATAGGTATCGACATCTGTTGGAATCGTTTGGAGCTAATAAATAATCGTGGCTATCGGACAGTAAACAAATAATTTGCAATAAAATAATATTGCGACTATAAATTGAGATGTAAGCTATCCTATCTTTCAAGTTGGATCAATCTGCACACGGTGTGCAAAATTTGGTTAAAATCGGTTAAGTAGTTTAGGAGTCCATCGCGGACAAACACTGTGACACGTAATTAATATATATATATATATATATATATATATATATATATATATATATATATATATATGTATATATATATATATATATACATATGTATATATATATATATATATATATAAAAGGACGTACCTAAAAAAATGGGGCACTGACTCCATTATTTTATTATAAAAAATTTATATAAAATATGCTCTTCTGGCTGTCAACATAAATTTTATAAGCTCTCTTTACGCGTTTCGTTTTGCTTATTTCAATATTTGAATTTTTTGAGTTTGTTTTTTTATGTCAATTCCTGCTTACAATGTTTAGTATTACTAAGAATGACAATTAAGTCGAAAAACTTATAACTTACATTTCCTTGAAAAAGTTAAACTTTTTTCAATCACTTTTTTTAATAAAATAATCTCGGACACTTCGTTTTTTACCTATATTCCATCAATTAAACCAAAAAATACAGATCATTGCCAAAGCAGATTTGTTTGTATTATTTAATTTTTTTGGTTTGTTTTTAGGTTTTTAGGTTCTTTACAATCATTTATTTTCAGAATATAAAGTAATCCAGAACGCAAAAATATGTGCGCTGATGTGTCCACAAAAATTACGAATAAAATGTGTTGTATCAAAACACGGCTGTTGGTGCAATCTAAGACACAGCTCTGAGCTATCGTGTGGTTTGTATGTGACAACATAACTGGATTGCAAAAGAACCAATTGGGGATTACTTTTCATACATAAATACTATTACCTAATTTAATTTCAATAATAATTAATTTCAAATTAAATTAGGTATTTACGAATGAAAAGTAATAAAAATTATTTAAATTTCAAAGTATCAAAGTTGGCAGAAGCGCACCATTTTCTTTGGTGTTGCCACCTATTAAAAAATTGTTTGCCCAAATTAAAACGTCTTAATTGTTCGATATTAAAAAATTTAATATGCTAAAAAATCGGGATTTGGAAGTTGGAGAATTTTGAAACATTTGAAATTTTTGTCATAATATTCAATTTTAGAATATTTTACCTATTCCGTTTATAATTATTATATGTAGGATTACAGAGACGTGCGAAAGAAACAAACGATAAATTCAGTCAATTTCGTCACCTTCTTTCATTTCCTGAAAACGTGTGCCAATATTGTTTAAAATAAATAGAAAATGAAAAAAAACTTTACCTGCCTCTACCAGAGAAAAAAAGTGGTAAAATATAAATACCAAAAAATTATTTGCAAAAGAACCAAAATAATTTTATAGATTAATGTTTACAAACATACATACGTACACATGCACGCACATAAGCACGCATGCACGCACACATATAATGATAATGTATTTTAATACTCATTTTAATTAATAAAATGGTAAAATATGATATAGTCTTTAAATAATTTTAATCTAAATTGTTCGACTATTAGTTGTGGTCGGAATCAACATTTAACAAGACGGCCATAATAATATTCCATAAAAGCCATTCAATGCACCACATAAATCGACGCAAATGTGTATCGTACTGCTGCAAACATAATATTTATATTAGTAAATTTCCCAGAGTTGATGGGTAAATTTATCCTGCTGGTAACGTCGTGCGTGTACGGCGGGCCGCTAGTAGAAGAAGCACGGTGGAAGAGAAGATTTTTGGCTTCAGATGGCCACAAAGAGATTCGGACGTATACGAACCTTCTGTATTACTATATTCTAAGTAATAATTGATTCGTGTTTGTATTTGTGTATTCGGGTTTGGTGACACAAACAACGGCAATTAAATAAAAAAAAATTATAACAAGAACTTTACTGCAGAAATGCAGTTTTTTTCGAAAAATGTTTTATTAAATGTTTTTTTTTTAAAATTAACTGTGAACTGCACCTAAAACTAGCCAAAACCATTATTTATATGTGTATTCTTTCATTTAAAGTAATCTTAAGTATACTTTACTCGAACATACTTTGCCGTTAAAAACAATGACGTTATACTCGATAGACACGTAACGAACTAAAAACATGGCTCCAAACGTACGAAAATTGAACGAGATAGAGTCATCAAACGCACTTGTATAAAACAGATAACTCGGTGGTCGAGTCATGCCAAATTTTGAAGTTTTCGTACAATATTGTGAAATATAAGTTAATTAAAAACCAGTCTTGAAAAAATTTAAAAATTGATTGAAAAATAAGCCGATTATAGGCTTCTAAATTTGAAGATACGGATAGAGTTGGGTATATCCCTGTCTCTTTTCCTCTTGTAAAATATAATGTGCAATATTAAAAATGACCTCACAACACAGTATTGCCGTCCTTGTCTAAATGTTAAATTTAAACTTTTATAACTCGATCAATTTTTAAGATTATTAAAAAAATTTTTCACTCTTCATTAGCTTGTACCTTGAAATTATGATTAATGAAATAAAAAAAATTGACTGAATTTTTTTTACCCAATTGTATTGAAGATGAAACAAATTACTTAACTTTTGGGAACCACTTTTAGAGCACTAACGACACGCTTAGCACAGATACAAGTACAGAACCCTTAGTAGAAAATTTTAAATGATCAGCTGATTTCAGCTTCCTTCCGCTTATTAGGTCCGCAATGAAGAAACTACACTAGAAAAACACCAGATGGCGCTAAATACCTTCAATTTATTATAGTGTATATAAGTGTACCCCGAAAACCCTTGTGTTTACATTTTCTATATGATTTTTTTAATATAACTGTTTCATGATAATATTAATATTAGTTAAGATACAAAAAAATTATGTTGTGACCTTGTATTTGCAGATTTGTGCAAAATGTCATTCAAAATGTGAGGAGTGTGTAATGTACCCAGCTGTAACAAAAGTCCAAGAAAAACGCCAGGATTTGCATTGTTCATCACACTACCAATGTTATGATTGTAATCATTCATTTAATTTAGAATAACACAATTGTAAAATCTCAGACGTACTAATGATTTGTGAAATGTTAATGTTAATTAAGTTAATAATAATTTATGGAAATAAATATATTTTTTAAATAACTAATTTCATAACAGTTTTTTAATTTTCTTAATAAATATGAATTCAATGTTCCTTTCTAACGCCATCTATGGACGATGTCATCTACAGGCCATCTACCTGAATCTGGCAATACTAAAAGCGCCACCCATTACTTCAGTTGCATAAGCCCCATACAAAATTCCAAACACTTCGTACGAGGTTGTTGGAAGGTGTCCAATATATTCTATACTTACTTATGATGCATATATAACATTACTGTCCTAAAACTTGTAACATTAAAAGCAGGTAACGTTTAGGGGTTTTTTCTACATATTTTCAGATTTTCCAGTGTTAAATAGTTCATGCTTTAAGGTTAATATTTTAATAGTTAATATTTTAATAAAAAAATTATAAAAATGATGAAGAATGTACTCATAAAAGTTCATGGGCATAGGCCTAAAACTAGAAATTATGAGGTTTTAACAAACAGACGGACGAATAGACGTTAATGATGAAATTAAAAGAGTTTCCTGTTTCACTAGAGTCTTAAAGATAGTTGCTTCTCACACCATAAACACACTATCACGGCTACTTATTCGTAGATATCATATTTTGGTTACATATCGAAATCAGTGTAAAAAAAAATTTAATATGCTTTTCGAATGCGGGTAACCTTTCTTCCGATATCCATTTCTATACTACGTATATTTAAATAAACTGACAAACATTGGTGAGTAACTAATAGATTTTCAGTAGTAAAAAAAGTTTTCAGTAGTAAATTTTACGATATCATTTCTAGTATCTTAATTATGTAACTTAAAAATATATACACTTTCTGTATTGAGGACTCATCACAATCAGAGGTGGAATTCCGCTTATGTTTCTGCGGGAACGGTGAACAACCTGAACTCATGTTTTTGTGTATAAGTGCAGTTTCGTGTTCTACATCTCATCCTAAAAATGGAACAACAGAATTATTAATACCGGGGTCGAGGGAAAAATATGCCCCGAAGCTAATCATGTGAATGTTCAGAAAATCATTCACCAAATAATATTTTCGAAATATATCAGAAGTTATAAAGTAGAATTGAAAATACATTATAAGTCATAAAGTGCAATTGGAAAGATATGGGAGTCATAACGTGCAATTGAAAATACATAGGAAGTCATAAAGAGCAATTGGAAAGATATGGGAGTCATAACGTGCAATTGAAAATACATAGGAAGTCATAAAGTGCAATTGGAAAGATATGGGAGTCATAACGTGCAAATGAAAATACATAGGAAGTCATAAAGTGCAATTGGAAAGATATGGGAGTCATAACCTGCAATTGAAAATACATAGGAAGTCATAAAGTGCAATTGGAAAGATATGGGAGTCATAACGTGCAATTGAAAATACATAGGAAGTCATAAAGTACAATTGAAAATATAGGGGAAGTCACAAAGCGCAATTGGAAATATATGGGAAATAATAAAGTACAATCAGAAGTCATAACATGCAATTGAAAATACATGGAAAGTTATAAAGATGGAAAACGTAGGGAAAGTCATAAAGAGCAATTGAAAATACATGGGAAGTCGTAAAGTGCAATAGGAAAGATACGGGGGTCATAAAGTGCAATTGAAAATAAATGGGAAGTCGTAAAGTGCAACTGAAAATATATGGGAAATTATAAAGTGCAAGCAGAAATATATGGGAAATAATAAAGTACAATCGGAAGTCATACTTGTAATTGAAAATATATGGAGAGTTATAAAGATGGAAAACATAGCGAAAGTCATAAAGTGCAATTGAAAATAAATGGGAAGTCGTAAAGTGCAACTGGAAATATATGGGAAATCATAAAGTGCAAGCAGAAATATATGGGAAATAATAAAGTACAATCGGAAGTCATACTTGTAATTGAAAATATATGGAGAGTTATAAAGATGGAAAACATAGCGAAAGTCATAAAGTGCAATTGAAAATACATGGGAGGGCATAAAATGCAAATGGAAATGTAAAGGAAGTCGTAAAGTGCAAGCGGAAATATATGGGAAGCACTAAAGTCTAATTGAAAATATATAAGAATTCAAAGTGCAATTGAACATATATGGGAAGTCATAGTCATTAAAAATACAAGGAAGTCAAAAGTGGAATTAAATATATAGAGGAAAGTCATAAAATGCAATTAAAAATATATGGAAAGTAAAAAATGTGCAATTGAAAATGCAGCGGGAAGTCATAAAGTACAATTAAAAACATATGGGAAGTGATAAATTCCAATTGAAAATATAAGGGACGTCGCAGTAACATTGAAAACATGAGACATCATAAAATACAATTGAAAATATATGGAAGTCCATAAAGTGCAATCCAGCAAGAGATGATGCAAAAGAAAAACGAGGGATAGGGAAAAAAATAAATATGTGAACTGAAACTGAAAAAAGCGAGGATGTGGCTTGTATCATCATCATCATCATCATCATATATATTAATACGCTAAGGTTAAGATGTTACACTCCCTTTTTAGAAAAAACCTCACAACTAATCCACATAAATTATATATCATTTTATAGATAATTGCTTGCTCTACCGGCATCCACAACTAAAAAATTTATTATTGCTATTGTTTTTGCAAATTAATTAATTATTAAAATTATATATACAAAACAGCAATGCTGCCATCTAACGGCTCAACGTCAATATGATTGACGGTCGGTAAAATTTTTGTTTAATTTCAAATCCACTCACGTATAAATAAAGTGGCGCTTTACCTCAATGCTTTTGATACTTGCGCCTCTATATGTCAATTTTAGTAAAATATTTGTTTGATCTGTCATCTGAGCTTCATAATGGAATAAATAATGCGAAGACTTCGCACGGGTCACGCTAGTAAAAATATAACTGGTTTAATTTAAGTACTTCACTGGAGCAAAGTGGACAAGTATTTGCTTATAAAGTAAGCGGTAATAGATATTTACTTAAAGACTGTTCCTTCTATCTGTCTCAACATATTGACTCTGGTCTGGCATCTTCATGATGCCAGTTCATGAAAGTTTTCTATGTCAACACAACATGCCACATAAACTATATGGTAATATGTAATCAAAGGCCGTATCCAAAGCCAAAGTCATAAACTAAATTGTTTTTAGTTTATGGTAAATGGTGCAGAGAATAACTACTCTATTAGGTCTCTATTCAATACTAGTAATTAGTAGATTTCCCTAGCTTGGAACTTAAGTATGATACAATGGACAGATACTTTCGTATTGGGAACTTACGTATGATACAAATGATAGATATTTTTGTATTGGGAACTTACATATGATACAAATGATAGATATTTTCGTATTGGGAACTTATGTATGATAAAATTGATAGATATTTTCATATTGGGAACTTACGTATGATAAAATTGATAGAAATTTTCGTATTGGGAACTTACGTATGATAAAATTGATAGATATTTTCATATTGGGAACTTACGTATGATAAAATTGATAGATATTTTCGTATTGGGAACTTACGTATGATACAATTGACGGATACTTTCTAAATAGCTCGCTACCTATATTAAGAATCTTGCCCCAGTTATTAATATTTTGAACAACAAAAAAGTATTTGATCTTTCCACAAACACAAACAATATTTTAAGTGTTCAAAAAAGATGTGCAGACGAAGCTAACTTAATCTACAGAACAAATGGAAATTTTTTTTCGTGCTTAAGATCTTGGTATACAAGAGGAAATTTATTAATTTTAATTTCTGATTGAACCCGGGCTCATGAAAAGTGGAACAAGAGGCCAGAGGGATTGGAGGTTATGAGAATTATTCAGGTGTATCTAAGCATATATTGAAGAACTATTCCTGCTTTAGGTTAATGCAATATAATATTTGGGGTTAAAAACATTTTTTAACGCATTGATATATTAACAAAATGGACAACATATCATTTAATAAAACCAAAACCAGTTTTGAAATATAGTCTAAAGAACTTAATTTGCTGTTTATTTACGTTATTTCTAAAGATCATATGGTCACAATGACCACACATACAGTCATAATGACCCCATTCAGTGTAGCATCTGCAGATCGCTAATGAACAATTTACACAATGTATATTCGGTGTGTGATTGAAAGTGGCGATTTTCGCTAAATTCCAGGATACAGCTGATCAAACTTAAGAAAATAAGTTTGTATGTCTCAAAGACACTGTGAAAAACAAAGCATATAACATTTTAAGACTTTAGAAGCGTATATCTCACCAACTATTGACTTAAATAAAATAGTTATTTTGGTATCTGACAATTAAACAAATATTTAAAGCGTAAACACGTCACCATGTAGTTAACAAATAATTTTAAAAAAGACGCGCAGACGAAGTTAGCTCCGTGATACAAGATAGTGAATCACAGACCCATAATTATGAAAAATTTCACAGCTGTAAAATTTCCTTAATATTTCAGAGGTGAAAAAAATTTAACCGGTGTGAAAATTAAATATAAAAGTAGGCGAACACAACCATATCTATGTAAGATATACCAATCAATATACTTAAATGGTGAAAAATAATATTTGTAATTGGTTTAATAGAAATACTCCAAACCCTTAAATCTTTTATTCCCAATCATACTTGACAGGTTTTATTCAAATTTGCGTATTTACCTAAATTAAATTTTAAAAAAACACCTTCATATTTATTTACAATATAAATTTATTGTTATATTTTATATTACAACAAAAATATATATTAAAATTAAAAACAACTTTTTTTATTTTCAAAAACTTACACATCTAGAGTGCAAACAAAAGATTTTGCAGTATGTGTGATATCACAGAGTATATAATGAAAAAATAAAAAAAAACAAAACAATCAAATTGCAATTATAATCAATTTTGAACCAATTTTGAAAGGGCAAAGTAGCAACTGTGTCGCAACTTTCAACGTAGAATTTCTTTTTGATTTTTTTAGATCCAATTTTTTTTTTCAAATTTTAAATAAATGTTTATCACATTTTATGAAATAAAAAACATTTAATTTGATACAAATCTTTTTTTTTGGAATAGAGCATAACGCTAGCAATATCAGAGATTGGCGTTGGTTTCTTGTGCCATCAATTTGTTTTTTCCATAGAAAAACTTAGCATATGAAGTCGTGCAAAATTTCACTAAATTTCAAAATCAAATGTTTAGACTTTATACTAAATTGGAACATCCAATCTATTTAACAATGTATTTTTCCTCATTCTATTATATTTTTGGGTGCTTTGTTATTATTTTTAGAAACGTAAGCGCTTAAATTTTCATTGCATAATTTTATGGATTTGATATTTGTCTAATACCAAGAAAATCAGTTTTAGTCATTTTTTTCTCAATTGGTGTAAATAAGTTCATTAAAGGGTTCAATAATCCCATTAAATAATATTCCATCATTTTAATATAATATTGACAAAGTTTGCGGTAGCTTCATAGTTTAATGATTCAATTTAATATTCTGACGTTGGAAATTAGAACGATTCAATGACTTACAGTGCGGACATACAGATTTAACATTGATTAACATATCTGATTGTTTGATTAAGCTAATTATTGCGTATGCATTTTAAATCATGTATCTGTACATGATTTAAAAAACAAAATATAATAGTTTACTTCTGTCAACTGAATGCCAATATCAAATTAATTTCACAACGAGGAAAGTTATAATTTGACGGCATAAGACACGAAATATATGTATAGTTTACATTATTTTAAAACAATCGGTTAATAACGAATTGAGTCATGTTGCGTTGAACATTTGGTTTTTTTTGTTTTTTGTCCGTTTTTAACATTTGTTTTTTGTTTTTGTTTATTTTATGAATGTTTTGGGGTTTGTCACAAAAACGACATAATTTGACGGTATAAGACACGAAATTTACACCATCACATAGTTTACATTATTTTAAAACAATCGGTTAATAACGAATTGAGTCATGTTGCGTTGAACATTTGGTTTTTTTTGTTTTTTGTCCGTTTTTAACATTTGTTTTTTGTTTTTGTTTATTTTATGAATGTTTTGGGGTTTGTCACAAAAACGACATAATTTGACGGTATAAGACACGAAATTTACACCATCACATAGTTTACATTATTTTAAAACAATCGGTTAATAACGAATTGAGTCATGTTGCGTTGAACATTTGGTTTTTTTTGTTTTTTGTCCGTTTTTAACATTTGTTTTTTGTTTTTGTTTATTTTATGAATGTTTTGGGGTTTGTCACAAAAACGACATAATTTGACGGTATAAGACACGAAATTTACACCATCACATAGTTTACATTATTTTAAAACAATCGGTTAATAACGAATTGAGTCATGTTGCGTTGAACATTTGGTTTTTTTTGTTTTTTGTCCGTTTTTAACATTTGTTTTTTGTTTTTGTTTATTTTATGAATGTTTTGGGGTTTGTCACAAAAACGACATAATTTGACGGTATAAGACACGAAATTTACACCATCACATAGTTTACATTATTTTAAAACAATCGGTTAATAACGAATTGAGTCATGTTGCGTTGAACATTTGGTTTTTTTTGTTTTTTGTCCGTTTTTAACATTTGTTTTTTGTTTTTGTTTGTTTTTTGAACGTTTCTTTCGGATGCCTTTTTGGGGTAAACATTTAAAACATTGTGACTACATTAAATTAATATAAAGATATTTCAGACAGTGTAAAAATCCCAAAGAAGGCTAATTTTTCATATCGTCTGTTATGATCCATCTTCTGTTGCAAAAATTGACCGCAACAGTATTTTGAAGATAAAAAAACTAAACTAATATAGCTATGTCAAAATAATGTTCGAAACACTTACAAACAACAATGAAATCTACGTAAGAGTTCCAAGATGCACATGGTCGATTATAACAGATTGTTAGAAGGTTTTTTTACATCGTTTAATTGGACATTGCGGGTACTCGACTAAAGCACAGAAAAAATAAATAAACAGAGATTTCTTTAAAAAAAAATTCTATCTAATAACATCTGTTTTAGAACCTTTATGATAACTGTGTTTTTTTAACACCATATCATTTTATGTGAAGCCAAATTACAGTGTAAACTCATTATAATGAAACTGAAAAGACCGAGTATTTTCTTTCAATGTGGAGTTTTAGCTTTATGGAATGTGTAAAGTAAAATACAAATTATATGAATCAAGTCGCTAAATTTTGGCTGCGTTAACTTCTTACAGGCACTTCCTTCCATTTCATCCTTTAGTATCATCCCCTTGTTCTTGCAAATGGTAGACATAGTTGAAGCACCAAGTCCAAAATATCTCCCAACACCACTTTTCTTTTCAGTTTATCGCAAGTACTAAAGCTGCTTTCTGATCTACATAGAAACTTTTCCTCTTTGTAGGCATGTTTACTCTTTAAAATCCAGCTTATGACTGATCAAGTGATTATATGAAAGCAGTAATGTGTTAAGGGTCAACTTTACTCAGTAAACACGTGGACCTAACAATGACTGTACACAAAACAGCAATAAAACTGTGTCCATTCATTTTTAGAATTGTCGACATTCGTAAAGATAGTTTCGGAGTCTATGTGAGCTTGTTGGTAATAAATATGTACTTAGTGATAATAAACAAATTTGCCACCTAAACAATGTCTTCTCGTTCATAATAGAGACTGGCGGGTTCATTACAAAGGTGAATCAGACATTAGAAGGCAAACTAACCAAGATCAAGCAGTGTTTACGTCATAGAGAGTTTTCCATTATAAAAACTATGACAGTCTTAATAATAAAAAACACTTTATAAAGAGTTAACAATGTATTCCTTTGATGTTCAAAAAAACTCGCAAAATTTGTACAAGATGGCTCATGGTTCCGAGTCTGTTGGGGTATCACAATGTATTAAAAGGAATTCTGCATCAAAATTATATAGTTTCACCTTTCGTTCAAGATACGTGACCTACAATTACACGACAGCTTACCAATAATTATCCAATAATTAACAGTATTTCTAAAAACTACTACTTCTAAAAAGATCTTTGGAGATAACCTTGTAATAGCTGAAAACAATTACAATTTCAAATATACTTATCAATTTAACACGACAGTATTCTGACAAATTATCTTTAAATATTTCATTTGAATAAAATTCATTTGTATTTCTTGACGAACCAAACTCTTTACAGCAATATGCCTTCACATCCTATATTTTTAGCTGGAAAACTTATTGTAGCATTACTGAAATGAAATAATATTAATTGAGATGTTTTTATAACCCAATGAAGAAGGATTGATCTCAAATTGAATTTCAAGCGAAATAATTGACTATAGAGACTCATTCGATAAGGTGACCCGTTCAGGCTTTTCCACTCTGCTTCTTCATTACATTTTCTGGCAACATTATTAAACTGCGACCTCTCCACAGAGAATCCGTTAATAAATTAAAAGTAAAAAAACCAATATATAAAAAAGCGACCTAAAAGTGATTTTTGGACAATGGACTATTAGTACAATTTAAAATTAATACAGTCAACATTGGCCGCACCATAGACAAGAATATGATATCAAAAAGAAATATATCTATTAAGTTTTTTCAAAACATTAATTTTAACTTTTATACTTTGAAAGTGAAATATACTCGAAAAGAAAAACCTGGTTGATTTTCCTCTCCCTGGCCAACCAGGCAGACATCCACCGATAGGTGCAAAATTAATATTAATATTATAAATTGAAATAAATGGAAAAAAGAACAAGAAAATTAAATTAAAAATTAATACTTTACAATGAAAAGGTTTTTGAAAGTAATTGTAAGACAAAATGTGCATTTTAATGTTGTTCGGTGTTGAGTATTCGCACATGGAGAGGGAGATGGACGGGAACGGACAGGCACAAGGGCATCATGTCGCAATACATTATTATTTTTTGTTAATTAAAATAAAGCGCAGGACTACATTTTTAAAAAGAAAAATACACAACAAAAAATCTTAATCAAATCATTTAATACGAAGTCTTCGTACGGATCGTTTTGGCACCAGAGGGAAGTACACTTAACGTTAGAAGAAATGTTTAAGACGCTATCTGTATCTACCATAAAATGTACTCGTGCAAAGCTATGGTGGTTTAGTAGTTTTTTAAGTAATTTTAATTCCAAATCATGATCAATTGTTGCTGAAACTGATATTTTTGAATATATATTACATCATACTCGTTTACAGCAATCCAGTTCTTACTCATCTCGCAGTTAGACAAACATAAAATTCAATAAAAAACTTTTAAACAGATATTTTTTAAACTTCCCTTTGAGACTTAATATCCTCCATAATAGCCAATTCTAAATTTTCATTTTTAATATGCCAGGGCTATCAGATCTTCTTGCCATAATGGACTATTATAATGTTCAATTCTGATAAAAGTCAGCAAAATCCACCAAACATTATTATGCTTTATATTACCATCAGCCGATTGCCTAAAGTGTAACAGTCTATCATCATATCCGTCCTTAATTTTAAAATATAATGTTACTGAAATGCAAACTTCTATTACGCTAAATAATATGGAATGGAAATACCGTTTTATCATATCATAAACTTTACCCAATTCCTTGCATAATATGAATAAGATTTTTTTTTGTGGTGGCGACTCAGTTCTACGGTACTTAATGAAAATTGAACGGATTTTGGTTTTCATAATACATTTTTTTATTCTAAAAATATTATATTAACTTTATTTAGCCAATTTATATATTTTATCAATCAATGTTTCACTGTACATGAATCTTTTATGTAAACATTTACGATTGTGTAATCACATATTCCATCAGTTTTATTAATGAAGTCAATATATACAAAAATATGTAACATAGAACATGTTTGTTATTCATAAAAGTTATTTTGTACATCAAACGGAGTATATTGGAAAAAAGATACAATTTTTTTTTCTTGAAATTGCATCTTTGCTGTTACTTTTTGTCAGCCTTTTCGTCGAGCATTTCTACGGAACCATAATTATTATTTTTTGCAAGATGTAGCTCAACGAAACGTAATTAAAACGAACGAAATATAATATGCGTAGTAGAAATTTCTATGACTAATGTAACAAAAAAAATGCCGCTCGCGATTATTTATACTATAAATTTATTCGGAAAACTTTTTCAATACGAATTGCGTTTTTGCAATGAGTTAATTCTTTTTAATTTTATTTTTATTTAATAGCCATTCTTCGTATTAAAAAAAGAAAACCAAAAAGTCTAAATTTGAAATAAGCCGAAAGGATTGCGTAGAGGTTATAAATTTTGACAGCGAATTGACAGCTGTTTCCCTCAACAATAAGAACACTTTCCAAATAGATTTTTTCGCTAAATTTAATATTGAGCGGCGCCTATAACACCCATACGCCTTATTTATTTTTGTTTTAATTTGTAAAATGTATTTAATTGCACAAAATTTTGTTGTAATAATGTATTTAATTGCACAAAAAGAAATCAAACTTACATTTGCTAAAGTAAATTCATACCAATATTAAAACAAGTAAAAACACAATCAAAACAAACCGATCACTTGCATTTACTTAAGCAGGTAATTTACTCTCGAATATTTGCTTTCATGAAAGTTTTGTCGACTAATAGCGTGTGTCCATTTCTGTTTCAATTCTTAATTTGTTGATAATGCGACATTGAAAATTTGACAAGAGCTGTGATCGAAGTACGTAATAAATTTCGCTATTCGGTACAGTTTACATATAGAAAAAAAAAGAATTGCCACGTTAACTATGTCAATCATTTATTTAAATTAAATAAAACGTTTGTTCCGAATCGTTTAGTTCATTTGCAACTTACTTTTTAGAGCGTGCTTGCGTTGCCTATATTCGCGGCAGTACTGCGCATTGGTCTTGGGTGCGGGGCGAGCGTTTTCTGTGTCGTTCTTTATGGAATTTTGTGCTCTAAGCGTTCGGACCCGATTTCTGTAATTCCGATTATACTTTGCCTTCATATATCGCGACATTTTTACAAAAAAAATATCAAGTTCACAGCTTCGTATCTTTTTGAGTTTTTAAGATACACACTTGGAGTCTAGAGTGAATTATAACACACATTCTCTTCAAAACAACACTCGGATTGGATAATTAGTCTCTGATATATGACCCCGCTTATGGATACGTAAATGGAAATTTTTGTGCGGATATAATTAGCAACAACCAATCGCCATGAATGCCGAAGCCTTACTGAGTGACAGATGGACTGAGATAAACTTTTCATTCATCCTATGCTTTCATCCTTCTTCAAAACAAAACCAAGGCGGCAGCGCTAAGTCTATTTTTAGCCAAGTTATTGAAATTTGAAATTACTTCGCCTGAAACTGTCGCTCCATTTGGCCGTGATTCCCTCCCTCAGATGCCCGGTATCGATTTTAAGACGTATTCACACTAAAAAAAAGACTAAATTAAACACAAGACTCTTTTTTGACGTTTATTAGCAGAGACAATAAGGTATTTCTTAAAAAAAAGCTGAAACTTGATTAAAATTTGACTACGTGCATAATGATGTATTAATATTTTAGGTATATCTACATTTTAGGCACTAATGATAATTTCACTTTTTTCTTCGATGAAATTAAAAAATACACAAAAAAAAACAGTTTTTCGTAAAAAATTCCAGTTGCGGTTATTTTAATAAAAAAAATCGATTGGAAAAATGTGTTACTATGTGGAAACAACTGTCAAACATCTTTATAACCTCTCTTTACGCAATCTTTTTTGTTTAGTTAAATTTGTGTATTTGTTTTTCTCCATATCAACACGGAACCTCACTGCCAATTTCTGCCACTATGGGGCCACTTGTGCTATAACGTAAACATCATTGATAAACATGATGTGACGTTTTGTAATTTATATCAGTCTGTTTTGAGAAGTATTGAGTTTCATTGATTTTTCGAAGGTTAAATTTAGATTTATAATAAATATGCATCAATGTTGTACAGTTGGACGCAATTGCAGTTGGAGCGATTGAAAATATGAGTGTCCATTTATTCCCTAAGGAAAAACAACGTCACAACTTGCCGTAATAAACAGCTGTGCGCATAACTGTAAGGCATCAAAACAAAACTTCGATTTTTTTCAGAGCGTTTATTTCATTCTCATTTTTTATTATAATATTATTAAATATCTGTAATTTTTCTCAATATTTTCTTTTCACATAAAAGTTTTCAGTTTTGCACGTCACGAAAATCTACTGTTTTTTTGACAGCTTGTTTTGTTTACGTCTTACTTCGGTGGCGCCATCTACGATTAGCTTTGCATAAGATTCCCTATTGATGCTATGTATTTTCATATTTAGTGTTGCTAATAATGGCTATTAAGTCGAAAAAATTATAACACACCATACCTTAAAAAACGCACTTTGAATGAGATATATTTTTTAAATAAATTTATTATTATAAAGTAATCTCGACCGAAAGTTAATTTTTTAAGTCCTCGTTTTAAGGCATATTTTTTCATTCAATAACCAATTAACTTTGAAACTTTCATTGATGCTAATCTACATTTGTTCCTTAATCAAAGTTATTTATTTCAATAAATAAAACACACGTTTTTTATATGTAGGTCAGGTAATCACAAACGCCTATTAAAGTGCGCAATATAATTTTAAGGAACGTAATTTAACATTTACAACACAAATAAATATATATTTAAACATTTAACTTACCGGAAAAGCCAGGTAAATTGTTATTATTATTTATAGCATATGTTTCAATTGCTCCACTTTGCTCTATAGTTGTCGATGACTGATAAGATCCGATCGAGGTCATTCTTTGTTTTTTTATTTCAAGAAATCGAGGAGCAACTTTAGGTCGAATCTTTCGTTTGTTTTGTATTTGACAGTCAAATTTAGACGGAAAACAGCCAGGCTTCATTCTAATTTGGCCTACGGAACCCATTATCTTATATTCCATATAGTTTTGCATGTCATTAGGCAACTGAAATAGAACAAATTATGCTTAATGATAAACCTAACTATTTAACCTCAAGATGTATGCTTCAACAATAGGTACCTTTCAAGCGAGTACTTAATGCATAATATCATTATTAAAGACTTACATCAAAATGATCTTCACAAAAGTAAATCGGTGAATTGGTCGATATCTCGGCGGCATCTTTTCTTCTTGCAAGTTGCAGCCACTTCCTACGCATTTCCTTTTTACATGGCACGCAAATGAACACTTTTCCTGGAGCACTTTTTGATGTGTTGGTACATAGAGGCACTAGACACCACCGATAGGACTTTCTATCCATTTTACAACACCAAGAACATAAAATTGTTTCGCTCAAATCCTTACTGACAAACTTGATGTTTACATATAAATTACGTCACGCTTAACTGACACATTATTATGGCTCGAAGTTTCCGCGGCAAATTTGAATTGGGAAATAAAAAAAAAACGAGTGCGCTTTAGACCACACGACTGAAGTAAAACTTCAAATTCAAAAAATATGAACTTTAAAATGAATTTACAATTTTATTCACTTTAAACGTAGAATATTTAATGTATTGAACAAAATAACAATTTATAAAATTATTCAAGAACGAAATGAAATTACAAAATAATAAAAAAATCACCGTTCGCGTAACGCTAGCAAACTCGCATATATATATATATATATATATATATATATACTTCATGCACTGGCTATGAGAGGAAGAGAGAAAGAAAATGTGCACGCGCACTGCTCTCTCTTGCTCCTACAGTGTGATACAGACAATAGGCTTGCACTATGTCTTAGATATACGAAACATAACTGGCTATGAGAGAAAGGAAATGTGTGCTCGCACCTCTCTCTCTTGTCCCTACAGTAATATACGAAACGTAACTCTCTCTTTCTGTCATCACTAACTTATATCTCCCTCTCAACTTCCGTTCGCCTCGCCCGATCCCACTTTTCGTAACGCTCTCGTCACGCATTCACCAGCTTACTTCCCAAGTCAAGCGTGCGTAAAGAAGTTTTATTTCAAAAATAATTTGTACACTTACATACATTATTTTTGTGTAAATATTTGTTTTAATATATAATTTAAAATACTTTCCATAAAATTGGTAAATACCCTATTCGACACACTTAAATATATCATATCTAGTACATTAAGTCTAAGATTAGGTACAAGTGAATATGAGTATGTACTGGATACTTTTATTCGATCCGAGTACTTTTTGTGTTTGCTGCTTCAGTACGAGTTACTTAGTACCGCAAGAAAAATATCGATATTTATCTGTTCTGTTTTTTTTTTGTATTAGGCCACAGGCACATTTTTGGAAAATTGTCAATAAAACTCCCAATTTTCCACCATAATTACAGAAAATACGGGGGTGTTAAAAATATGGAGTGGAGTATAATGTTTAACACCCTAATAATAGGAATATATGGTTCAACGCTCCAATAAGGGGTTGTTACACAATATACAGCAATTCAGTATATTTCTAAAGTTTTTTTTTCATGGACGTTCTGTTTACGATAATGAACCGTTTAAATGGAATTAAGTTTGAAAAAATATTAAACATAAAAAATATTTTTTTATCGAAATATAAGTTATTCATAACAAACTTTTTAATTATCCGTAACAAAGTCTAAAATGAAAAAAATATAAATTATTTTCATCAGATATGTTTTGGAGGTGCGTGTATTTCTTTTTTTTACACAATGTATATTTTTACATAATGTATAACGTATATTTCGTTTTAGTTGCCATGTAAAATACAAAAGTTGTAAAAAGCAAACATTTTATTCTCCACTTAATATAAGCTAGCAAGCTCTTATTTGGTGACTTTATACAAAGCTTGGACATTCGTGGCACAGAATAAAAACAGACCAATTATTATGTTGATTAAGATAAAATGAGAAGGACCACCTGAACGATTATTCGGGTAATTGTTATTTTACGTCAAGAATAAATTTGATTCCAAATATCTTTAAGAATATTTTGTATCCGTTCCATACTACAATGATACAAAGGGAATACTATGTCAAGGTTATTTTTTTCAGATACTACACGCGCTATAGGCTTGAAATTCGGTATAATTACGGAAGTTGCTCGTCCATGCCTAGTCCCGTCAAAATATTATTTCCTTAACTTTGAAGGGGTAAGAACTGAAAAATCATACAATTTTACCCATTCTAAAATTGTTTTTTAATGTGAATTATTTTTTATAGAATCAAAAATATATACTTAAAACTATGTCCCACTCCTTCTTATCCCCAAAGTTGGAGGATTACAAAAGTCAAAATTGTTTACATAAATGATTAAAGATTAAAACAAAATTAAAACATGTGCCTAAAAGTAATAGTTTCCGAGAAAAATAAATTAACTGGCACCTATACGTAATTTTTGTTTACAGGTACAGTAAAACTATATCAAATACATTGTAATACATGGTATATAATCCTCGGTGCGCGAATATATTTCTATGATATACCTATTATATTTATATACGAAATACATTTAAATACTCGATATTTTCCTATAAGTACTTGAATAGTACCGCTATTAAATGCCAATCCGGGTAATAATTAGCTACTTGTATCGAAAACGTTGTGATAACGAACATCACTAGTTATCCGCAGTTTTAAAATGAACCGCTCGTGGTTCTAGTGTCAAGGTCTTTAACCGCTTTACGGGCGATTAGAGCCAATATCTACTGTTACTACACCTGTGTAGTAGTGTGTGTTGTTGTATTTCATTCCATTTCAAAAGAGAGTGTTTGTAAACAACGGAAAATGACAGTTCGTATATTGTCAACCTTTTTCTTGTGAACACAAGTTAGTAGGATAGTTACCCGTAGTTTTAGAATGAACCGCTCGTGGTGCTAGTATGAAGGTCTTTAACCAGATTAGATATTAGAGCCAATATCTACTGTTACTACACCTGTGTAGTAGTGTGTGTTGTTGTATTTCATTCCATTTCAAAAGAGAGTCTTTGTAAACAACGGAAAATGACAGTTCGTGTATTCTCAACCTTTTTCTTGTGAACACAAGTTAGTAGGATAATTACATATTCAGTATTTATGATAAAAAATACATTTTTTATACCATTCTGTTTTATAACAAGGTGTAATAAATCATTTGCAAATAGATAAACCATTTATAAACGTTCAAATCTAGTCAATAACTGGAAATATAGAGCCAAATAAGAGTGAAGGTTTAGTTATTATAAAAAACATTAGCGTAAAATATGATTCTATACCGCAAAATAATACTAACAATTAAAAATAAATTAACATGTCACAATGTTTTTTTTTAGTTTCTTACGCAAAATGACTAGTATATGTTTAACTTATTTATTATATGTCTCGTTTCCTCCTTCTTTCTCGCTTAAGTGTCACACTAGTAAAACAATTAAATATTATCTATTTCAAATTGAAACTGATTTATTGCAGTTATTTCACTCTAACCTATTATAAAATAAATTATGTGCACCGAATAGCATATATGTCTATATACTTTTTACATGTCGGAATATTGAATATTTTTCGAAAAGGTTTTATACCTCTGAGTTTTATGTGATTAGCAAATACGATTGTCCACTTTTGTCCTTTTCATAATTCATATTAGTAAAATAACGACGTACTATTAATATTTATAATCATATTTAGTGTAATGATTTATTACATTAATCTAATGATTATAGTACGTGGATTAATAATGTTTTGGGTGAAATACTAAGTTTTGCTAATAGTCGTCAACTGACTGAATATATATTTGAGGCAACCATATTTTAACTGTCAAATTGGTTTGTTTACAAACATTATCTTTTGAAATGGAATAGAGTATAGAGCGGACGCACCTTACAGACTTTTTGTCCATAGATAATTTGAATAAGCAATGGCATAGAAACATATGGAACTGTCCACGTTGTAGGCAACGGCACAAAGGCCAGACAAAAAATCTGGATCGGGCCCTGTCTTCTTAAATATGCCCTCTTTAGGCTTCTATGGCATAAGCGGGCCATACACCAACCGATTAATCCTCAGAAGTATCACGAGATTGATAGCAAGAAAAACTGTGATGAACCAATTTTTACACACAAAGTTTTAAATATCGTATGATTACACAGATAGCTTCGCCCCGTCTGTCAAAATGGAAGCCAAAATTATTATTTTCTAAACGCAATTTTTATTTTATTTTGTTGATAGAAATAAAAAAAAATAAAAGGAAATAACGAGACGAAATTACGGATTGGTTATAGATAAGAAAGTATTTTTTTCATGAAAAAATTGAAATTTTGGTAAAAACAATTAGCAAAATTACTTAAAATATCGGAACACATTTATGCCTTATACGTTAACTTATTGCAATAGTCTTTTTTACGTTTCAAGGAATCTCCTGATAGCATCCTAACAAGTAATATGATAATAATGCGAAAGTAAATTCGTTTGTTTGTCTCGTTTTCGTGTCTTCAACACTCAACCAATATTCGTAAAATTATTTACACGTGTAGTCTATGTTATGGATATATTAAACATGTAGTCTATGTTATGATACATGTAGTCTATGTTATGGATATATTAAAAAAATATATTGTTGCGACAAATTTAGTTTCTCCCCGCGATCGTCTAACCACCACACGTCATTCCCTTGCAACTGGAATATTTTAAACTCATACAATATAAGATGTCGACGTAAATATATCTGGCTTCACAAAAATATAATATAAACTTTTCAAAAACTAGTATTTTTAAATAAAAAAACAAACACTTCAGTGACTGACAATAAAGAAAAAGCAAAAAATAAAATACAATTTGTAACCATATATAATATAAAACAAAATGCCAAGTTAATAAACGCGCATGTCACACTTTTAATATATCAAGAACTGTTAATAAAAAATTAACATAAGAATAAAACAATAATGAAGTGCTTTATAACTTTTTAGAAATGATTATAAAGAAACAATCGATATAGATCGTTTTTTAATGAATAGCCATTGCCTAAATTAATTAAAAATAAACTGTTAACTAGAGATGTGTAACTCATGAGTGAGAGATATAAAAGATATAGCTCACATGCTACGATCATATCTATCACTCGCTCACTTGAAATCAAAATGTATCAGTACATCACTAGCTCGGGAGTGATCGGCGTCATTTTCGTTTCACCAAATCAATCATTTCACTCACTCGTCACGTCGTGAAGATATGAAAGTATATGTTTTGACGTTACGTGAAAGAGATAGAAAACGATCGAACTGTTTAGTCAAATATGCAACTGGATCTGTGTAGACGTACGTAGCTACTCGGGATCAAATGTGAACGCTGTGATAAAATATACTTTAGTTTGCTCAAAATATTTGCGTAAACACTTTTGTATTTCATTTCAAAATTCTAATTTATAATTGTATAAATAAGCCAATCTATTCCAATTTATTTAATTATCATTAAAGTTATTTAATGTATAATTTGACTCCTAAATTTTAAAACTTGACAGTCCTAAAGTCTAAACCTGTAAAGTGTTAGCAAAGTGGATACTCTTGTAGAATTTATTTTTATTTTCAAACAATAGCGCGTAATGTTCAGTCATTACTATTTATCACCACGTTGTGTGACCATTGTTCAACGGTTCAACGTATGCGTAATAAATAATTTCGTTAACAACTCGGAGTACTGCGATACTAAGCTAGAGATATAAATGAGTGATATATATATATTTCCAATCAAATGATATATATCACTCTTTTCTTTTCACAGATACATTTTGCAAACCTCTACTAATAAATACAATATTTATTAATATCGTTCTCAGTCTATATTTGTATCATCATCGACATGTCGCTAACTACCCGCGCATGTATTTATTGGTTCTACTAATAGATGGCGTTACATTACCTAATTTAACTAGTACGTTGGTACATATTATTTCCTGTCGGCGATTGTAATGACTCTTACTCGTATTATATTACGTATATCACAGAGTAACAATCTGTGACGTAAATTATATATATTAGACACACCTCTAACACCGACGTCACTCGCACCAGGCTCCCTGGCGGCTTTCCGGCGGGCTCTGTACGCCCTCATCCTTTCGGCGGCGGTCAGAGGCACCTTTTTGATTATTCCCAAACTCGCCTTTAACTCACGTTGCCGCTTCCTCCAATTCTCTCTGTACTTCCTCGCCATATACCTCGACATTTTATAATTTTCACAAATAACACACAAACAATTCTCGTTTTTTGCAAACTTACGTCTCGCTGCACAAATAAGGCATTCGATTGATAAATAAAATTGTTTTGTTTTGCCCGAATCGACTAATGCGTATGGAAGCTACACATAGGCTAAGTTGACTGAGTGCGTTAGAGCGCCACCCCCCGCGCGAGTGCCCGGCCGAAACGTCATCGGCGTTTATACATATGTAATATGCATAACTTATTTCGACTGCACTAATTGTCGAGGTGATATAAACTTTTAAAATCTCGCATTTTTGTGTAACGTTTTGACTTTTCTGTACACGCCCATAGGTACCTACCGAGTATTGTATGTAGTAATTAAGAAGTGAACGCGGAAACAGTGCCGTGCTTCAAGTTTTTGTGATCAAGGTCAGATCATGCTAATCTTATACGTACAGTTTTAATTTTAATGTAAATATTTACATTAAAATGAAAACTATATACAAAATTAAAGAATTAATTATTCCGCTGATAAACAATACCAGTTAGATAAAAATATTTGAAGTTTTATTTAATGCTACAATAATTACTTGAACGAACTTCACGCGAATTGTGTGTAAGAGAGACATAAAGATCGACTATATGTGTGTGCAAGAGCAGTGTAGCTAGATTTGACATTTGTCAATATGTATATAGAAACATTTCGTTCAAATTTAACATCATTACTTATACGCGGTATATTATATACAATGAGCCATTACGGAAAACCTCGGTTTTGTGCGTCTATCATTGCAATAAATTCCATTTTTATAATACAAGATTTTATGTAAAAATACGATTGTAATTTTGATGTAAACATCAAAACATAACCTATACTTAAAATATAATGTCAATTTGACAGAGGTAAACTGGCGATCGCCCTCTGTTTGGTTCTGTGATCAATGAATACGTTTATTCGTCTGACCTAGATAATTCATCGATGTTCTATTATTATTAGTTGTCTGACTGTGGAAAACTTCAGCTATGCTCTATCTGACGAATAACTCTTATTTGACGATTGAAAAATCGGTTCTAAGTAAAATTATCACCATCTGTGAGTCTAAATACAGTTACAACCATATGTGAGTCGGAATATGGCAGTAAATCAAAGTAACATAAGCAGTAAATAAAAGTAACACTAACGCAACATAACTTATCACGTATTAATATAGCACTATCTAGGGAGGGCATAGATTAATATAGCGCCATCTAGGGAGGGCATAGATTATTATAGCGCCATCTAGGGAGGGCATATATTAATATAGCGCCATCTAGGGAGAGCATAGATTAATACAACACAATGCAGGGAGGGCATAGATTAACATAGCGCCATGTAGGGAGGGATAGATTAATGTAGCGCCATCTAGGGAGAACATAGATTAATACACCATGTAGGGAGGGCATAAATTAATATAGCGCCATCTAGGGAGGGAATAGGTTAATACAACACCATGCAGGGAGGCCATCAATTATATAGCGCCATCTAGGGAGGGAATAGGTTAATATAGCGCCATCTAGGGAGAGGATAGATTAATATCGCGCCAGCTAGGGCATAGATTAATATAGAAAAAAAACCGAGTGTATTTCTTTAGCTCCATCTATATGTATATATACTCACGATATTCTCGCGTACGTTCTGATGTTTCGATTTGTTGCTGCAATTGTAAATTCCGTCTTCTAGTTAGCTCTACAGATAAGCTGTTTATTGTTGATGGACCAGCCCATTGATTTCCTTGTGATGATGATGTGCTGACTATGGCATCTAAATCTTGATCACTTTGCTGCTTCAACAGTATTTTCTTTGCTCTAAGTAAGAAAATACAAATAAGAATTTTACGAACCTTCAATGGCATATATATATATATATATATATATATATATATATATATATATATATATATATATATATATATATACACGTACATACCCGGATACACAAATACACAGACACAGTCACAGCACACACACGCACACACACACATACACACACAGACACACACACACACCCACATCAACATCCACACACACACACACATACATACATACATACACATGTACATATATATATATATATATATATATATATATATATATATATATATATTTCATGCACTGGCTATGAGAGGAAGAGAGAAAGAAAATGTGGGCGCGCACCTCTCTCTCTTGTCCTTACAGTAATATACGGAACGTAACTCTCTCTCTTTCTGTCTTCACTAACTTATATCTCCCTCTCAACTTCCGTTCGCCTCGCCCGATTACACTTTTCGTAATGCTCTCGTCACGCTTTCACCAGCTTACTACCCAAGTCAAGTGTGCGTAAAGAAGTTTTATTTCAAACATCAGATGGGGATCAGCACACGTCGGATAGTTTGAAGACAAAGAATACTTCAATATAAATAAATATCGTGCATTTGTTTACCATGACGGCGCGACGCCTCATTTTTGAAACGCTGCCGAGCCCGTGCCGTTGAGAAGCTGTCATCGGGATCTTCTTAAATCTCCATTCACCAATCGTTCTTCTTTTTTACGTTTTCTATAATTCTTCTGATGTTTATTATGTAAATATTTCGACATTTTGTAAATTTTGGAAAAATTTCACACTTAATTGACTAATATCTAAACAATTATGAGCTACTAAATATAAACGTCAAAAGACAAAATAAGTGACACTTTAGATATTATGATCGAAGCTAATGCGTTATGAATGCATCAGCCGACGATGTCAGCGCAATGTCGTTCGTATTATCATTATTATTTTTATAATATTAATTTTTTTTATCAACATATTTCGTTAATATTCATAAATTAAGCGTGGCACCTCGATTTCAAAACGTGTGACGTATTTCACGTCAAAAAAAATTTGACAATATCCGTTTGAATTGACTGTTGTAAATTATTTTCATGGAAGCATTTTGACGAAAACACTCGTTAGGGTATTTGTTAACAATATTAATGAGAGAACCAAAAGAAAGTACTTGTAATAGTAACCAATTATTAGAGGAGAAATCCAGTTCATATTTGTAATGAACCATTGACTTTTAAAAAAACACTATCAAAATTAAATAAAATGTAATTAAATTGAATCGATAGATGGCGTTGGTTTTTCTACTCTATATATTATCAGTTCAAAGTATTATTCGTAGAGTATCTCAAATAGATGATATTATGTTCAAAAACTATACAGTTTTTTTAATTAAATACAATTTTATTTTACATACATATTTTTAAATAATAGAGCAAAATGTAAAAAATTAAGGTGAAGTCCGACATGATGAAGGCATTTTTGGCGCCATCTATAAGCACACTGTAACATCACGAATGTGTTATGATTATTGTAAACGAATGGACATTTGGATTTTTTTTTGCTTTATTATTTTTTGAATAAAATATCAATTTAAAATATTTGAAGAATGCAATTGTATCTCAGGAATAGTAATAGAGCTAACCAAAAAGTATTTAGAAATCTTTATCTAATTATAAGGGACACATAAAACGAACACGATATTCTCAATCATTCCACGATATTTATCGCATTACAGTATATTTGTTTAAAAAAATGGTTTATTTATTAATAATTGTACAATAACTCGTATAAACTTTTCATCCCTTTAGATGTCAGTGATTGTTATAAAATTGCTAGCTTTGCCCACTTAACAACATTTTTTTTCACGTACCGTGTAATAATCAACGCACAATCCATTAATAATAACTGGAAACGGTTTTACCGTAACTGTAAACAGAATTATTTAATTCTACGCTTTTACATCAGGTTGTACAGATATAATTTCCTATTTCATTATAAAGAAATATCAAAACAAACTTATACAGTATCTTTATTATTGGCGTTGTTACAATTCGAGATGATCGCATTTAACCCATTACGGCAACGACGCGATAAAAAATATCGTCATTAACATCAATACTTTACTCAGATCACATGTCATATTACATAGTAAGGTTATTTATAATAAATAAGACTTAACATTATTTCATTACCATACTTTAAGTTTATTGACAATTTATTTTAATTAAAACATTATTAAAAAATAGTAATGTTGGATTGATAGTATTTTAATAAATATTATATAGATGGCGTTGTATTAAAAAATAATTATTTATATCTTACTAACGAAATTGTATTATATTACAAGTATATATAATATTAACAAATACTTTTTATTGTACTTGCTTCGGCAGTACATATACTAAAATTGGAACGATACAGAGAAGATTAGCATGGCCCCTGCGCAAGGATGACACGCAAAATCGTGAAGCGTTCCACATTTTCTGGACTCTTCAATTTTATTTTTTAGAAATGAGTAAAGAATTAGATAAAAATTAGGTAAAAATGAAAATGAGTAAAGAATTAGATTTTTTTTATTTTATTCAGAAGCGAAGCTATTACTTCATAAATATTTTAATTCAACATGCAGTCCTGTGATTTCCAAATCGGTATTTTGTCCCGTCAATACCTTTTATATAAAGGAACCCTTAAGCCATTCCCCACTAGAGTCTCCTATGATGATGGAATGCCATTCTGGCATATCTTATGCATTATTTGTTTTCACAGTTGCTTTTATACTAGCTTTCTTATATGCTAGATATAGCACTGCCGAATAAAAAAAATTGTAAAGTCTGAATGTGTTCCAGTGCTGTTTTACCTCAAGTACTAAGTTCAATTAATAACAGAGTTAAGTAAATGCAGCCAGTAATCAGGAGTACACGCGATTTATAAATAAATTTAGTGGTTTTATTATAATTAATAATATGTTAATTAAACAAGATTTTTTAAAATTAATAATATGTTTATAAATAATAATATGTTAATTAAACTAGATTTAAGTTAGGATAACTAATTTTTAAAAGGATAGGTATTAGTTTTAATAGATAATTTACAATTTATGTAACAATTCTAAGGATAATTGGGTATTTGACTAAATTTTTTTTATTTTTTTTTATTTCAAGGTACAAGCTGATGAAGAGTGAAAATTTTTTTTAATAATCTTAAAAACTGACCTAGTTATTAAAGTTTCAATTTAACCTTTAGATAAGGACGGCAATACTGTGTTGTGAGGTCATTTTTAATATTGCACATTATATTCTACAAGAGGAAAAGAGACAGGGATATACCCAACTCTATCCGTATCTTCAAATTTAGAAGGCTACAACTGGCTTATTTTTCAATCAATTTTTTAATTTTTTTCAAGACTGGTTTTTAATTAACTTATATTTCACAATATTGTACGAAAAATATCAAAATTTAGAATGAGTCAACTACTGGATTACGATCTTTCACAATAAATTGTTTTTTTCTTTATAGAATTGTGTATTATTATCTTCTCATACAATTTATGCTTCGTATGAAAGTGCTCAACGCGAGGTATCTAAGTACCCCGTAAGTGGGGCTGAATGATACAAAACTAATTTTTTTACTAAAATGATTATAATTTCTTTATCTTCTAACTTGGTAATTGTTCGTATTGCAGTTATAATAACTTGGTAATTGTTTGTATTGCAGTTATAATAACATGGTAATTGTTTGTATTGCAGTTATAACAACTTGTTAATTGTTTGTATTGCAGTTATAATAACTTGGTAATTGTTTGTATTGCAGTTATAATAACATGGTAATTGTTTGTATTGCAGTTATAACAACTTGATAATTGTTTGTATTGCAGTTATAATAACATGGTAATTGTTTGTATTGCAGTTATAACAACTTGATAATTGTTTGTATTGCAGTTATAATAACTTGGTAATTGTTTGTATTGCAGTTATAATAACATGGTAATTGTTTGTATTGCAGTTATAACATATAATAACTTGGTAATTGTTTGTATTGCAGTTATAATTGGTAATTGTTTGTATTGCAGTTATAATTGGTAATTGTTTGTATTGCAGTTATAATTGGTAATTGTTTGTATTGCAGTTATAATAACTTGGTAATTGTTTGTATTGCAGTTATAATTGGTAATTGTTTATATTGCAATTATAATTTTGATTATTTATGCCACGTATTAAGCAAAACAATTAAATATTTGACTCATTTTTGTTACATAAAATATGAAGTTGACTTCAACAATATGTCCCACTTCCCCCTACATATGCATTATAGTGCATATATAAATATATGGCACATACAATGCAACAATGTCACAAGTGCTAACATCTATTTTTACAGGAAAAGCATTTAAACATTTTCAATTTCATGGAGAGCCATATATTTTATAATCCTACACTAGTACATACGGACCAACCGACACATACATATCTGTGTTCAACATGAGAACACCATCGCAATATATCTTCGGAAAATTATTCTTTTCAAACCTCACGCACTTTTCATTCTATAACGTAATGTTTCAAAGTGGTCCCTTTTGAAACCTTTTACCATTCGACATGCTCATAATAACAAATATGAAATTGTGCTGCTATATAAAACTTAACCATTTGTCTGCCTGTACATGTCCTGACAGATTAATTGAAATAACTTAACTGACGTATGAAATTATTTCTTTATATTTAAAACACAACCCGTCAAAGTGGATGTCATCTTGTTTGAATCTGAACATATATTAACTCCGCTAACGTCCATACTTTTGTTTCCGTTTTATCTTTTCAAGACACCTTGGGAATTTCCCGGAATCTTAGAGAAAAGTTCTATGATTTTAGTTTAGCTGTGATATCATTGAAATCAAACCTGGGCTCCGATTGACTCCTGTGCGATTTCTTTTCACCCTTTAAGGAGCAAAATGGAAAATACTAGTGTCTCCTCATTGGGGTTGTGGCCTATATGGTGTGACCCGTTCATGTACACCCCTGTTTGTTATTGTAAAAATTTGTTAATTTATATTATGAAATTCACGTGTTTAGTTTGTGCAACAAACATATTGTTCCTCTAACAGTCCGCTGCCGATATCTATGCGATACAAGCGATGTGTAGCAAACTTCATGTCAGACCTGAGAATTCAGACTTGAGAAGTTAGTTATGTATGATCTTGGTCCTTTTTTAAGTAGAGTGTGAAACAATTCGTGGTAAACGTTTTTGTTTTTAAATTCAAAAATGTAAATAACTTTAATATAATAAAGTATAAAAATAAATAAATTAGTTACTTTTTATATAATTTCACATTTTTACACTTTCTTTTATATATTTTTGAAATTCTTTAAATTACTACTTATATTCTTTTTCTTAAATCTAATATTTTTAATGCTATTAATAGAATTAAACAGAACAATGAAAGGAATTTTACTTCCATCAAGTGGTCCATTCAGCGCACACATTTTTTTAGAAATAATAATACATAAATGCTAAAATATGTCCACTCCTTCTTCTTGGTTATCACTACAACTTATTACAGGTCAAGGCTGCCCCGAAAAGCTTTTTCCAGTGGATCCGATCAGCTGCAACTGCCTATCAGCGTTGAATTTTTAAAACTTTAAAATCATTCTCGACAACAAAATTTTAAAACTTTAAAATTGATCCATATTGTGCAAGGTCTTCCGTTTTTTCTGGTGCTCTCATCATTGGTAAGGGTCACTTTCTTGACCGGGTTCTTGAATTCAAACCTAAAAATGTGCCCAAGCCACCTGATACGAAATGATTGAATGACTCGGACAATATTTGATTGTTTAAATTTTCTATAAATTTCATGATTAAACAAAATGTTTAACAAAATATGTGCATTTCATTTTTCTTAAATAAACATACTTATCGAAATATTTAAGAAAAAAGTATTGAAGTAATTTTTAAGATGTAGTTGGCTGAACACTTTTTTCTAATATTTTCTATATTTTAAAATAAATATACCCGACTTCACAAAGTCGAAGCAAAGTACGATATTTTTTTAATAAAAAAACACAAATATTTATCAATTTTACTTATTTCCGCCTTCTGTTTTCCATTTTTTTAATGAAAATTTGAAGAGCTTCGAGGCTTAGAACCCACAAACCCTCCCGCCCTAAATACGTGCCTGCTTCACAGGAGAAATATGCGACGAGAATAAAACGAAAATTAATCTATAGACTTGCGTTTTAAAAATATTGGAAGAACATAACTTTAAAAATATTGGAAGAACATAACTTTCGAGATAAAACCACTTAAAAATTGCCTGGAGTCGGCACTGTTAGTTATTATTAACCAATTATTTTTGTAGAGTAAGTTTATGACATCTAACTATAGAGTTCAACTAAATATTTTCTCTATGGTTCTGTCAACCGATCATAGTATTCAAACTCCAAAAATTAAAACTTATATGTATATATACATTAGAAAGAGATGCAGGCATTATTTTTTTACGACGAGTCCCTGTACCATGATTTAAAATTACAATGACAAATTTTGGATATATATATATATATATATATATATATATTGTTCTCGCAAAACAATGTGATCATCTTCGTTATCACAATATTTAATTTATGGTAATATTTGTATTAAATATCACAGACGGGAACATCCGGGAATTAAATATAATAAACATGTGTTTTAATTTAAAGTTTGTTTTGTCTTTGTTCTGCAGCTAAAATTGAATCAAACTTCATGGTTCTCAATTTCATTACATATGATGATAAAACAAATATTTTTTAAACTCCCAATTTTAAAATAGAATAATTAGTGATTGAATCCAAATTTTTTTTAAGAAATTTAAATAACATGAAATACCAAAAATGACAAGATTGTTTGATACACATGAAATAAAACAAACATTATCAATTGTAACAGAATACTTTTTTTTTATTTACAGACAATATTACAAAAAAATACAATAATAACAATTTCATATTCCTCCACATAAATAAAAAAAAACATAAAAATAGCCACCTAAGTGTCATAACCAATTAAACTCGATAATCGATAATAAAAAAATCACTCGTTTGTGAAGACGAGAAACTTAGATATAAATAAAAAAATTGTATAACAATGCTAATACGTAACAATATTTAAAATTGTTCATTTGTAGGCATTATAAACAGAACAAAATTTATTTGTAGGCATTCAAAGCACAAGTTACTTTATATGAAAATTAGCTCATAAAAACGAACATCTGTCACTATGACAGATAAAACAAAATGGCTGTTTGTCATTTTGACTTACAAAAAAAGTTATTCATTATTTATCAGAAAATTATGGAATCTCTAACTACCAACCCTAAAAATTGAGATTTTCTTATAATACTAGCTAACATGGCAATTTTTTTTATAAAAGAAATTAATGTCATTTTTGTCCCAAACCAGCGACGAAAATGTTTGTCCATCTCTTGTCACATAAGTTTTGGAGGAATTTGTTGATACAGCTTCGTCCAAATCTAGGGGTTGTCTCAAATACAAAAAAATGGCAACACCAGTTTGCTATTTCTAAAAATTATCTAATTTTGAAAATACCAAAATCTTTGGTCACACAAAAAATTCGACGCTTGTCTGTGTTTGCATGAAATTGACATCTCTCCCACAATGAATGGACAGATCTGGATCACATTTGGCAAAATGGTTACTGGTGACCCAGATAATGTCACGCGATCTTCATATTATTATTTAACACTATAAACGAATTGATTCACATTTAATTAATTATCAGCGACATCTGTCTATTTTCAAAGCAACAATCACATAGAATAAATTTATCGACAATTTGTGATCTCAATACATTACAATGTAGTTTTACAATTCTCCACTAGATGGGGGTGTTTTTATTCTATGATAAAAAAATTTTATTTTTAATTAATCAAAACGTTTATATTTACATATTAGTAACATTAAGTATTATTACTATGTATCAATGGTTTGTCTTCAGAGATGCATCGTGGAGGGAGATACTTGGAATATATTTTTACACACATTCCGCAGAAAATACTAGTTTTATATATACATCCAATGCGTGTCTGTCTATGGTTGCTTTCTCCTCATCAACCCATCAAGGCATCTATATTTAGTTTGGCACTATGGTTACTGACGATGCTTGCAAGGTTCTTTTGTAAGCAAACAACCTGGTTGCAACGGGTCTGCCCCTCGCAGATCAGCTTTTTCTACGATATGCTTTAAACAACAGTTCTCTCTATCTTTCTACCCTGATGTACAATCCTTCGTGTCTGCGCGTCTGTTATATTGTTCCGTCTTGCAATGAAACTTTGGTTTTTTGTGTATTTCGCAGAGTAATTTTCACTGACTTCCACATAATTGAATTATTTTCTATAAAGTTACTATTAAAAGTAGTTTCGTAGACAATATTGTAAAATTATAGAAACTTTGATATGGCGACAGACAGAGGGAATTTATTAAATTACAAGAGTACACACGTAGTTTGACTACATAGCGCTAAACATTAAATATTATTAACTTACATATTTTTTCAATCGTAGCTATTATACAATATATGCTGTCACGAGTAGCCTGGCTTGGCTGATAGAGCGGTGGCCATTTAAAATTATCTGTCAAAATAAATCAATATGGTTGCTTATCTGTTGACATATACAATATATGGAACAAAGTTTAAACAGTACCCAGCAGTTTAAAAACTTTTCTTAAACATTGCATCTGTATAAATCACAGATAAACATTTAATCGTTCTTTACTAATACAATTAATACCGATAAACAAAACTGGAGTGTCTGTCTGTCATTTTCAACGTTTAAATACTTTTCTGTTTGCATATTTGATTATTAAAATTAATTAATAGTTAAAAATATTTTGTCAATCTATCTGTCTGTAAGCACGAATTTAACTCGAAAACTACCGAGGCCATTGACAAATGTTACACTTCCAGCCCAGGGGTCAACTTAGTCATAGCATATTGCTTTTGTGGAATGCAGAATCAGACTTGTCCTATGTTCCGCTTCAATAGTAACTGTTGTGGTATATCTACAGATACAAGACAAAAAGAAAATTATTTTAAGTAAACTTGAAACAATATTTATATGATTAAATTTAATCTTAGCAACCTACTCATCTGTCAAAATTTAAATTTGACAGTTAAAACAAAATGGCCATAGTTTACAACAACAATAGGCAATGAATTTTTTTTATAACAATAGACATTATTGTATTTCCAGGCATTTTTGAATGAAAATTATTTTAAGAAAATTTGAAACAATATTTATATGATAAAATTTCATCGTAGCCACTTACTCATCTGTCAAAATTTAAATTTGACAGTTAAAACAAAATGGCGATAGTTTACCATAACAATAGACAAAGAATTATTTTTTATAATGATAGACAACATTATTGTATTTCAAGGCATTTTTTTGAATTAATGTGTGCACCTTCTTGTGTTTTGTGAAATTGCTGGAATCAGCGAATGTCTTTCCGCATATCTTGCATTTATAGATAATGAATTTTTTTTATAACAATAGACAACTTTATCGTATTTCCAGGCATTATTTTGAATGAAAATTATTTTAAGTAAATTTGAACTAATTTTATATGATTAAATTTTATCTTAGCCACTTACTCGTCTGTCAAAATTTAAATTTGACAGTTAAAACAAAATGGCCATAATTAACAACAACAATAGGCAATGAATTTTTTTTATAACAATAGACAACATTATTGTATTTCCAGGCATTTTTGAATGAAAATTATTTTAAGTAAATTTTAAACAATATTTATATGATTAAATTTCATCTTAGCCACCCATCTGTCAAAATTTAAATTTGACAGTTAAAACAAAATTGCCATAGTTTACAATAACAATAGGCAATGAATTTTTTTTATAACGATAGACAACATTATCGTATTTCCAAGCATTATTTAGAATGAAAATTATTTTAAGTAAATTCGAACCAATTTTATATGAATAAAATTTCATCTTAGCCACCCATCTGTCAAAATTTAAATTTGACAGTTAAAACAAAATGGCCATAGTTTACAATACCAAAAGACAATGTATTTTTTTTATAACGATAGACAACATTATCGTATTTCCAGGCATTATTTTGAATTAAAGTGACTTTTTTAGCTTATTTTACTTTTCTTTAATCACAGTTTTCCAATTCCAAATTTATTCTATTTCCTACTTTTCTTTTTTGACGATTTTTTTAATCTTTTCTTAATTATTATGTTATGTTTAACACTATAGTGTGCACGTAGCTGCATCTCTGTCCGACACTTCCAGCCGCAAAACTGGCAATCTGCTTTAGAATTACGCACTCCGTGTTCATTCCAAAGGTGACAACGAAGTTCACGCGCACCTGTAAATTGCTTCAAGCAGTAGCTACACTTCGGACTGTATTTCTTGTAGGAATGCACGTTCTTGAAGTGCTTCGTAAGCAGTGAGCGGAAATGGAAGATCTTATCACACGCAGTGCATTTCAACGGCTTATTTGTCTCGTGGTACTTCATATGTTCAATGAGCATCCGCTTCGATGCAAACTTTCGCCCGCATGTATCGCACTGCATACACTTCAAGTTGTGCACCTTCTTGTGTTTAGTGAAATTGCTGGAATCAGCGAATGTCTTTCCGCATATCTTGCACTTATAGACCCGCAGATCGGCGTGCTCACGCCAATGTTGTTTGAACGCGATCACTGTTTCGAATGAAACTCCGCTCTTGCATAAATCACATTTGAAGTTCTCATCGTGTCCTTTTTTGCGTAATGCATCTCTTATTATATGTTCTATTAAATGTCGCTTTAAATCGCTGGATCGCTGGAGTGGCTTGGAGCAAACGCTGCAAACTTTAGGCAGCGCATAGGTCGGTTTTATTCTGGACGCTTTGCTTTTACACCTTTCATTGTACAGCAAGTGACTCTCCCAATGTTGCAGTTTATAGTGCAATGTGACAGGTATTCCGCATTCAGAGCAAGTATATGTCTTTGGGCCATCAAGAAAGCCGTTACTCATATGTTCTTGAATGTGTGAAAACAGATTCCCGCACGTATCAACTAGACATGAGGGACACTGGTCTGTTTCAAAACCGTGGTTCTCCCAGTGTTTGATGTATAACCGGATGTCATCTGTTCGCATACCACACCTCAGACACTGAAAATGTGGTATCTCACTCAGCTGTTTACACTCCATCTTCATCAAATGTTCCTTGATATCACGCTTCATCGCAAACACCTTATTGCAACCGACATTGGTACATTGGAACAAAGGACGCTTCTCTGCTTGCTTCTGGAAAATGCTCCTCATCTTAAGGAGCTGGTCGATGGCTACAGTCGAATGCCCGTTCTGCGGTTGCAAATCGGCTTCCTCCTGCTTTACTACAGGTGCTACTCGCTCGACCAATAAACTGAATGTGTGCAAACGCTCATTTGTTGCCAAGTAATCATCGATAGACTGCAGCACTTCCGGAGCGCTATGTTCAGGTGTGCATGGCTCCTCTTTCTTGTAATGAATCGAGTTGTCCGTATCCAAAATGATAATATCATCCTCGAAGTCCTCGTTGTCTAGATCAAATTGAAAGTCTTCCGTCTTCACTTCACATTTCATAGTCTCGATCGGAATCTCCATTGGATTCTCGAGAAAAACTAGCGAATCTGTCGCATTCTTGGTCTCCAGTTCCAACTCCTCATCTTGATCTTGAGGATTTGACTCCAATTTGACCGTGACGTCATTCTTGGAGCTGTTGTTTTCTGCAGACATTTCAATATTTTCTGACTTAGGAATCAAACTAGTCGAGGTTTTGGCGGCAGCGTTCTGCTGAAAAAAAAATGATAAAACAACTTTAGGACTCGAGAAGTAACAATAGTAGTCAGTAACCAAAATAAAATTAAGGACTTCACTGATAAGGAGAGGCCTATCTGTCTGTACGGTGTCTGGGAATTTTAGTTTGCGATCAGATTTTGTATGGCACACTCTCACCTTTATGGCAGTGGAGCACAGTGCCTTATAAGCAATTACATATAACTTCCCCTGAACATCTGACATATATACATTATATATTTATGAATATTTAAACATATATATTTTATGGTATTCAAGCGAAGTCTGTAATTTAATACATGATCTGTAGAACGTACAAACTGAACGCTACCAGAGTGTTTAGTAAATGAAACGTACCACAAACTGAACGTTACCAGTGCGTGTAATAGATGAAACGTACAAACTTCATACTTATCAAATTACGTAGAACATCGCATTGAACAAGTTTTCTTTAAGCTACTAAAATTGATAATAATTTCAAGACGCATAGAAAAAATAGCAAAAAATTCAGAATTAAATAACTGGTATCTCGTTATGTCGGAGTGAAACAACAAATACACGCAGAATTATTGTCAAATGCCAGTTGAAAAGTCAAAAGACTAGTTTTCCTTTTAATAAATACGCCTATTGCATATTGTCGGCGAACTTAATTCATTAAATTAGTTATTGTGACACCTGTTTCCCGTTAATTATTGAGTATTTTCATCATAACGGTTTAAAATGGTGTAATGGATGCAGGTGAGATTTCCAAATTTATCTTGTATTGAAAAAGTAATATAATTGTAAATAGTAGACCGAAGCCAATTTTAAAATAATATATCCTTAAATATGTATTAATGAAATCCCGCTGTTCGAGAGTGAAAATTTACTAGTCGTACAATCTCTATAATCAGTTGCACACCACAAGCACTGTTGCTATGTGTGTATTAGTGATGTTACATAGCAACAGTGCTTGTGGTGTGCAACTAATTTATAGTCTATTCGCATTTCTTGATCGCTTACATTATAATTAAAATGAAAATATGTGTTCATTATTTCTTTGATAATCAGTTTTATACATTTCGTACTAAGATTTCATCCATCGACCAGGCCAGCTAACTAGAATGGTTGTGTACGATTTTATTTTTCGTGTGTGGCTTTATCGAGGTAGCTGGCACTAACTTGTGATTACTAGTTAGCGTCTACTATACTTTTGCCTTCCGATATGCGCTTTGGTTGGTCTAATTGGTTTTTGCCTGTAAATTAAAAACACTGCTTAAAAATATAAGCACTAGATATCATATTTTAACATCAATAAGAATTTAAATGAAAGTATTATCTTCTCTCATATCTATTCTCGTAAATATCTTCAATGTACAGACAGGACAATTCTACAGTTTTATCCTCCTAATTAATATAATACCAAAAAGTATATTTGTTTGTCTTTCTTTCACGTCACGACGGAGCAAAAGATTGACGTGATTTCTTATACAAAGATAGCTGGGGGTTGGAAAATGACATAGGATACTTTTTATTATGGAAAAATTCTTGTTTGAAACTGAAAAAGTACACGAAGCGAGTAAGAAAGAAGCGTAGCAATGCAGCAATGAGTCGACTCGCTGCATACGATATGAATCGTTACATACACAATACAAAGGAGAAACAGAATCATTTAGTTTAATGCTTAATTTAGAGTTTTATCTATAATATTACAAGTGCAAAAGTGTGTTTGTTTGTTCTTATTTCACGTCACAGCTGGACAACATATAAACATGATTTTTTGCACTAATAGTATATCTTACAGGGTAACTCCAATTATTATGCAAAAAATTTACTACTAGCTCTGCCTACGACTTCGTTCGTCTGAAATTCGGAAATAATAAAAGTTACAATCAGTTTTTTCTTTCATATGTTGCTCTTGGGTACGAACTATTACGATAGTAAATATGATTAAAATCCGTTCAGTAGATTTCGCGTGATTGAAGAACAAATTAATTGACAGACAAAAATTCTAAAACCAGGTTTTCTGGCTTATACTATCATTCCATACGCTAAATCAATCACTTTTTTAAGAACATTTTCCATGTACAGAATTCACTATGTTACGGTTTTATTATACTTATAGATTATTTCAAATGTTACAATGGTTTTATTTACAATGTGTAAGCAAGTAGCAGAACAATTCTTGTATATACGGTGCCCGTGAATAAGTGTCGGACAGAGAAAGACGTTATTCCTTGACTGAAAAATAGTTGATTGTCGTCAAAATAAAATTTAAAAGATGACTTTTTCAGAAAATTTAAAATAATATTCATAATTATTTGTCATCTTTTTCATACATACGACTCTTGCGCACATTGATCAGCGCCGCTCAGGGGAATAACCCGCGAACAATTGGGTAGTTTTTTTTTATTTCATTAATCATAATTTCAAAGTACAAGCTGATGAAGAGTGAAAATTTTTTTTAATAATCTTAAAAATTGACCGAGTTATAAAAGTTTAAATTTAACCTTTAGAGAAGGACAGCAATACTGTGTTGTGAGGTCATTTTTAATATTGCACATTATTCTACAAGAGGAAAAGAGACAGGGATATACCCAACCCTATCCGTATCTTCAAATTTAGAAGCCTATAACTGTATTATTTTTCAATCAATTTTTTAATTTTTTTCAAGACTGGTTTTTAATTAACTTATATTTCACAATATTGCATTCACTCGATTAGAAAAAGGGTGTGTTTTATTTCAACGACCTTTATAGCCAAAGGATAGTGTCTTTCCTTGTCCGACATCTATTCCTGGACACATGTATAATACATTTTAGACTATTGGATGGTATATAACATACAACACAAAATAATCGCTACCCTATGGCACTGTAGAAGTAATTATAAACTGACAGTCGAAAATACAGCATATTTCCACAAAAACTACACATAGAGGTTCGATGCTAGACCGTGTAGTCGAAGAAATAGGATTTTCATATTTTTCACATAAATCAAGATCCATGCAGTTTAAAACACATACGAAGAAAGCAAATTTAAAATGTTAATGCAACGTCCCACTGCGTTTGTACGTACAAGAAATGTACATGAACTTAATGAAATCCGTGTTAATCCACCGAAGCGTTTGATATCTTTCTTTGAATCTATCAAAAAAATTATAAGACCTATGATGACCACTATAGTTTTCCCGTAATCCACTTTTCCAACCCACTTTTTGCCCGATGTCGTCACCTGGTGTGTTGGGTTGATCATAAGGCATATGGCCTGTGACGACGTGGCGCACCGCGGATACCCGGGTTCGATTCCCGGCCGTTCGTCGAGCGGGGTTGGACGGGTGTTATGGTTGATTGTAAGAGATTGCTCTCGTAGCAATAAGTCCGCCATATGTATCAATTAGATACATTAAAGTAGATAAATAAATAGATATTTTGGTTCAGTAGTCTAGGAAATAAGGGACAAGGGGAATACACTATGTATTTACATATTTTTGGAATATCGATTTAAATACGCAAATTAAAATTATACAAAAATATGTATATTCTTGTATTCTTCATAAGAAGTGTTTTCAAATGATGCCCGACATGATATATAAAATGAAAAAAAAAATTTAAGACTTTTATTTACCCTCGCTTCAATTCTCATATGAATATTTGAAATAAATTAGCTGGTGCAATATGTGGCTCAATAACATGTTAAAATTCAAGTTTCTACGTCACTAACAAAAATTGGCTGTGAATATAAAAAACATACATATATTGCTTACTATATTTTTCACAGGCGTAACAACATGGCCACATTTAAATAAAACCTGTCAAGCACTACGAGGGTTCCATATACATTTAAGCATTTATAAATATTATTTAATATTCCTATTAAACTATTTAAAAAATTTTAATTCTTTTAAAACGAAAATATATTGCCTTCGATATCTTTCAGAGGCGCAAATTAAAAAAAAATTTTTTTTATGTGATATAACCACAAATTAACGATTTTCGGACTTTCCCTTTACTTGTGCTGTGGGACCTTTAACCTTCTTGTAAATGTTAATGTTTATTATTCAATTACGTCTCAACATGTTAAATGTTTGTTACTCAGTCACGTTTTAACATGGTAAATGTTTGTTACTCAATCACATCTCAATGTGTTAAATGTTTATTATTCAATCACGTCTCAACATGTTAAATGTTTGTTACTCAGTCACGTCCTAACATGGTAAATGTTAGTTATTCAATCACATCTCAATATGGTAAATGTTTATTACTCATTCATGTCTCAACATGTTAAATGTATGTTACTTAGTCACGTTTTAACATGGTAAATGTTTGTTACTCAATCACATCTCAATGTGTTAAATGTTTATTATTCAATCATGTCTTAACATGTTAAATGTAAGTTACTTAGTTACGTTTCAATATGTTAAATGTATGTTACTCAGTCACGTCTTAACATGGTAAATGTTTGTTACTTAATCACATCTCAATGTGTTAAATGTTTATTATTCAATCACGTCTTAACATGTTAAATGTTTGTTACTAAGTAACGCATTAACATGGCAAACGTTTGTTACTCAATCACATCTCAATGTGTTTAATATTTATTATTCAATCACGTCTCAATGTGTTAAATGTATGTTACGCAGTTGGGTCTTAACATAGTAAATATTTGTGACTCGTTATGTTTGAAAACTTCAATCAATCTCTCCAGTAGCGTTTTGTATAGGTTTTAAACATAGCTATTTTAAATGTTGAAGACTGTTGGACTGCTTCCCATATAAGTATATAGTAGAGATGCGTAACTCACAAATGACCGATATAAAAGATATAGCTCTCATGTTACGATCATATCTATCACTCGCTCACTTGAAATCAATATGTATCAGTATATCACTAGCTCGGGAGTAATCAGTGTCTTTTTCGTTTCACTAAATCAATCATTTGACTCACTCGTCGACGACAAACGACCGATATCGAACTCAGGTCCTCGCGGTGCATCACACCGTCGTAGGTTGTATACTTTGTGATCAACTCACCACGGTGACGACATTTTTCTGTCCTTCAAAACCTGAACAGTCCAACACATACGATTTTCTTCACCAATCTGTCCGCGACTTAAAATAGGTCGGGCTTTTCTTAAACCATGATAACAATACTTTTATATCCATCAGGTCCATTTAAGTTAAACTTTTTTCATTTAAAAATATTAATGACATCACTTTTTCCATTTAATACGTTCTTTGGCTATTCGTAAATATTTTTTCTACGTTTTTCTGTTAAATATATTGTGTTTCTAACCACTTTCCTCTCTCCCATATTGTCTAGTATCATTGAGAATACGTTAAAAAAAAGTTCTGAAATACAACGTCACACCAGTTACGGAAGCGAGTTGGATTTTTGTCAATGCAGAGTACGAAGTAAGTTGTAATATTGCTTGTCTATCTCTGTCACTTATGGTCCTTCGCCTCGATTTTTTTATAATTTTCAGGATCCTTCAAATAATCCATAACGATTTTGTCACATCTAATCATAATATTTGCTATTTGCAATATATCATATTATGGTTTTTTTATTATTGATCACACTAATATCAACCGTATTGTACTGCTTGTTTTTTCTCTACGGCATTACAAAAATATGAAAAAATATTTTACATCAATAATACGTACAATACGTATACTAATCAGAAAACAAAAACAATACATTTAATTTGAATCTGCGCTACAGTTTTTCGTCATCAAACAAGCGGCACAACCTTATGCGGCGCTTGTATATCTGTCCCTTTCTAATGTTTATACGACTATTTTGTCAAAACGTCTTTAACTGTAGAACGTTACTGTTTAACTGTTTGAGTGCCGACGAGTGCCATCGCGCTCGTGCGCATACAAATTCATTTTACCAAGAATGCGATGGCGCTCGTAAAATAAGTTGCTGTTTAGCGTGCGGTAGGGGAAGTCGCTCGCACGCATCTCTAATTTTTTATCTTTCTACGTGTTATATAAAGTTCAAATTATAATATTATTAGTAATTACAATACAAAAAGGATCCAGGAAAAGAAAATTTTTAACCCATAATGTCGGAATACCAAAATAATTCGAGTGAAGATGATCATTTTTCAAGTTGTGAAGAAAGTGATACTGGGAGTGACATTGTGGTGCGCTCACAATTTGGCGTAATGCAAATTTTGAGTGATAGTGATAATAGTGATGATAATAATTATTTTGCTGATACGCAGGATGTACCGGACTGCGAAAATACGATGTGACCTTGATTTCAGTTTTTGTTATAATTTTTGTTCACAATATATATTTCCATACTTTCTTCGTATTTTATTATCCTTGTACAAATGTTTATTAAGAAAACACCGAAAAAATTATTAAATTGTATAATTTTTGGAAGAGATACAGTTTTTTTTTCAAGACAAGGGTAAATGACATCAAAAACAAAAGAGTTCTTTGGCATTTTTAAGTATATATGAGTAAAAAACCTAAAACTAAAACAGATAAAGTTTTCGTCTTATTAAAAGTTATTGTGAAAAAAGTGTAGTATACTATAACTTTATTACGGAGTGTAATGCGTGTCTGATAAAATTCAATATTTTTATTCAATATTAAAAATTACTTTAATGTATTGATACATATGGTGCAATATTACTACGAGAGCAATCTCTTACAGTTAACCAGATACCAGTTGGTTAGGCGAGGGGCCGGAAATTAAACTCAGGTCCCCGTAGTGTGCGTGTCTTGTGACGGCAGCAACACACTACGGTGACGACATATTTGCAATGCATTATAATGTAATATTTATATTAAACCTATGAGTTGCGTTTATCGAGACGCCAAAACCTACATTTAAATTTTATTGCTTTAATCAAGAATCCACATCGGTAAAGTCAGGCAAAATCACAGGCAGAAGTTAGTAATAAAGTGAAATATCTAATGGGAGATAAAACAATGGCACGTCGTGACGTGCCATTCGACCAGCTTCGCGTCTTGACGGCTGAGAGTATTACAAAATTAAAAATATATTTTCAATAGATTGTTAAGAAATATTTCTGTAATTAATTATTTTATAAAAATAAAAAAATAAAATGAAATTAATATATTATTATTAACAACCATCTCAATATTTGTTTTTTTGTTTCCAACTCGGCGTCCCAGGACGGCTCCTATTCTTTTTTAAATTATTGAATATTATTAAGATACTCACCACATTCCTACTTTCTGGCTTCCTGACCTGTTTCACGGTCATAACGTTTACCTGCAACAAAGAAATTACATTATTACTATAGCGCGTTAGATTTTCTCACGGCGATCTTTTCGTGTGCGACTGAATGCTCTCGAAAAATGAAGATTAATGCTAACTCTAACTGTCAATAACTAAAATATTTTAAGTTCTTTTACAGTTATATTATTTTACATTTTTACAACTCTTTTTATAATTTGTTTTTACGCCTGGGAATAATATTATATACATATTTACGTTGTGAAAAATTAATATTCATAAATAGTTTAATCAGATATACAATATACATTTAAATGTTTATAAATTGTATGAAACCCTCGAGTCCTATTCGTGCTTCACAGGTTTTATTACGAATCACGTGTTGCAATGGCGAATCATGAATTGCGGTTAATATTTTGCAGTGGTATGGTCCCCTTGGTGTGCGAGTCCGACTCGCACTTGGCCCCATTTTTAATATTTGTTGCAATAGAGGGCATGGTATCACATATTCTGTGACGGGCCCCTTCGTGTGCGAATCCAACTTGCACTTGGCAACTTTTTTATTATTTGTTGTAATAGAAGGCTTGGTATCACATATTCTGTGAAAATTTCAAGTGTCTATCTATTATGTTTCAAAAGATACTACCCTGTGACAGACAAGACAGACAAACGGCACAGGCTTAATAATAAAGTCCTGTTGGCATCCTTTGGATACAAAACCCTAAAAAAGATAAGTGTAGCCTTTAAACATCACATGTTACGATTGCGAATTACGTGTTGCGGTTAACATTGTGCGGTGGTACGGACGGACCCCTTTGTGTGCGAGTCCGACTCGCACTTGGCCGCTTTTATATTATTTGTTATGATAGAGGGCATGGTATCCCATATTCTGTGTAAAAATCATGTGTCTACCTATTATGTTTCAAAAGATACAACCATATGACAGACAAACGGATGGCACAGCCTTAGTAATAGAGTCCCGTTGGCATCCTTTGGGTACAGAACCCTAAAAAAAGATAACTGTAACCTTTAAGCATGGTTGAAGTGAAATTGTTTAATGTCAATTTAATATTTTTTTTCACTGGAACTGGATTATGGATTTCGAAATTTATGATGGATATATTCTTGTTAAAATACAAGTTTAGCATTTTAACGAATCCCATTGTAGAGAGAAATCGTAATAACTACTACATAACAACTCGTTACGCAGTTAGAATATGTCGTTTAAATTTTAGTAATTGTTGAATCGCTATATATTGTTTAGAATTATTCTATCCTTTAAATACGATTTATGATATATTTTAGAAGTACCAATTGTAATCTATATTCATACGTAGCTGTAAGCTACGTTGTAAATATTGTTTTGCAAAAAAAACGTTTTTCAAGTTGAAAAAAAAACGCCCTCAAAATTGATGAAATATTATACGATTCCTGTTAAAATTCCAGACAGTTTTTTCCTTCAGAACCTTTACTCAAAGTATTGCTTCAACGTTTCTTTCGATTCTATCTAGATTTACACATTCTTCATAAACATAAAGTTGGCTATTTGCAAAAAGTTGATAACAGAGATGCTCTTTTGAATCATTTTATACTAGCAACGTTGAAACATTTTATTTTTCTTCACATATTTTGTAATAAAACACACGTAACATATACTGAAAGGAAGGCGGTTTTACGTGCGTTTCCAGTAAAAACGTAATATTAGTAAGCAGTTGTTATCCTCGGGTTCACTTTGTAGTATTCAATTGTGTATACTGAAAAAATACTGTAGTTAACCCTCTTGTGTATATCGCTGGGTACTCGGATACCCACTTGACATTTAGCACGTAAACTACACACAAGTTGCGCACTGAAGAGAGAGCACGTAAGAGTGCGATAACAAAAGAAAATAGCTGACTACAGCTACCCTTCCCCGCGAAGTAATGCCTTGCGGCGATACCGTGGGGGTGATAAGGAAAGGAAGGAAGAGGTGGTTTTTTAGTCGGTATAGGTCACTCTAGATCGAGTCCGACATACGGGGGTCAACAACCCTAACATACGTAATTGTATTCTTCCCCTCAGAAAAAAAAAAAAAAAAACATACATACATACATACATATATATATATGTACATATATGCAGTATGTATAAGAAGGAAACTTTGTCACTTCAAACACTTGTCCCGTTAACCATGTGTATTAGTTACCTAGTTTATAAAATAATTAAAGTTTAAATTTTGTATGAAATCATAATTATGTTTCAATTAGCACCCTATAACGATCACACTAAATGTCAGTTTGGCAACGTGTACGCCTGTTGCAAACTTCGCAAACTGTCAAGTGTCGAAATGAAATGTCACTTATCCGTTTCAAAAAACTAAGAAACACGCGTACATAGTAATTAAAATACAAATAATTTTGTTTTAGAATGTATTTAGTATTACACATACCTAAATTTTATGTTCCGTTTCTGTGTTAAGTGCCTTCCCCGTATTCACCGCACCTTCGCAACCGAAGACTTTAATTTTGACTTAAATTATCTACATTGTGCGTCTGGTATTTGAATTTTGCTTCTTATAAAATGAGTTAGCACATTTTGTTCCTTGCTCATCGATATTGTTGGAGAAGTATCACCTGATATCACTAAAATGGGGGGTTATCCTCCTGTATTGAATTGATTGTAACAAGACTTGGTTGTTGGATATTGTTCGACATAGGGCTATTATAATGACATTTGGAAAAGGACTAAGCCATAGAGGGAGAGTTCCTTGAAATCATAGGCTTATTTTAAGTATCGTACCAGCGTCGTACATTGTTGGTAAAAACTGTATGATAATATTGGGTGGAATTTAATGGAAAATATATCTATGAGTAGTTCTGGTTTGTTACAGTATCCACGTTTATATTTTAATAGAACAACTGGGATTAGGTCAAAGATATAGCCGCCTTGGAACTTTTGACTGGCGAAACAGTTATGTAGCGCACCAAATTCGACCAGAACGGAGGCATAGCAGGTGGATCTGCCACCTGCGTAAAAATTCGTCAATGTTTTTCTTTGATGCTTAATGATTTTAAAAATCTACCCAGCGTCAGTTTTGGGCAAATGACTACCATTTAAACCTAATTTCGTTGCGAATCGTACTGTTAAAGTGTAATCGTATGTAATCGTACTGTTAAACTCGTCTGTTAAAGTGTAATTGAGGACCACTGTATCAATTTTGCAAAAATTGTAAAATACGACAAATTAATCGAATAACCTGTTCTGTATACGAAAGGTGTGATGTTACGCTTTCTGATTAGTGTACACAATCTCGTGACTGAATTCGTATTTTTGCCGAATTTATTTTCTATAATCTTTACTTTTAATAGTAAACAATTTTATGTTTTGATATCTTCATATGATGATTAATCATTAGAAACTATACACATTCAATTTATTCTTAGTGGAAACTAGCCTTTTAAATTTGCAATTTGCAGATCGATACGTAAACTCTTCCAAGTACGTATCGATCTGCACAATTAAAGTTTCTAACAAAAACAATATATGATGGATCAAGTTAAAAAGTAGATACGTAAGATAGCTAGACACGAGAACACAACTTACCTTCTTCAAACAGCTTAGCATGTCCACCTGGTTAGCAATATTCACGTAATGACTCGACCTCATATGATTCTTCAAATGAAATGGTTTAATGAATGTGTCCTTACAAAAATTACATTGATACATGGTCTGCCTTTCCGTCTTCTCCCTGCCGCCACCCTCGTTGGCTTTCATCTCTGAGCACTTATGACAACGCCAAGCGGTCTCCACGTCAAACGTCACCTTGCAATACTCGCACATGTACACGGTCATCAGGCTGTGGTGGAATTCCTGGTGCCTCAGAAGTTGACTACGCTTTCGGTACACCTTCTGGCAAACGTCACATACATGCAACGTCCTTATTGTGTTAGGCCGTGGTCCTTGGACTACGATCGTGGCTTTTGGTGATGGAGATTTTTGGTCTGTGGTGTGTATTGTGCAATGAGAAGTATGGTTTTTTAGTACCATACAAGAGCTTGTCTTGAAGCCGCATGCTTCACATGTAAACGGCCCGACGGTGCTCTGATGACGTAAGTGTTCGACCAGCACTGTGCATTTGTCGTAAGTCGTACGACACTTGCTACAAAAGTATCCTTTCATCGTTTTATGCTGCTCCAATTCTTTCCGTGTTGTGAAGTACAATTCGCAGAGACTGCATTTTAGCTGCTTATCTAAGCAAGCATACTGAGCTTTGTGCTGCACCAGCTCGTCGATTGAATCGTACAATATCGTTAAATCGCAAGAGCACTTGAAGATAGGTCTCTTCGTCGGGTGGGTCTGGAACATGTGCCACTGTATTGGGTTTGGAAAGGTGAATCGTTTCGGACACAGTCCGCAAATGAATATGTCCGACTTACACATAGGTAATTGATTGCTGTTAGCGTTCAGAACGCACAAGTTTTTATCGGTGTTTAACGACTGCATTTTAGAGGTGGACGGTTCGACAATGTCGAATTTGTCTTCGTAGTTCTCGTCCAGGTATTCAGTGGTACGTTCCAGAGTTTCCAGCTCGTCGAGTTCATAATCGTTCTTTATAAGGAGTTTGATTGTTTCATCATCGGAGCTAATTTGGCGAAAGACCGACCTCTGTGAAATGAAAAAATATTTTAGTTTATAGGAGGAAAATTCATTATATTTGGTTAAAAAAAATAATTTTCTTTGAATTCTTGTCATTTTGGAATAATAAGAATATTCTTGCAAAAGTCTCAATTCAAAGTTGTGAAATAGATGAAGTTATAAGCCGGTGGAGGGCACCTATTTCGCTACGACATTTCGAGTCACTTATCCAACTCTATTTAGAATAAATTTTCCTCTTGTGAAAAATCAGCAACGAAATAAATTTCACAAATGAACGGAATGAGCAATTTATAGCAACGGTACAGAACTTATCTTTTGAAATAATTTTTTTGTTGTAATTGTTCAAAAAACATGTTGAGTAAGATCAGAACGAGAACTAACGTAATGATTCCTTATTCCGTTCGCTATCAGTACGCTTGTTTGAATGACTCAAAAGATATTAAAACATAATATGAAATATTCCATCAAAATTTACGTATTCATTGTTAAATATGTTGCTGCGGAAAAAACAAGATAATAATTTAAATGATACTTTCACATCTACGTTTGTTTCTGAAAATACGGACCCAATAAAATAAAAGACATATTGCTTTTCGTCTAGTTGTGACGATTTTAAATGGCTCGTCCACTGGCATATCTGCTTCTAACCACCAATGCTACAATAAAAAAAAGCAGACTTTATTGGAGTTTACTCCTTAAGAATCGATTTTCATATATAACACCCGGTATGAAGTTTTATGGGGAGTAAAATCAGAAGTTCAAAGCATTAAAAAAAGTGTAACTGTTTGGTTCTGATCGTACGAAGTTTAAAACGTTAAAAAAGTGTAACCGTCAGGTGGTCTCTCCGCGCCACATTTTTGCACGTCTTTAGAGTGAGGTATCATTATGTTTATTTAGCATTTTCTTATAGCATAATTGCAATGACAGAGCGTGACACACATCTCGGCATTTTCTTATGGCGTAATTGCAATGAAGGAGTGTGACACATGTTTTTTATCGTCACTTATATCAAGATGTAATCATTAAATGTCATTATGTGTGGATGTTTGGTGTCTTCTATCCTACAAAATTAAAGTTTCTTTTAATTTTAACTTTTTTGTCTGACGTAACTAAATTTTGTTGTTATTGATATTTATATACAGCGTTACCTATTTTATATACAGTGTTACCTATTTCATTCCAAGACAATCGTACTTAAGGAGTAAACACGAGTTACATGTCAGAGCTGACACGCACAATTTTTTTTTATACTTAATGAGGAGTAAATTTGTTTAAAACAAAAACAAAGTTAGTATTTTTAAAACTATATTTATATTCAATCTTTGCTAACAGCCCACCTGAAGATGTTGTAATACAACGAAACCTAGGTCGTGGTAAAGAACTTAAAGAAAGCAGAAATAATACTATAGCACGTCATTGTGAATAATGAATTTCTACAAAATTAACGCCAAATATATTCAATATTATATTTTTTATAAATGCAAAATTCAAATGAAATTTAACTGCGATTTTAAACAAAAATACATCTTTAGTTTTAGATATATCGAAATGTAACTAAGTGTACTGTTAAGTAATTATAAAGACTAATGTTAATAACCACATTTCTTACCAAGATCATTTAGCAGAATTAAAAATAATAACAAAGTATAAAAAAATTATTTTTCAGTTTTAAACATATGAAAATATGGAACAAAGTTTCCTTCTAAGTATTTTATCACATTTCTTACGGAGACCATTAATATCAGGTACCACAATTAGAAATAAGTGTAGGATATTTGAATTTTATATCACATCAGCTATGTCGTAGTTTAAAGCGTGGTCCGTTTCCTGCCATTTCCAGCCATCGTCATGGTTTCCACTTTTAAGCCCTTATCTGTAATGTCTATTATTACTCCAAGAAAATGTTTTTGATTATTTTTAATATTATATACATTTTCAAAAAAAGTAATGAAATCGTTGAGATTTTTTTAATAAATTAACTAAAAATAATGGTGTATCAAAATAGTGATCCGCCCTTGTGATAAAGTATTGAAACCAAATAGATGACTAGTTTTGGCATAAATTAAAATATACATATATTTTTATGTTTTCAATTTTATAAATTTTTGCAGTCAAAGGCGAAACGGTTTGTATTAATTTTTTTGTGTGTTAGATGTCCTGTTAATACAAACATACTATTTTTACATATTTTTAATGTTTTTTAATATAGGGATTCACAAATAAATAAAAAAATTAACGAGGTGTCGTGGGACACCCGGTTGGATCGAAATTCAAACATAATAAAACATTCGCTATATCAGTTACTAAATATTAAAAATTTATAAATTACAAAAACTTTTCGGCAGATTCATTCATTTTCATTAATTAATTAAACTTCATTTAAATTGTTTCAGTAAATTTAACAATTCATTTTATTCATTTAAATTTTCAAAATTTAAAATAAAATAATTAAAATAAAAATAAATAATGATATTTTAATTTTAAAGATAATTAAATTTAAATTTCAAATTAACTTTACATTTGTTCGATTTAATAAATAAATTTTAAAATAATAAAATGAAAAAACATTAAATTTTTAGAATGGTAAAATTTAATGTTAAAATTAATCTTAAATTTAATTTATTTTTTAAATAATTAATATAAAAATAAACTTAAAATAAAAAAAAAAGTATAAACTTAAAATTAACTTTACATTTAATTTGATGTATTTAATTAAAAAATTTAAAATAATAAAAAAGAAAAAAATTAATTGGTAGCGTAATAAAATTTAATTTAAAAATTAATTTGAAATTTAATTCGATTTTGAATTAATTAAAATTATAACATTTTAATTTTAAAATACTTTAATTTTAATTTATAATTGAATTAAATTTAAAATTAATTTTAACATGAAATTTCATTATTCCAAAAATTTATTTTCTTTCTTTTAACAAACAATCTAAATAAAGTTTAATTAACAATGAAAATGAATAAATATGCTAACAATATAATGTAATTTATTAATTTTAAATATTCAATAATAGATGAAGTAATAATTTATAATACAAATAAATACATATCAAATTGGAGACGGTCTGGCTGATTATTGATTTATAGAAAGCCAGTAGAAAAAAATACAATGCCACTTGACATCAATATGATATGATCTGTGTATCACATGGGAGACATATCTCATTAGAAGATAATTTTTATTGGGCATTTTCACTGTTGTAAATATCAATATAAATAAGTTTAACCGTTAGAGTGCCGACGAGCGCCATCGCGCACTCGTGTACATGCTAACTAAATTTGCCACGAGCGCGTTTGGCGCGTGGTAGGGGAAGTCGCTAATTTTTTATCTTTCTACGTGTTACATAAAGTTCAAATTATAATATTATTAGTAATTACAATATAAAAAGGATTCAGGAGAAGAAAATTTTTAACCCATAATGTCGGAATACAAAAATAATTCGATTGAAAATGATCGTTCTTCAAGTTGTGAAGAAAATGATAGTGGGAGTGACATTGTGGTGCGCTCACAATTTGGCGTAATGCAAATTTTGAGTGATAGTGATAATAGTGACGATAACAATTATTTTGCTGATACGGAGGATGTACTGGACTGCGAAGATACGATGTGATTCCTTGATTTCAGTTTTTGTTATAATTTTTGTTCACAATATATATTTCCATCATTTTCTTTGTATTTTATTATCCTTGTACAAGTTTTTATTAAAAAAACACCGAAAAAATTATTAAAATTGGATAATTTTAGAAAGATACAATTTTTCTTCGAGACAAGGGTAAATGACACCTAAAACAAAAGATTTCTTTGGCATTTTTAAGTATATATGAGTTAAAAACCGTGGTACTAAAACAGTTAAATAATATTTACACATGTTTAGAATTGAGGTTATACAGCTGACTGCGCACAATGCTTGCTGCTCTAATGAATACTCGCACGAACACACACACATACAACCATATATAATAGAGACAGAGGAAAAAGTTGCCTGTAGGGGATATAACGCTTTTTCCTTACGTGCCGATCTGCCAATTCGTTCTACTCTAAGCTGCGTAAAAGAACTTCGTTCTAAAAACTTTAATGTTAATATTTGGTATTACTTATGGTCATTTTGACATCATATTATACAACGCTATTAACTTTATTTAGTAACGCCGAATAAATCCATATTATATTTCTAACATGAATAAAAAAAGGTTTACATCACCTGAACTGTCTTTTGCTTTGTTTACAAACATTCTCTTTTAAAATGGAATGGAGTATAGTTGTTGCTTCTATTCTTAATATGTAAATTACAAAATGTTTTTTCTTTTTTCTTTGTTTGCTTCAAAATGCTAAATTCGACGTATTATTTTATTATGCCTACATAATGTGATTACGTCTGAAGACATTTAAGTTTCCATCATGTTATTTCTGCTAAAACTATTTAAAAGTATTAATATTCTTTATTACCATGCTTTTTCTTCTTAAAAACTACACAATCTAGAATCATTACTAGAATTTTTCAGTAAACCTCTAGTAACGCCGTCTTTTTTCAAAATTTTGCTTTAAGGTTTCAGCCTGCCAGTGCGTCTCTAAAACACAAAAAAGACTGCAAAAAAAAGTAAACATTTTTTTTTATGGCGAACTTGCCTCTTCCCAAAATGCGCAGACTTTGTAACTATGAAATTATTAAACAAAATGTTTTTAAGTTTAATAATTTCATAGTTACAAAATATGCTAGTCAATAAGCTGCAGTACTACGTTTTACTTACATAAATTTCAACTTTCTATGTCGAACGGTTTTTGGGAAAAACAACTGTGACAGGCAGAAAGTTGGATGCCTTAGTGACTCTATAAGGGTTTCAATTTTTCCCCTTTGTGGTACAGAATCCTTTTGAAATAAATGAAATGTCGACTATAGAAGACTAAAAAAATATCTCTATACCGCAGACAAAATTCAGATTCCGATTCATCCTGCCCACGATGGTAAACATTTAATTTTTTTGTTCGTTTGACTTTGCGATAAAACGAAAAATAGATTTATTGCGCCAGTACATCCACATATAAAATAACTTAAGGGTAAATTTAACATTTGTACATTAAATTTACTCTTAACCGTTTTAGTGCCACGGTTTTTTACTCATATATACTTAAAAATGCCAAAGAAATCTTTTGTTTTTGATGTCATTTACCCTTGTCTCGAAACAAAACTGTATCTCTTCCAAAAATTATCCAATTTTAATAATTTTTTCGGTGTTTTTTTAATAAAAACTTGTACAAGGATAATAAAATACAAAAAAAAATTATGGAAATATATATTGTTAACAAAAATTATAACAAAAACTGAAATCAAGATCACATCATATTTTCGCAGTCCGGTACATCCTCCGTATCAGCAAAATAATTGTTATCGTCACTATTATCACTATCACTCAAAATTTGCATTACGCCAAATTGTGAGCGCACAACAATGTCACTCCCACTATCACTTTCTTCACAACTTGAAAAACGATCATTTTCACTCAAATTATTTTCATATTCCGACATTATGGGTTAAAAATTTTCTTTTCCTGGATCCTTTTTATATTGTAATTACTAATAATGTTATAATTTGAACTTTATGTAACACGTAGAAAGATAAAAAATTTGCGATGCGTGCTAGTGATATGGGGTTCAAATAATATTCTTGTGGGTTCAAATAATATTCATAATTATTTGGCACAATACTTGCGCATATTATTCAGTGCCGCTCAGGGGTATTACCCACGAACAACTTCGAAGATATCTGGCTGTTCGGATGAGCACCGCGCTCCAGGCAAGTATTGGACGTGTTAAAAAGAATCGTGTATAATTCTTTTTGCTCTCAATTAGAAAAAGGGAGTGTTTTATGTTTTATTTCAATGACAATTTATTCCTTTATAGCCAACGAATAGCGTCTTTCTTTGTCCGATATTTATTTACAGACACCGTGTATATCACTGTGTGTATTTTTTTCATCATCATTCAGTCAACCAAAGAATCTGATATACATTGAAAAATTCTTCACAGTTATGATCTGTTGAGATCGAAATTTTTGTGATAAAAATTTAAATATCAATAAAAGTAATTGTCTTCATAATAAAGTGAACATAATTAAGTAAGGTTTTACAATATTCTACATTACTTTGAGGTTTAAAAACTTAAATAACTAACGCAAGTGCAAATATCTTGTGGTGGACCAACGACATTTGGATATGACAATGCGAGTTACCTCACACCCGGCAACAATGTGTTAAATGTTTAGTGATATAGGTAAACATTTATTTCACATGGAAAACATTACTTGAACAGATTTTGGTATAAGCTGGTTTAGGAGAAACGCAAATTTCCCATTTTTTTGGTTTAAAAGAAAGAATATACATAAAAAACAATATATTTGGAAAATTAGGCCCTAGACTAGATTATTTCATTATAAAAAATTGATTTGAAGTATGCTCCTCCTATGAAGAAATGCCTGTCAGTTGCTTGTCAAACATAAATGTTATTAGACTCATTTTGCGCGATCCTCTTTGCGTATTTCAAGTTTTTGTTTTTTTTTTTTACATCAATTTCTGCTTGTATTAAATTGAGTGTTTAAGATTATTAAGAAAGGCAATTAAGTCAAAAAAGTTATACTCTCTTAACAAAGTGCCCTTTTGTATGGGAACATTTTTCAAATCACTTTTTTTAATAAATTAATTGCGACCGAGCCCTAATTTTTCTTAACAAAGTGCACTTTTGTATGGGAACTTTTTCAAATCACTTTTTTTAATAAATTAATTGCGACCGAGCCCTAATTTTTCTAAACAATTCGTTTTTTACTTATATTTTTTAAATTTAAAACAAAAAAATTCCCATTTCTGCTACACCAGACCCCGTTCCCCGATTTTTATTAAATAAACCGTGAAGGGCCTTTGTAATTAGTTAGAACAAGGTTTAGTATCTTTCTTTAAACTGAAAAAAAGGAAAAAGTGAAAAACACTTCCCACGTTCTACGTTGTAATTTCTATAACAAGAAATCGTGAATGTACTATCGATTTAACACGAGCGTTTCCCTCGGTGCCTTTAATAAACATTTTCCTTTTAGACAAATAACAAATGGCCTTGAACCAAAAATTTACGAAACCCTTTTTTCTATAACCAATTACAAAATATATGACTATTAAAATAATTATTGCCTTGTATTAACATATTACTTAATATTAACTTGGAACATTTCATAGCAATAGAATCATAAATCATATAGAAATATAAATCGAACCAGAATTTATGTATATTTTAAACACAACTTACATTTGAAGGAATGACTGTTGTGTCGGCATTCCCCATTACATCGCTCGTTTCCATTTAGGAAACTATTATAAATATTTACACATATTTAAATAATATAGATTATAAGATACGATACAATAAAGTCAATTAATTATACAATTTATTTATTAGATTTCATTAGGACATTTACAAACAGAAATTGATTATCATGAATTTGATAGATAACTGGTTGGCGTATTGTCTGTGGTATTCAGTGTTGCCAACTCGGCTACTGCAAAATATGCTAGAGTGGTGTTAAAAAAATATAAAAAATTTATTAACTTTATTTTCAAAATGCCAACATAATTTTGAATACTGTATTTATTACTGAATAATGTCAAAAAATAAAAAGTCTACAAAATTTAGATGAAGAGGTAACGATATATTCAGATTTATACTAACTTATATTTTGGAATAGAAAGTCAACATTTTGATCTACATCATTAGCAGCTGTCGATGTGAAAATCTGACAACCATAATCATAACTTTCTTGGTACCTATATATAGGGTTGCTATCTGTTCAGGTTCCCCGGATTTGTCCTAGATTTGAGGGCGCCGGGAAGCATCCGGGCGGGGTTTCATCTATAGTCAGGGTTTTAGGCTGTTATATTATTATATTATGATGAACACATCTATTGGAAATACGCGGTCGAAATTAGGTCTAATGCGTTACAATATTTCTTTTTTCTTGATAATATGTTTTGTCGTCAATGTATAAGATATAATGGAATTAATTCGGCGACGTGAGTACGGAAGTTGTGTTGGTACACTTAATGTTTGAAACATTCACCGGTCACCGCCAGCATGTCGTGAGCTATTGACTCGCTGGATTCTTCTTCCCATCTCTATCGCAGTTGCTTAAGACTATAAGTGTAGATGTGTGTGACGAGATGATGGACGAGACGCAGTGCGGTGTTGTAATTTCATAAAATAAGTTCTATTAAACATGATACTATGATATTTTCTTTAAAAAATATGTATCGTAGTGCTGTACAGTGACTCTACTTATCTGTATGTTGTCACGTCAGGAACTGAGTAATATTTTACAAATTGGAATAAACGTTTTTATTTCAAGTTTTTTTATACTTTCAGATTAGGTATTAAAATGCCTAAGCGTAAATGTTTATTCAACAGCGAGTTGCAAAATAAGTTTCTATTCTTGAAAAAAGGAAAATATTACAAGGGAGGCTTTTTGTACTCCCCAAACAAGGATATTACAGGCATAAACGAGTATTTGAGTACACAGAAATACAAAACAAATTTGAAAAATCAAGTCAGTTCTTCAAATATAGCTACATCTTTTGTGAGATCAAGTTCAAAAGACCTCCTTATTCGAGCAGCTGAATGCGCACTCGTCTATCATGCAATATGCCATCAATATGCTTTTCAATTTTTTGGATTGCACTTGTGCTCTCAACCGCGAAATACAAAAAATACCCCATGACTACCTCCAAGATGTATGTAGTATTATACTGTTGTTATCAAATCCCACCGTTACGGGAAGCCTCTTATTACCCATTGGACAATTAAGTGAAAGAACCTAATAACAAGGTGTGTAAAAATATAGTAGAAGTTTCTCAAATGAACAAAGAAAAAACGAACCGACTGTCGGTAAAACCAAGACCAGGCAGTTTTTTGTTTCTCATTACATTTTTGTTATTTGGTTAGAAATTAGATCTGTTCAATGATTTAGATGATATAAGAAAATAGCATGACTAAACACACATAACGATGATTAATTATAGTTTCATATTCGCATGTTATGTCCAGTTTTTCCATCTATTTGTTTGTCTATCATCTACTGTCTCACTCTTGCTTTTTTCCTTTTTATAACTTTGTGTCTTTCCTCCAAATTCCTCACTTTCTAGCAATAAAAATAAAGAAGATCTTTATTAAATGTGTTTGAAAAATATTTATGGTTACATTTACAATGAGTGACCAAATTTTAAGGAACGATTAAAAATGATAATTAAACCGTTTAATGGGAAATTAAACCGTTTAATAACTACTATTTATAAAGCAAAATAATACCAAGTTGAGCATGAAACAAAACAAAATATTCTAAAAAATTGTGTGTGCGTATAATTTGGTCAGGGACTGTATGTCGATAAGTTGGCCACTCAACTGAGGATAAATTGTCAGTGTCGTAGCCAGTCATTTGATTCTTTTTCTGTCTGTGCTGAGCCAATCTGGAACTAAACGCATATAAGCCCTAATAATATAGATATAATATTCATTTGTATTCCATATTTTACTTGTAATTACTCTTTAACGTATATCAAAAGTTTTCATACTATGAAGTAGAATCACATTTATTTATTATTTCTATATAAAAATACGATAGAACACTTGAATGTACAAGGTTATATCACCTTGACAAAAATTGGCCATCTCACCTTGACAAAAATTGACCCTCAATTATGTGATTAGACACGAGTTGACTATCCAAGAATGACAAACCAGGCAATGAGATTGTGAAGTAAGTCAAACAATCACACGTATAAAGTTTATTATGTAGAAATAATAACTGCTTAACATTTCGAACCGAAGCACTCAGTGACGTGATATGTCAATTTGATGACGTCACGATAAACATATTAATTCATATACCCATCCGAGCGTCTTGGCGAACGTTGGAAGAGAACTTCGGGTACGACTGTGATTACATCACATTCACATGCTCGGCGAATATGAATCAAATTATTGTATTGATAAACTTATTTAGAGATGATAATCTTTTATAAAACAAAAATAAAGAAAAGAATCTTTTCTTTATTTTTTCAATGTAAAGGATTGGTATAATTACATAAGTTCCTTAAATGTAGTGTGGATACAGTACAAGTTTCAATGTATTTAATGTTCCTTTGATACGGGCGAGCAACTAATACAGAGATGAGCGCCTGAGACAAAACTGACAGATTACGACCATACTGTTGACACAATCTCGATTTGAGATGGGCTAACTCAAAAATCATCGAACCGAGTTAGTCGATTTGAAAATTCGTGTCAACCGAGTTGAGCAAGTCGACTTAACAAATTGTCTTATAGTGACGTAAATCGATTTCGAGTATCTAAGACGTCTTTTTTGACGTGAATTTTTGAGTTAATCGGGTTGTTAGCAAATAAAGGCAGGTAACTAATCGAAACAATAAAGGATATATAGGAATTATTAACTTCCGTTAACGATTGAACGAGAAAGCCGTCAACCGATTTACCGTTTAACTCGGTTTGTATCGGCTTGCGAAGTCCAATCGTTACATCTCTAATCTCGATCAGTCTCGATTAGCGAGACTATTAAATACTGTAAACAGCACGGGAGTTTATAATTTTCGTAAATTAATTATCTGAAATGACCTCATAGTCGGAAATGGAATTAATTTTGACGTCTTTTCAATCTTTTGAGTAAAAAATTAATTTTTTTTAAGAAAAACACAATTTTCCGCAGTTAGTATGCACTAGTATCCGTCGTTTACTGCTATCAACAAGTATTACAACAGACCGGTAGTGTATGAATGTACATAAGTATGTGCATTTTCGGAGACATATAATCTGAAGGGAGTATCCAATTGACTACGGACTTTTTATTTGATAGTGCTCAGTGGAATGAACAAAACGATAAGTTTTTGAGCTTAGAGATCCATTCCGCTTTAAGTTATCCTACCGAGAATTGAAACCTGTATGCTAGAAAAACTATAAAAAAATCAAGTGGTTTGATATGATGGATTTCAAATGTGACAGTGTAGCTATAAAAATTCTGGTAAATTATTGACCCGCACGTCAATAAGTCTGGGCTTTAGTATATTATCTATGGTCTGGGCATTCCTAGTAACCTGTTCGTTGGACAAATTACAACTTTATTTTGGTAAGAATAACTTTAATGTATACCAGTGGGTATTCTATATATTCAATAAATATTAACAACAGAAATGAATCGAAATGCAGGTATATAATATTAGATATTAGTATCGGTACGAGGTCTAATGACCGAACAAGTAAATATATAACCTACAAATTTTGTTTATGGTAAACGGCCATATTTTTTAGGACGTCATTTGGAGCTTGAAATAAAAAAGGTATATTAATGCTTTAATTTTTTATTATAATTATCTTTGGAATTAAGATATTTCATAACTGGGAAAAATTATTATTTCTGAAATATAAAGTAACTAGTAAATTTTTTCCATTTAACGTATTTTCATCCATATTATTTTCGTGGTAGCAAATTTGTTTTCCACCCAAATTTTCTTGAACGATCTTTTTGACCTAGAGGTGAAAATCGGCTTTCTTTCCCAGTTTTTTTTTCTTTTTGGGCTCAATTTTTCACCTAAGTATATTGACTTTTTTCTTTATTCGTCGTGTATTTGCTTCACATACATACAATCTCCGTAAAATTTCACGGTTGGAATACATTTTAGTATTAAAATGTAGCAAATCTGTTTTCCACGCAAATTTTCTTGAGCGATCTTTCTGACCTAGGGGTGAAAATTGGCTTTCTTTCCCAGTTTTTTTTTCTTTTTGGGCTCAATTTTTCACCTAGGTATATTGACTTTTTTCTTTATTCGTAGTGTAATTGCTTTACATACATACAATCTCCATGAAATTTAACGGTTGGAATACATTTTAGTATTAAGAAGTGTTTAGATTTCATTTTTTTACGCGGTGACAAGTTCCCCTTTTTACCCATACCGGAAAAATTAAAATAGTATTTTTTCAGTCGGAAAACTGTTGATTTTAATTGAAACAAATATAAATGTAGTTAAATAATGCAAAAAAAGCCATTATCGGAAAACAACCGCCATCGGTTCAAATAAACACATCCGCACTCAATGCATGCAAGAACGCTCATGCATATGGCAATATCATAAAACAAAAATAGATTTAAAAAAATAAGTATCCTAACTAATAACTACTATTTATAAAGCAAAATAATACCAAGTTGATGAAACAAAATAAAATATTCTAAAAAATTGTGTGTGCGTATAATTTGGTCAGGGACTGTATGCCGATAAGTTGGCCACTCAACTGAGGATAAATTGTCAGTGTCGTAGCCAGTCATTTGATTCTGTGCTGGGCCAATCTGGTATTAAACGCATATAAGCCAAAGGACCTAATCAAATAGGTGATTATTGAAATATTCTAAAAAAATGTTGTGCGCATTTAATAATTTGTCCAGGGACTGTATGCCGATATGTTAGTCACTCAGCTACTCTTTAGGTCTTTTTCTAGTAGCTCTACGCCCTACTAGCAATAGACTCATATGAGGCAAGAGACTAGGATCTAATATTCCTTTAGATTATTTGTTTTACTTGTAATTTTTCTCTAATGTATGTTAACAGCTTTAATGCCATGAATAGAATCACATTTATTTATCATTTTTATATAAAAATGATAAATAAATGTGATTCTACTGCATGGTATGAAAGCTATATCACCTCGACAAAAATTGGCTATCTCATCTAATCATACTGCTGATATGGCCACATAAAAACCCGGCGTTTTTGTTAATTTCCGATCAATTATAAGGTTACATTACCGGTAATCGTTTACATTTAATGGAAAAACAGGAAATATATAATTCTCAATAATTAAAACACTACAACCTGATTTCTTTGAAAAAAACATAATTTTCAGCAGTTAATATGTACTAGTAGCCGTCGTTTACTGCTATTAACCAGTATTACTATACATATAAGCAATATTGCTCCTAGCGTGTGCGCTTTCAAAGCTTATATAATTGACAACAGAATTTTTTTATTTGACAGTGCTCAGCGGAATAAACAAAACGATACGTTTTTGAGCTTAAATATCCATTCCGCTTTAAGTCATGCTACCAAAGAACTGAAACCTGTATGCTACAAAAACTATAGAGCAATTAATTGATTTCGCACCCAACAAATTGCATGCTATTTGTATTTGTCCATAGATGGTACCTATTGTTTTTAATTATAATCGGAAGAGTATTTCAGGATATATAAGTAAAAAACTGATTTTTTCTACACACTAGAAAGTTACTGGCAACCCGTGGCCGTGTAGGAGAGAAAAATAACTTCCGTGTTAATGCCGTTGCTATGGTTATGTCGTTTGACAGCTTAAATTCTAGAACTTATTCTTTTAAATATTCAAATAGTGGAACTAAATTCAAGTATTATTCAAGTATTATTAGTGATAACTATATTATTACATAATCAAATAAAACATTCATTCAGGAAGTTTATCCATTAAGTAATAAACTGTTTTCATCTGGAATTCACATCCATATCTCGAAATAATTCTAACTTAAATACAATACATACTATGATACGTCCTATTCTATATTGGCCAGGATATCTGACTCCTTGTAGATTTGATATTATTGTTCATCATTCTAGAAGACTATCTTTGTACCACCAAATTCCATCATTCTAGAAGACTATCTTTGTACCACCAAATTTTATCATTCTAGAAGACTATCTTTGTACCACCAAATTTTATCATTCTAGAAGACTATCTTTGTACCACCAAATTCCATCATTCTAGAATATTATCTTTGTACCACCAACTTCCATCATTCTAGAGGACTATCTTTGTACCACCAAATTCCATCATTCTAGAAGACTATCTTTGTACCACCAAATTTTATCATTCTAGAAGACTATCTTTGTACCACCAAATTCCATCATTCTAGAAGACTTCTTTGTACCACCAAATTCCATCATTCTAGAAGACTATCTTTATACCACCAAATTCTATCATTCTAGAAGACTATCTTTGTACCACCAAATTTTATCATTCTAGAAGACTATCTTTGTACCACCAAATTCCATCATTCTAGAAGACTTCTTTGTACCACCAAATTCCATCATTCTAGAAGATTATCTTTGTACCACCAAATTTTATCATTCTAGAAGACTATCTTTGTACCACCAAATTTTATCATTCTAGAATACTATCTTTGTACCACCAAATTCCATCATTCTAGAATATTATCTTTGTACCACCAACTTCCATCATTCTAGAGGACTATCTTTGTACCACCAAATTCCATCATTCTAGAAGACTATCTTTGTACCACCAAATTTTATCATTCTAGAAGACTATCTTTGTACCACCAAATTCCATCATTCTAGAAGATTATCTTTGTACCACCAAATTCTATCATTCTAGAATACTATCTTTGTACCACCAAATTCTATCATTCTAGAATACTATCTTTGTACCACCAAATTCCATCATTCTAGAATATTATCTTTGTACCACCAACTTCCATCATTCTAGAGGACTATCTTTGTACCACCAAATTTTATCATTCTAGAGGACTATCTTTGTACCACCAAATTTTATCATTCTAGAGGACTATCTTTGTACCACCAAATTCCATCATTCTAGAAGACTATCTTTGTACCACCAAATTTTATCATTCTAGAGGACTATCTTTGTACCACCAAATTTTATCATTCTAGAGGACTATCTTTGTACTACCAAATTCTATCATTCTAGAATACTATCTTTGTACCACCAAATTCCATCATTCTAGAATATTATCTTTGTACCACCAACTTCCATCATTCTAGAGGACTATCTTTGTACCACCAAATTCCATCATTCTAGAAGACTATCTTTGTACCACCAAATTTTATCATTCTAGAGGACTATCTTTGTACCACCAAATTTTATCATTCTAGGGGACTATCTTTGTACCACCAAATTCCATCATTCTAGAAGACTATCTTTGTACCACCAAATTTTATCATTCTAGAGGACTATCTTTGTACCACCAAATTTTATCATTCTAGAGGACTATCTTTGTACCACCAAATTCTATCATTCTAGAATACTATCTTTGTACCACCAAATTCCATCATTCTAGAATATTATCTTTGTACCACCAACTTCCATCATTCTAGAGGACTATCTTTGTACCACCAAATTCCATCATTCTAGAATATTATCTTTGTACCACCAAATTCCATCATTCTAGAGGACTATCTTTGTACCACCAAATTCCATCATTCTAGAAGACTATCTTTGTACCACCAAATTTTATCATTCTAGAAGACTATCTTTGTACCACCAAATTTTATTATTCTAGAATACTATCTTTGTACCACCAAATTCCATCATTCTAGAATATTATCTTTGTACCACCAACTTCCATCATTCTAGAGGACTATCTTTGTACCACCAAATTCCATCATTCTAGAATACTATCTTTGTACCACCAAATTCCATCATTCTAGAATATTATCTTTGTACCACCAACTTCCATCATTCTAGAGGACTATCTTTGTACCACCAAATTCCATCATTCTAGAATATTATCTTTGTACCACCAAATTCCATCATTCTAGAGGACTATCTTTGTACCACCAAATTCCATCATTCTAGAAGACTATCTTTGTACCACCAAATTCCATCATTTTAGAATATTATCTTTGTACCACCAACTTCCATCATTCTAGAGGACTATCTTTGTACCACCAAATTCCATCATTCTAGAATATTATCTTTGTACCACCAAATTCCATCATTCTAGAGGACTATCTTTGTACCACCAAATTCCATCATTCTAGAAGACTATCTTTGTACCACCAAATTTTATCATTCTAGAATACTATCTTTGTACCACCAAATTCCATCATTCTAGAATATTGTCTTTGTACCACCAACGTCCATCATTCTAGAGGACTATCTTTGTACCACCAAATTCCATCATTCTAGAAGACTATCTTTGTACCACCATATTTTATCATTCTAGAGGACTATCTTTGTACCACCAAATTTTATCATTCTAGAGGACTATCTTTGTACCACCAAATTCTATCATTCTAGAAGACTATCTTTGTACCACCAAATTCCATCATTCTAGAAGACTATCTTTGTACCACCAAATTTTATCATTCTAGAGGACTATCTTTGTACCACCAAATTTTATCATTCTAGAGGACTATCTTTGTACCACCAAATTCTATCATTCTAGAATACTATCTTTGTACCACCAAATTCCATCATTCTAGAATATTATCTTTGTACCACCAACTTCCATCATTCTAGAGGACTATCTTTGTACCACCAAATTCCATCATTCTAGAATATTATCTTTGTACCACCAAATTCCATCATTCTAGAGGACTATCTTTGTACCACCAAATTCCATCATTCTAGAAGACTACCTTTGTACCACCAAATTTTATCATTCTAGAGGACTATCTTTGTACCACCAAATTTTATCATTCTAGAGGACTATCTTTGTACCACCAAATTCCATCATTCTAGAAGACTATCTTTGTACCACCAAATTCCATCATTCTAGAATATTATCTTTGTACCACCAACTTCCATCATTCTAGAGGACTATCTTTGTACCATCAAATTCCATCATTCTAGAAGACTATCTTTGTACCACCAAATTTTATCATTCTAGAGGACTATCTTTGTACCACCAAATTTTATCATTCTAGAGGACTATCTTTGTACCACTAAATTCCATCATTCTAGAAGACTATCTTTGTACCACCAAATTTTATCATTCTAGAGGACTATCTTTGTACCACCAAATTTTATCATTCTAGAGGACTATCTTAGTACCACCAAATTCTATCATTCTAGAATACTATCTTTGTACCACCAAATTCCATCATTCTAGAATATTACCTTTGTACCACCAACTTCCATCATTCTAGAGGACTATCTTTGTACCACCAAATTCCATCATTCTAGAATATTATCTTTGTACCACCAAATTCCATCATTCTAGAGGACTATCTTTGTACCACCAAATTCCATCATTCTAGGAGACTATCTTTGTATCACCAAATTCCATCATTCTAGAGGACTATCTTTGTACCACCAAATTCCATCATTCTAGGAGACTATCTTTGTACCACCAAATTCCATCATTCTAGAATATTATCTTTGTACCACCAAATTCCATCATTCTAGAGGACTATCTTTGTACCACCAAATTCCATCATTCTAGGAGACTATCTTTGTATCACCAAATTCCATCATTCTAGAAGACTATATTTGAGTATTTGGAAGAAGTACTTTGTCGCCTGGCTACTCGGTTTGATGAATTCTCTATTTTCTTTCCTGAAGCCCTCGCCGTAACATGCCCTTGTTGCAGTTTCGGCTGCTAACATTCTGGGAGTAAACTACCAGCGGCCGTTTTGGAGATAGCCTCAGATATTTTAACCAATACTCGGTCTAAGAGTGGTAATAAGAGTTTAACTCCATGAACTACTGTCATTCTTTATTTTTGTGCAAAAAACAGGAGACGGAGCGACATTCATTCTGGGATTTCCGCCAGTAATTCTGATAAGAATTTTAAGTTTCGAGAATATAAAATAATTTGAGGTATTTTGAAGTATTTAGAGTATAGCTTTTGAATTTTGATGTTAAACAGTTAAGAAAACCGAAAAGATCTGTCAGCACGAGTGCAACTCGCGCTACGTGAGTTCCGTACACGTTTAGGATTTATAAACATTTAGGTGTAGATAGCATTTTTATTAAACGTAAATATATTGCCTACCACATCTTTCCCAGGCGTAAAATTTTTATTTATTTATCTATTTTTTTACATACTTTAACGTGCTCAACTGATACGTACAGCGGACTTATTGCTATGAGAGCAATCTCTTACAGCCAATTCTGTCTGCATGGTAACTTGAGCGGGTATCACTCAAAATCTATTCGTCTGATTTTGATGAAATTTGGTATGGTAATAGTATATATACAGGAGCAATATATAAAGGACAAAAACAAAAAAAAGGAAATAAAACAAATTCCAAGTACTTGATTTGCCCCCTCTATCGACATTCCACACTGTTAAACGATATTCCTCCTTTCAAACGAAACTCCACACTATTAAACGATATTCCCCATTTCAAACAATATTCCACACTGCTAAACGATATTCCCCACTGTTAACGATTGAATGGGGGAATCCCTTTCAAATGATATTCCACACTGTTAAACGATATTCCCCGCTGTTAAATGAGTGAAAGGGGAAATCCCTTTCAAACGATATTCCACACTGTTAAACGAGTGAAAGGGGAAATCCCTTTCAAACGATGTTCCATACTGTTAAAGGATACTTCTCACTGTTAAACGGTTGAAAGGTGAAATCCCTTTCAAACGATATTCCACACTGTTAAACGATATTCCCCACTGTTAAACGATTGAAAGGGGAAATCTCTGTCAAACGATATTCTATACTATACACAGAATTATTTTTTTTTGAGTACTTAATTTACATTAATAATTCTCAAATAAATATTTTTGAGTATTAAAGATTGAGATATGGATGTGAATTTTATTGCTGATGAGATCAACAATGTAATTTTGCAAACGTAAGGTTGTAAATTAATTAAACGATTGAAAACAAACATTTGTATTTAATTTCTATATCTATATGCGCTTGATGTTTTCACGTATATAATTGCGGCATTGTCCGCCTATTTTTAGAGTTCCGTACCTCAAAAAAAAACAGAATCCTTATAAGATTACTGACGTCAGTATCCGCGTCACAGCCATTTTTCTCAGATATCAGTTGATGAAGAAACTTAAAATAAGGCATAGCAACTATCCTAGATCTTATATTTTTTTAAATACCCACCAGCGTCTATGCCTGTCAAAGAAATGTCAAGAATAATAGCAGGCAATATCTTTAGGTTGTGAAAAATTAATATTTATAAACAGTTTAATGGAAACTAGTGGTCACCCAGTGGTATACACTGACCATAATGTAACCTACTCACTTTGTTGAAAACGCTAATAGGTAGTCGATAGTAAGTCAATTCAGAATGCTGAAATTTTTCTTCTGCAACAGGTGTATATTAAGCAAGCTGTATTTCACTAATATATAAAACACATATATCTATTACACAAAATATAAAATAAACGCTTTTTTGCCTTGACATACACTGTACACACTATTTGAAAAGCAACATTTGAAATCACACAAATTCAGAGCTCGAAACTCATTCAGTCAATCTGACATTTTGAATTTTTTTGGTGACAATTTCTACTCTGTGCGATTGTTTGACCACAAACTATTATGTGTTTGACATTGACAGTATAAACGTAAAAAAACGAAATTTTGTAATGCATTTGTAATATATAATTAAATGTATTTGTAACACATATTATATGTAAATTTTAGCTTTCTCCAATTCTCTCCAAATAAACTTTAAATGTGCCAAATTTCACCCTCCTCCGTGCCCGCAATATGCTTGAAATGGTATTCTCTGTACTCATACGAATATACTAATAAATGTTTATAAATGTCTAAATGTGTACGGAACCCTCATAGTGCTAGTTCTACTTGTGCTTGACAGATTTTATTTTTAATTTATCATGGCAACTATCGAGGGGATGAAATACGTTCATATATTTCATCTCACATGCGACCCAACCCACGAATCGGTAGCCAATTATACATAAAAGAAATTCTGGTGTGTTTATGACCAAACGACAGAAGTGAACACTTCTATAAATAAATAAATATATATATATATATATATATATATATATATATATATATATATATATATATATATATATACACGTAATTACTTTGATTATATAGAAAAATATACGCGTATTTTATTAAATTATACTCAAATAAAATATTGATCAAAAATAAAATGTAACTCTTGAAACGGTGCACTCCGCGTTAGACGGAGAACTCACTAGGCCGATGCCGAAGGAAACCGAGTTTACCCGTAAGAATGAAACAATAGGTTTATGAAAACTGAAATATGCTTGTGAATACTTTAGATTCAAACTTAATTAAATATCTAAAAAAATTGCGCTATGTCTAAAGAAATAGTTCACTTGGCCGATGCCGAAGGAAGCCGAGTTTATCCGATTCAGCGTCACTAACCCGACCGTAACGGCTCAGTTACGTTCACTGCTCAGAAAATGTGCGCATGGTGTGCTTAAAGAAATGTTTTTATTAAAAATCTTGAAGAAACACACTTTACATATTAAAATCACTCCATAACTTTTTTGTCCGTTGTCCCCTTTTTTCTTTTTTGTTCGTTGTTTTGTGCGAATTAAAGCGTGTACATTTGTGAAAGAAATTATATAACAACGAAATAGAAACTGATTTATCGTTTATTCTGCATTTGTTTTGGCCGCTGGGTTTATTCTGCATTTGCTTCGGCCGCTGGGTTTATTCTGCATTTGCTTTGGCCGGTGGGTAAACTTCCAGCAAACTGTAAATTTACTCTACGTAAAAATACAATACACAAACATTTTTTAAATGTTATTTTGTAAGACTATACAAACTTCATAATTATGAAATTATTTTACTAAGAAATTACGTACATATATTTATTCATTTTATTTCCCACAAATATTTATAAAAGTTTATATAAATTATGAATTTATCTTATGTTTAGTTTTTTATAAAGTAAACATATATTTTTATTAATTATTTTTAATAATTAAATGAAACTACGTGATGTAGTAATATTTCTACTTTCTTCAATTTCTTTACCACGACCTAGGTTTCGTTGTATTACAACATCTTCAGGTAGGATATTTGAAAATATACTACAATCATATAGTTTCATTTAATTATGAATAATGAATTTCTACAAAATTAACGCCAAATATATTCAAATTATTTTTTATTTGTTTTGTCAGATTAATATAAGTTACTTAAATACATTTCAATACATCGTTTGACTGGAAATAATTGAGGGGCAAAAGTAAACAAGTACTTAAATAAATATATAATTCTGAAATAGAATTAATTCTCACTTGAGTTAAAATTGTACTAAATATTGGTTAATAAATATATATTTCATGTAATCTTAGATAGAAAAAAAATTTCAAGAAATACAATTAAAATTTGAAATTTACATCTTTTGTTCACTGCTTATAAAAAAAGACGAGTGTGCTTTAGACCACACCACTGAAGTAAAACTTCAAATTCACAAAATATAAACTTTAAACTAATTTACAATTTTATTCACTTTAAACGTAGAATATTTAATGTATTGAACAAAATAATAATTTGTAAAATTGTTCAAGAACGAAATGAAATTACAAAATAATCAAAAAATCACCGCAAACTCGCATATATATATATATATATATATATATATATATGTATATATATATATATATATATATGTATATATATATATATATATATATATATATATATATATATATATATATACACATACGTATCATGCACTGGCTATGAGAGGAAGAGAGAAAGAAAATGTGCGCACGCACTGCTCTCTCTTGCTCCTACAGTGTGATACAGACAATAGGCTTACACTGTGTCTTAGATATACGAAACATAACTGGCTATGAGAGAAAGAGAGAAAGAAAATGTGTGCTCGCACCTCTCTCTCTTGCCCCTACAGTAATATACGAAATGTATCTCTCTCTTTCTGTCTTCACTAACTTATATCTCACTAACGTATACAAAATTACGCATTCACCAGCTTACTCCCCAAGTCAAGCCTGCGTAAAGAAGTTTTACTTCAAAAGTGCGTTGGTGCGCCTAAAGGAGTTTTCACTTTAAAAAGATGTTCGTTTATGCCCCATATTGTGAAGTTACACTCCAAACGAGACGTAAGACAAATTTTAAAAAGTTATGGCTCCGTGCGTGCCGGAAGACAGATTTTAAAAAGTTATGGCTCCGTCCTTCTGGCATTGCAACACTTCGATAACCAAGTGGACATTTCCGGGCGTACTCGAAGATCGTTCGCTAGACTAAAACAGCCGGACGTCGCGCCGTTGCAAGCGGCTACTTCAATTATATTGTCAAAACACACGCGGCCTCAAAAGAAATAGTGACATTTACTGAGTGCCTTGGTCGAAATATTTGGTATAATTGCAGTGAGCGAGACATGGTTGGACGAGTCCGTAGACGATGGCGAGATTCTGGACAGGCGTTACACTGTGTTGTAACAAGTCCATAGACGATGGCGAAATTCTGGACAGGCGTTACACTGTGTTGTAACGAGTCCGTAGACGAAGGCGAGATTCTGAACAGACGTTACACTGTGTTGTAACGAGTCCGTAAACGATGGCGAGTTTCTGGACAGACGTTACACTGTGTTGTAACGAGTCCGTAAACGATGGCGAGATTCTGGACAGGCGTTACACTGTGTTCTAAGAGTCCGTGAACTATGGCGAGAACACTACAATAGATATACATAACTACAATAGTAATAATATCTATTGTAGTTATTGTTACTTTTGTATTAATGTTTCATTTAAAAGTTTAAAGTTTGCTAAAATATTAATTTCTTATTTTTAGGAATAGGTTACCCGTAAAATACCAATAAATGTGCGTGTAATAAATTTGGGTGTAATAAATATTTTTTTTTCCGTTTTTAGTATCTACAAGCATTGTATGCGTTGCAGTAAAACCAAATTCTCTAAAAATACACCTAACTTCTTGAAATTTGCGAGACATCTAACTTCTTGAAAGTTCAGAAGAACAGAGGAATGATTCTGCGAGGGCTCTTTTTAACTTTTTTAGATGCACAACCGTCAAAATGTTACAAATTCTAACATCGATGAAGTAAAATACCGGAATTTTACCTAATTTTGATGAAACGCCTAGCCAAATATCATTTCCCTCTTAGAAGAGCATATCTTCGTTCATTGCAGGAGAAAGAACTTTCCAATAAACATATCATTGAAGGTAATGCCCACTATCATCACGTATGATAGGTGAATTGGAGATAGCAGTGCGTACCTTCCTGCACGAGTAACTCTGCTGTCTGTCAGTGGTCTTTGGAAGTTTAGATACGCGTTTGTAAACATTATTCCAGCCTCGACGAGTGGCCGGGAGTGTAACCGGGACCCAGCGGTATGATCTGCTATCAAATACCGTAAGCCTGTAATTAATACAACACACCAAGGCGGCAAGTTGCATGTGATTGTTTGAAAAAATTAGGTTTGAAGCTCTGTCTCCATTTCTTTTAAATTACAATTCATTGTGACTTTCTTCATTTCTTTTAACGTCGTTTAAAATATTTAAACTTTGAAAATTTTGAAGTTTTTAAGATTCATTGTAACTCTCTTCATTTATTTTAACATCGTTTAAAATATTTAAACTTTGAAAATTTTGAACTTTTTACAATTCATTGTAACTTTCTTCAATTCTTTTAACGTCGTTTAAAATATTTAAACTTTGAAAATTTTGAACTTTTTACAATTCATTGTGACTTTCTTCAATTCTTTTAAAGTCGTTTAAAATATTTAAACTTTGAAAATTTTGAACTTTTTACAATTCATTTTGACTTTCTTCAATTCTTTTAAAGTCGTTTAAAATGTTTAAACTTTGAAAATTTTGAACTTTTTACAATTCATTGTGACTTTCTTCAATTCTTTTAACATCGTTTAAGATATTTAAACTATGAAAACTTTGAACTTTTTACATTCATTTTGACTGTCTTCATTTCTTTTAACAGCGTTTAAAATATTTAAATTTTGAAATCATTAACCTTCTTACAGTGTTTTGTGATTTCTACCTTTCATTAGAAGCCATAATAGTTTCCAAAGAAACATGAGGTTAAAATTATTAAGTTTACAAGCTTTTTCTGAGCTGTTATGAAGAAACATTGTAAAATTTCTCCATTTTAAGACATTTTTGCTGACTTTACGAATGATGAATCAGAAATATACATTCTGGAAAATCACGATTCTCAGCATTGCTTGATCTTAAAGGCGTTTTGTTTTGTAATACCTATCTACCTATATGCATATATATATATATATATATATATATATATATATATATATATATATATGAGATGATCTCATCCAGTAGTTTTACAGGAAATTTCTACTTCTTATCCGAAACGTGACGTTGTTTTTCTACTGCGTTATGAGAGCATGATAGAAGTTCTGCCAGGTAATACCGAGACGAGACGTAATAAAGAATTTAAATAATGATTGTAGTAGTGATGTAACGCCAAAAGCTAATTATGAAGAATGCTCGCTATGATCGATGTAGCCTTATGATAATTATGAAAAATGTTCACTATTATTAATGTAGCGTCATGGTAATTATGAAAAATGTTCGCTATAATTGATGTAGCTTCATGGTAATTATGAAAAATCTTCGCGATGGTTAATGCAGCGTCATGGTGATTATGGAAAATCTTCTCGATTATTGATCTAGCGTCATGGTAATTATGAAATATGTTCGCTATAATCGATGTAGTCTCATGGTAATTGTGAATAATGTCCGCGATAATTGATGTAGCGTTATGGTAAATATGAAAAATGTTCGTTATTATTAATGCAGCCTCATGGTAATTATGAAAAATGTTTGCTATGATTGATGTAGCGTCATGGTAAATACGAAAAATGTTCGAGATGCTTGAAGTATCATTATGGTAATTATGAAAAATGTTCGCGATTATTGATGTTACGTCATGGTAATTATGAATAAAGTTTGTGGTGATTAATATAACGTTATGGTAATTATGAAAATTGTTTGCGATGATTGATGTGGCGTTACGGTAATTATGAAAAATACTCGATATGATTGATGTAGCATCATGGTAATTATGAAAAATGTTCGCTATAAGCGATGTAGTGTCATGGTAATTGTGAAGAATATCCACGATGATTGATGTAGCGTCATGGTAATTACTAGAAATGTTCGTGATGATTGATGTAGTATTAGCGTAATCATGAAAAATGTTCGTTATGATTAATGCAGCGTCATGATAATTATAAAAAATGTTCGCGATGATTGAAGTAGCTTTATAGTAATTATCAAAAATGTTCGAGATGATTGATATGGCGCCACGATAATTGTGATAAATGTTTGCAATGATTGATGTAGCGTTATGGTAATTATGAAAAATGTTCGTGAGGATTGTTTAATTATGTTTATTGATACATACCTAAAATTTATTACTAAAACAAACGTAAACAAGGAACATGAACAAAATAAGAATCGTTTGATAAAAGATTAAACACTAAGAATTGCAAATTAAAGAAATTTTTGCACTACTATTTCCATGTTTTGTTTTTATAACAATTATTTTTGATAATCTTTTAAAAACCGTAATATTTATAAACAAGTCTACTTATTTTGCGACAGTGTTGTTCAGTAGCGCTTATTTTATGTTACATTAAAATAACACATATTATAGAAACCAAACACGTAAAAATATGTATTGTAGCATAGTATGTAGTAGTAGCTTACATTTGAAATTATATTTTTAGGAATAAATGATTAAATATATTAGGATTATTGAAGAGTTGTAATAATAAAATTAGGTTAATTTCAAACTGTGGTATTAAAGAAAACATGATTGTGGTAAATTATATTATTTAGTATTTCAACTTATTAATTAGGACGTATATAAATTATGTCAATGAAAAAAATTAAAGAAGTATTGGTAAAGATATATTCATTCCAAAAACACAAAATCGAATACAATTTTACATAATTAGTAATTTTTATTCTTACTATCAATCCTACATCTTATCCATCTTAAAATATAGAAAAATTATAAGATTTAAGCAATAACGTTAATAAACTGCTCTATTTTCAATATGGAAAATAATTTTTAGAGATAATGTGAACAATTCAAGATGGCGCTGCTTTTCGCCTGCCATTGAAATGTCAAACTTTGCTTGTATTTATCTGTAGATTATAATTTACAATTTTTATCCAAACTCAGTTGTTAATTGAAAAGGAGATGAAACAATGTCTTCCTCATATATCCTATAGATCAGAGATAATCACTAAGTTTCTATACAATTCCAAAAATCACTGAAAAAAGTAGCGGGTTTATTAGTTGCTAATATGATATTTTTTTGTGCGTTGCTATGACAACCATCTTAACTTCCGCTGAATATGCGTAATGCAAACATTCTACTATGGACTTAAACAAAATGTTTTCAGTTCATGTCCTGGTGATTTTTTTAGTCTTTTGCTATCATTTTGGCAAAGAGATATAATTCATCTTTGTTTAAAATATCATTTAGCATACAAAACGCTTTCTTCATTAAATTTCCAATTTTATAAAGGCTTAAAGAGAATTATCGCGTCGCGTAGCTATCGAAGTCGATAATGGATTCCCAGTTGCCACACTTTCATTTTTCTATTTCAAGTCTACTCCCATCTCTAGACCAATCATTCAATTTCCGCTAATTGAATAATTTGTTTTGTTGATCGCTTGACAGCTTCATTCCGTAGTGAACTCTGTACTCTCTGGTCGTTACTTTGTAAGATCTTTTGTATATGTAAGTTTGTATTATGTATTTTATTTTAATTGGCTTAAATATTGAAAAAAAAATTGTTTTTTGATCAAATCAAGACTCGCGAGCCTTCGGGAGTTGAAACGTTTTCAATTTACAAAAATAGGGAGTTTCCCTTTCAACTGACGTATTGACATTTAAGTACAAAATGGCGCTTTGTGTTGAAATAGAAATCTTTACATATAGACGATTACTGCTTGTTTTTCACTCGCTAAGGCGAGATTTGTCACCATGTTGTAATAAAAGTGATTTAATATAAAAAATATTAAAATAATGTTATTTTAAAAATTTTATATGATTTATTTACTAGGAATTTTTCAAAAAATATCACGGATTCAAGATTCAAATCATACGTCATATATTGGTAGTACAATGATCGTTTTTTTTTATAAATATCTAGAATTTTTAAGAAACATCGAGAATATTCCACGATTTAAAAATATTAAGTAAAATATATAGTTTTTTTAATTTTATACAGAAAAAGCGGAACGTTTGTTGCATAATATACTTGTTTATTTTTCTGTCTGTCGGTTACCGGTCATATTTATTTAACTGTAGACTTATGGAGTTAGGTATAAAAGCTCTTTGGAGCTGGGAAACTAAAAATAAACAGTTGGATTACTATAGACAATAACATATAGCTTGAATATGGACGATAACAAATAAAACGCCTTCATACTGTAATAATTAATTTCAATCACTGTGACAACAAACTTAGAAATGGGGTGACTAGTCCTCAAAATTTCATGCACATAATATTGAATATTTCTTTTTCTTTATTATTATAGTTATAAACTTTCATTTCAAAATGTTATTGGTAAATATATATTTCAAATTAACGCAATATACCTTTATTAAATGATCAAAAATAATATCAAAATCGTTAAAATTAAATAGGGACAATCATATCCGGTTTCTTCTGTTCTCTGAACGGTTTTTTCTGTTCTTTGGACAACCGTATCCGGTTTCTTCTGTTCTCCTAGATACAGTTATGCATTGGTTCTAAAGATTCGAAGAAGGAAATTTTGATGTCTTTGACAATCCTCGTCCAGGACAGTCTTCTAAATTATATTTACAAAAATTGAAAAAGTCATTGAAACAGATCTCAGGTTAAGTTTGCGATATCCGGCAGAGCTATTTTCATGCTCTCATGCTGCAAGTACGAGTAACAAACAAGTTCATGCTTTGAGGGAGAAGTGAAAAGATTATACTTGGCTACCACATCAGCTAATACTGATGAACTGAGATGGCTGGTTTATTAGTCTTTAGTAGTTTTGCCTACCTAATATTGATATAAAGTGTGCATGTAACGGACTGACACTTGTACGTGATATAGGTTTTTTTTTATTTTTCTCAATATCATGTTAATAATTATGTTAATAATCATGTTAATAACTAGAAAATATAATTGGAATTAAACTAATGTTTGAATTTGACATACATTACATTTCTGTTTAAAAACCAGCCGAAGGCGTGCCGGGCATGTATATGATAGGGTTTCGTAGCCTCAGATTTATAGATGTTAAATGTTACGAAAACATATATTATTAAAAACGTGCCCACTTAAGACGGTGATAAATCTTAAACTTTACAATATTTTTTAAACAATAACAGTAATTTTGTATAGGTACAGCCGACAGCAAAGGTTTACACTTGGAACTACAAGTTTCATGGAGCTGAGATAAGGTCGCGTCCAAGTCCAATATGTAAAGTGCTGCGGACTGTACCTACAAATTAATTTACTTCTAATTTTTTGGAGTATACTCCATAAGAATCGATTTTTATATATAGCGCCCGGTATTAAGTTTTAATGAGGAGTAAAATCAGAAGTTCAGAGCGTACGAAGTTCGGAGCGTTAAAAAAAGTGTAATCATCTAATTTCAGGCATATCTTTAATTGATATGTCGAATTATTTTGTCTTCATTAATTTCCATTTTTCATATACCATATTTATATACTTTTTGCGCTATATTTTTACTTTTATTTTTATAAATTTTTCTGCTCATATTGTGTTTTATTTAATATTTTTTCAATTTCACAACAGACAGTTAAATTTTCAATAATAAAATATATAGTCATTATTTTGTTGTGTGTAGAAAGGCATACTGCCTTTTGCATGTTGTTTAAAACATTTAAAAGCTAAAAAATGTTGATGTTTATATTTTTGATCTTACACAAAAATGGTGGTTATTATTTACTATTTGTTAAAATCGCGTTTATTTTGTCAAGCTTTGTTAATTAGGGTCTATAAGTATACATTACAATTTGGTAAGAGATTTGTAAGACATATGTTAAATGAAATGGTGTATTGACCAATGAAACATGATTTTCATATTGAAAACCTATGGAAGTATTGTTTGTATTATTTAGTCCAAGCTAATTTAACGCACGCTTGTGTTTTAGTTATGGGCAATTTGAACCAGACATTGCATTTCAATAACAGAATTTTTACTTAATGTGGCTTCAGTCATCATTTGTACTCGAATTCAATTTGTCAGAATACAATATTTTTTCCCAAATATTAAGAATAAATATGTATTGACTACTTCCTGGGTTAAAACAGTCACTGGCTTATATTTTCTAGTCCAAACTAATTGAATGAATATTTTGTCATTCTGGTTATAGGTGAAGTGAACCATCCTGTGGAAACTAATTTTAATGCACTTTTTAATTTTCTAGCTATAGGTAAAGGGAATCATGTAGCCAGTCAGATTGAATTTTAGTAATCAAATTTTTGAATTGTAATCGTTAAATGTCGTTATGTGTCAATATTTAGTGGCTTCTATCTTACAAAATTAAAAAAACGAGTGCGCTTTAAACCACACGACTGAAGTAAAACTTCATATTCACAAAATATGAACTTTAAAATGAATTTACAATTTTATTCATTTTAAACATAGAATATTTAATGTATTCAACAAAATAATAATTTATAAAATTGTTCAAGAACAAAATAATAAAAAAATCACCGTTCGCGTAACCCTAGCAAACACGCATATATATATATATATATATATATATACACACACACACACATATATATATATATATATATACACACACACACACATATATATATATATATATATATATATATATGTATATATATTTCATGCACTGGCTATGAGAGGAAGAGAGAAAGAAAATGTGCGCGCGCACTGTATCACACTGTAAGAGCAAGAGAGAGTCCATATTCAGGTAGGGATGTCGGAAATGCCAAAAAGTATCGATATATTTTAAAAGTATCGATATCGTTCTCGATATATCGAAAAAATATATCGATATATCGGTACGACTTTAAAGATAATATTGGCGTCCTAAAAAAACTCTAGTGTATTTGGTCTAGTTTAGCTCAATAGAATCTCAGATTACTAAATAAATACCAAACAATGAACATTTCTTCTATCTAATCAAGTAATATAAAATCTGAAATAAAAAACTTGGACAAGGATTATTTTCTTGTTTATTAATAAAGTAGGTCTAGCCTAGGTAAATAATATCATGTTTGTTCTTAATTCTCATTTCTTTGTTTCTTCTTTTGTCTAATTATTTCAAATGAAATATACTCTGCTTCATTGCTTTTTTGGTATGTCTGGGTTTTATATTAGTATAATTACATTATCATATATCCAAATGCAAAGATATTTGTTTCCATAAAATAAATATATTCTTCCAAGTATTCTAATTGGATTTTGTTGACCAGTATCTGTTTATTGACACTACCATATTCTTTGCAAATGGATTTATTCGTTATATGCGAAGATATTCGTTTCCATAAAATAAATATATTCTTCCAGGTATTTGAACTGGATTTTGTTGGCCAGTATCTGTTTATTGGCACTACCATATTCTTTGCATATGGATTTATTTGCCATATGTGAAGATATTTGTTTCTCTAAAATAAATATATTCTTCCAAGTGTTCTAACTGGATTTTGTTGACCAGTATCTGTTTATTGACACTACCATATTCTTTGCACATGGATTTATTCGTTATATGTGAAGATATTCGTTTCCATAAAATAAATATATTCTTCCAGGTATTTGAACTGGATTTTGTTGGCCAGTATCTGTTTATTGGCACTACCATATTCTTTGCATATGGATTTATTTGCCATATGCGAAGATATTTGTTTCTCTAAAATAAATATATTCTTCCAAGTGTTCTAACTGGATTTTGTTGACCAGTATCTGTTTATTGACACTACCATATTCTTTGCACATGGATTTATTTGTCATATAGGAAGATATTTGTTTCCATAAAATAAATATATTCTTCCAAGTATTCTAACTAGATTTTGTTGACTAGTATCTACTTATTGACACTACCATATTCTTTGCACATGGATTTATTTGTCATATAGGAAGATATTTGTTTCCATAAAATAAATATATTCTTCCAAGTATTCTAACTGGATTTTGTTGACCAGTATCTGTTTATTGACACTACGATATTCTTTACACATGGATTTATTTGTCATATAGGAAGATATTTGTTTCCATAAAATAAATATATTCTTCCAAGTGTTCTAACTGGATTTTGTTGAGGCGTATCTGTTTATTGACACTACCATATTCTTTGCACATGGATTTATTTGTCATATACGAAGATATTTGTTTCTCTAAAATAAATATATTCTTCCAAGTATTCTAACTGGATTTTGTTGACCAGTATCTGTTTATTGACACTACCATATTCTTTGCACATGGATTTATTTGTCATATAGGAAGATATTTGTTTCCATAAAATAAATATATTCTTCCAAGTATTCTAACTGGATTTTGTTGACCAGTATCTGTTTATTGACACTACCATATTCTTTGCACATGGATTTATTTGTCATATAGGAAGATATTTGTTTCCATAAAATAAATATATTCTTCCAAGTGTTCTAAATGGATTTTGTTGAGGCGTATCTGTTTATTGACACTACCATATTCTTTGCACATGGATTTATTTGTCATATACGAAGATATTTGTTTCTCTAAAATAAATATATTCTTCCAAGTATTCTAACTGGATTTTGTTGACCAGTATCTGTTTATTGACACTACCATATTCTTTGCATATGGATTTATTTGTCATATACGAAGATATTTGTTTCTCTAAAATAAATATATTCTTCCAAGTATTCTAACTGGATTTTGTTGACCAGTATCTGTTTATTGACACTACCATATTCTTTGCATATGGATTTATTTGTCATATACGAAGATATTTGTTTCTCTAAAATAAATATATTCTTCCAAGTATTCTAACTGGATTTTGTTGACCAGTATCTGTTTATTGACACTACCATATTCTTTGCACATGGATTTATTTGTCATATACGAATATATTTGTTTCCCTAAAATAAATATATTCTTCCGAGTATTCTAACTGGATTTTGTGACCAGTATCTGTTTATTGACACTACCATATTCTTTGCACATGGATTTATTTGTCATATACGAATATATTTGTTTCCCTAAAATAAATATATTCTTCCAAGTATTCTAACTGGATTTTGCTGAGGCGTATCTGTTTATTGACACTACCATATTCTTTGCACATGGATTTATTTGTCATATGCGAAGATATTTGTTTCCATAAAATAAATATATTCTTCCAAGTATTCTAACTGGATTTTGTTGACCAGTATCTGTTTATTGGCACTACCATATTCTTTGCATATAGATTTATTTGTTATATGCGAAGATATTTGTTTCCATAAAATAAATATATTCTTCCAAGTGTTCTAATTGGATTTTGTTGACCAGTATCTGTTTATTGGCACTACCATATTCTTTGCATATAGATTTATTTGTTATATGCGAAGATATTTGTTTCCATAAAATAAATATATTCTTCCAAGTATTCTAACTGGATTTTGTTGACCAGTATCTGTTTATTGACACTACCATATTCTTTGCACATGGATTTATTTGTCATATACGAAGATATTTGTTTCTCTAAAATAAATATATTCTTCCAAGTATTCTAACTGGATTTTGTTGACCAGTATCTGTTTATTGACACTACCATATTCTTTGCACATGGATTTATTTGTCATATACGAAGATATTTGTTTCTCTAAAATAAATATATTCTTCCAAGTATTCTAACTGGATTTTGTTGACCAGTATCTGTTTATTGACACTACCATATTCTTTGCATATGGATTTATTTGTCATATACGAAGATATTTGTTTCCCTAAAATAAATATATTCTTCCAAGTATTCTAACTGGATTTTGCTGAGGCGTATCTGTTTATTGATACTACCATATTCTTTGCACATGGATTTATTTGTCATATACGAATATATTTCTTTCCTTAAAATAAATATATTCTTCCAAGTATTCTAACTGGATTTTGTTGACCAGTATCTGTTTATTGACACTACCATATTCTTTGCATATGGATTTATTTGTTATATGCGAAGATATTTGTTTCCATAAAATAAATATATTCTTCCAAGTGTTCTAACTGGATTTTGTTGACCAGTATCTGTTTATTGACACTACCATATTCTTTGCACATGGATTTATTTGTCATATAGGAAGATATTTGTTTCCATACAATAAATATATTCTTCCAAGTGTTCTAACTGGATTTTGTTGACCAGTATCTGTTTATTGGCACTACCATATTCTTTGCATATGGATTTATTTGTTATATGCGAAGATATTTGTTTCCATAAAATAAATATATTCTTCCAAGTGTTCTAATTGGATTTTGTTGACCAGTATCTGTTTAATGATACTATTTGTCGTTAATTCGTTTTTTTTAATGTTAAGTTCTGGAACTAATTTCTTTTGAAAAATAATATGAAACAAATGAACACTTACGTACTTATTTTTTTTCTTCGTATAAGCTTTTTTTAATTAGATATAGTTAATTTTCATGTTAGTTTATTAAAAATACTTCAAAAAATTGTCGATGATAAGAATAATAATATTATTAATTTCAAATTAATTACACATTTCTTAGACTTTATTCTATTGGAGCTGTGGAAAAGGCTCCACTCGAACTCTGTTGGCTAGAACTGTATTATTTTTTATTTCAATTTTCAATGCTATCTAAGTAATCTGTAAACATTAAATTTTTAATACCAATATATTATTGGTAATAGAATAAATGAAAGATCACGTAGAACATAGTTATATTCAGGAATTCTGATAGGATTAGCTGTTAAAACCACGGAGTCCAATTAACAAAAAAATTCTTAACAAAAAACCACGCATTCAAGGTTTAAATCATATGTCATCTATTGGATAGACCAACGATCGTTTTAAAAAAAGGCTAGAACTTTTAAAAAACATCGAGAATATTGTACGCTATAGAACTATTAAATAAAATAATGTTTTTTTTTTAAATTTCGTGTTTCGAAAGGCGGAACGTTTGTTGCATAATATAATTGTTTTTCGTCCTTTCGGTCACCATGTCATATTTAGTTAACGGAGTTTAGTATACAAACTCTTTGGAATTAGGAAACCAAAAAAAAAACAGTTGGATTATTGAAAAAAAGACTACAAAATCTTACATTTAATCGCATCAGTATGGACGATAACAAATAAAACGCTACTGCCTTTATATTTTGGTATTTCACTTCAATCACTGAGAATAAATTTAGAAATGGGGGTATAAAGTTACAAAAACATTCTTGCAAGTCCATCTGTCTGTTCATATATCTACTACTATTAACGAGTTAAATGTATTATTAACGACTTAACATCTAGTAACGACTCAACACTCTATTATCGAGTTGACATCTAGAAAATATAGACGCGTTAAAATCCAAGTAGGAATAATTTAATAAATAGTAATAAAATAATAATAATAACAATATAATTTATTTTATTTTTATTAATAGCTCCAGTGTGTTAGAAAATTGAAAGACAGAAAAGTGCGGTCCTACAGTTACGCGGCTCGTTTTGCCAGTTACTTTTTTTACTTATATAATATAGACCACTAAATCCAATTGTGTTGCCATTTCAGAAAAAAATATTATTGATATATATAGATAAATGTCTTTCACGCATATTGTCATTCTATCTCTTTCTTTAGCGTTTCACATTGAATTCCATCTCGAAATGTCTATGATTCGACAAGTTTGACGTACGGTAGTTGTCGGGTGACAGTGAGATCCACAAATTGTTATAAATTTTTTTATTAAAATCATTTTCCATGCTTTTAATAAAATATCCTTTAAACAGTTTGGAAAAAATAATTTTTACGTTTTTTTAAAACAAAACGAAGTGCGGTGAAATAACTACTTTTTCTGTAATGTTAATTGAATAATTTTTTGGAGTGATTTTTATCAAAATTAACGGTAAATATTTTTCTTTCCTGTTTTAAAATTTTAACATAATATCATTTTACAATGATATAGTTTTTGGAAAAATCGTTCGGTGCGTTTATAAAAAAATTAAAAGTGTGCTGAAATTCTTACTCTTTGTTAATTATACAATTTTTGTGAGCAATTTTACCAAAACTAAATGGTAAATAATTTTTTTAAATAAAATGAAAAGTGTGACCAAATTACTAATTTTGTATCTACCTGAAATGTTGATTTCACTATTTTTGTCAACAACGAGTTTTACACAACAACTACATTAAAAAAATTGTTGTCCTATATCGTGGTCGTTTTAATTCAGAAAAATATAACTCTTACATTCTAAGAAAATTGTAATATATAAATGTATTTTTCTTTGAAATCCCTTCACAGCGATGATTAAAAAAAAGAAGGAAAACTGAAATATTTAAAAAAAATATTAAACTAATTTTTACGTCAGTTTTTCTGTTCAAAATAATATAACGTTACGAAGATTATGATAATCACAGCTATCACGAAAATTGTAAAAATTTGGTCAGGTCAACACTCTAAATCGTCAACATATTTCATTAGTAATATTTTGTTTTGGAAAACGTTTTCTGTAGTTTTTCGAGTTTGATTTTCTTGCAAGCAGTAAGAATTGACTTGATAAATGTTTTGAAGTGATTTTGTAATAAAAAATACAAAATTTTCTTTTAAATCTCCAACTTTTGAGGCGATTGTTTCGGAAAAGCTTGCGTTTTTTCACTTTCATGAAAAACATTTTACGTTCAAAGTTATGAGAGGAGTTAGTCCTGCGAAGAAAGTAAAAGAAATACACCCTACGTATTTAAATTAAAGAAATACATTTTTTACTTACGAAATTGATAATAGAGGCAAAATGTGCTTGTTATTTTGTCTATGATTCTAATTTTTTACATTTAATATCGACTGAAAATGTCTGAAATATTTTTTCTTTATTTCACAGCTTTAACTTGGAAAAATGATCGCAATAAACCTAAACGAGGAAGCCCATTGTTCAACGAGTCCATTTCTGGATACCATTTCAACGGCGCAGCCCAAGGTTTTGGACGGTGATTCCCCTGAAACCTACATCTCGACGAATCCACATTGCTCTCTGATACAATATAAGCCCGATGACATAAACGTTTCGAAGGTCCATAGACAAAACGGTTTCAAATCTTTCCTCACAGATTACTTTTTGCTCTTTGGTTTCTTGTATTTGACAGGTGTCAATTACTGCTTGAACCTTGTCAATATGTCATTTTTACATACAACAATTACGTTTCTCGGCCTTGTCGTTATTTATGTTGGTGTTTTAATTAAATAGAAATTATATTTATTTCGTAGTTTTGTTTTTATTTTGATGTGAATACGTCTTTAAATTTGCTACCATACGGGGGCAATCCAAAAAACCTAATGATAACTAAATCGGGGGATACAGTACGGCGTCGCAGTTTCGAATCTATCCTCTACATCAAAAACTAAATTATACCACTGGATAGCTAAAGGATCAAATAATTCATTACGATAAGCGAGCGAGTGGAGGGGGAATAGCCACCATTTTGAAGCTATTTTGCTGCGTATCGAGATTTGCAATTAGTATAACTTTTGATTCGGAAAAGCTACGATGTTCGTTTAAGTTTTAATCGTCAGCTGTCATCAAAATCTATCGATTGTCTATATTAGTTTAAAGTAGTGACAGTGAATATAATAAGGTGTTATAATAAAAAAATATTATCAAAAATATATAATATCGGCCTATACGCGTCGAAAAGCCAAAACCAAATACAGAGATCGTATACGGCTGGAAAGGGCTTCTCAAGAACAATCGAATGGTAATAATAAAACACCATATGACCGAGTCAAGCAGCGCCGGGAACGTAAAAGAATGAATGCGGCCGAGCGGATCAACGACGGTGCCGGTACATCTGCAGGGGCGGTTGGAATTATGCGTTACATAGACGTATTCACGCATAACACACGGTTTTTTTGTCTATATGGAGCTGCTATATGTACAGAAGCCGGGGTTAATTTATTTTCTTGTTTTGGCATTGAATCACAAGAGGAAGTTGTAATTTTGTTATACATTTATAAAATATTCGCTAATATTAAGGGGATAGATAGAGAGAGGGTTATGAGGATTGAGAGTGAAAGTGGGAGAGGGTGAAAGAGGGAGCGGATGAGATGAGAGAATGGGAAATGGGTAAAGAGGAGGAAGCTAGTAAGAGGAGGGAGAGAAGCAAGGAGGATGTAAAAGGGAGAGGGTGGCATGGGGAAGGAAGGGGGGGTGGGGAATAAGAAGATAATTCATACATCTAAAGACTTTACGTGGATATTTAGTTTTAAAGAAAAATGAATGGATATCGACAAAATTATTTGGAATATGTTTGGCGTTAATTTTGTAGAAATTCATTGTAATTTAATGTTTCACAACTAAATGAAGCTACGTGATTTAGAATTATTTATAATTTATTTAAATTATTTACCACGACCTAGGTTTCGTCGTACTATAACATCTTCATGTGGGTAATTTGTAAAGATTGACTCTTAGAAACTTCCAAAAGCATTTATATATTACACAAAACAATAGCAGAAGCCGGGTTTACGCGGGTTTTCCCGTGCAAACAAATATTTATAAAGGTGACCTTTTGAGTGGGATACAAACCCAATTATGAGCAAGTAATGTTTTCCGCCTCTGCAAAATGGAGTGTTAAACAAAAATTTTGAGATAATCAACAGGTAATGCGATTATACATAAGTATGTTATACAGAAGTATATACTTAGATAATCAACATTAACCATAACGATTATACATAAGTATATTATATGTATTATATTATACAGAAGTAGGAAAAATGTATATTCATTTTTCCTACTTCTGATGTTCTTTGCATGGTTCCTCATGTTTATAGGTGGTAATGTTTTTATTCTTTGTATGATTCTGCGAATTTACAGTACGGTAATACTTTATCTTTTGCATGGTTCCTTGAGTTTATGGAATAGTAATCCTTTATCGTTCGCATGATCCCTCGAGTTTACGGTATTGTATTCGTTAATCTTTTGTATGTTTCATTGACTTGATTGTATGGCCATTTTTATCCATTGTGTAGTCCTTTGAGTTTATAGTGCGATAATACTTTATCCTTTGCATGGTTCCTCAAGTTTATAGCATGGTAATTCTTTATCCTTTGTGTGGGTCCTCGAGTTTATAGTATGGTAATCCTTTTACCTTTTTATGGTCCATCGTGTTTATAATATGGTAATCCTTTATCTTTTATATTGTCCCTCGAATCGTAATGCTTTATCCTCTGTATAGTTCTTCGGGTTTAAACTAAGGTAATGCTTCATCCTTTGTGTGGTCTCTCAAGTTTATAGATTGGTAATCCTCAATCATTAATCAAGAATTATATGCATTTCTGCATAAAGCTTATACATAGACTAGATAGACCCATACATTAAACACATAAAAAAAGTCCACGGTAGAATGCGTGCAATGCACACATATTTATGTCAGTCGCTTATTACAGCCGCAGTGAGCGGTCGTGTGTCGACAGAAATTTTTTTTATAAAAAATAATTGGCAGAAGCCAATATGTCCTCGTGACCCAGCCAGAAATGCGAAAACGCCAGTCGTATTACAGAAATTAGAAATATTATGTAAAATAACACGCGTAAGTACTACATATTAAATAAATCCTAATTATTTAGACACAATTACGTGTTTTTAATGTTTATAAAATGGTATAAATAATAATCGATGGAAACAATTCGACGTGTGCCCAGTGCGAGCGAGATGAATATATTTATGGAAACAATTCGACGTGCGCCGAGTGCGAGCGAGATGAATATATTTATGCACGTACATGTCTTAATGTGAATGACGATGCGCACGTAGATAACTTATTTTGACAGCTTAGATTAAAACGAAAAAGGGAAGATACGATACGCTATAAGGGTGCGCGGTCCGCTTAAACCAAGTCCAATGGACCTGGTTTTGTTTTGTTCAATTCAGTTGTATGCAGACCGGCGGTTCGCATAGACGCGGGATTCTTGAAACTAAAATTTCCAATAAAATCGATCCAAAAATGCCTTCCAGTGCTTTTACAATGTGCATTAACCATTCAAAAAATAAAAACAGGACATATGGAGTTACTTTTCATGCGGAATTACAAAAAAAAGTGATAAGTTTACAACAAAATATTTCTGTTTAATACTGTCATGTTTGAATGACAGAAGCATGCGCAAGCAAGAAGACAGAAGCATGTGAGAAGCTACAGTATTAGCAGTGCGTTCGGTGCAAATTGTTAATTTGCTGTAATATCTTGATTCACTCGCGCTACAGTCACAATGCATCGCTTTGTCTCTTTCGGTTAAGTTTACATGTAGGCAACTTGTGACTGCAACTATGAGAGGTTGTGTGCATGTTGTGCCTATGACTGTTTTGTTTTTACATAAAATAAGAGTGTATCGTATCTTCCTTTTTTGTTTTAATCTAAGTTTGACAGGTTTTTTTCGCTTGGGGTCTATCCAGAATGGGTTTACTTTGCACAAATATTTTATTATTGAAAAGAGAAAGCCTTATCTCTTTTGCACACTTTAATATATACCTACTTATATGACATCATTCTATAGTAAAATATAAAATATTGTTTTTGGACCATAGAGCAAGCGAATAAGTACTCTATGATACGAATTTAATTATTATTGAATTTGAAATAATTATTATTGAAATCAATGTCTGTAGACATCAATTTTGTATTAGATAATTTTCGGAGTTTCACAAATTGCCACAACTGGGTTGGAAGAATTATAATGTATAAATAAAAAAGAAAAATAGACACTGCCAGTATTGTTGGTAGTCTTATGCCATAAAATGTTTTGTAATTTTTTTTAAAATACCTTTTAAAATACGAGCGGAAATGCAATATGAGGTTTCATAGACATTTATGTATATATAAATATTTAAGGGTACACTTATGCAAATATAAAAGTTCAAGGGTACACTTATGCAAATGTAAATGTTTAAGGGTACACTTATGCAAATGTAAATGTTTAAGGGTACACTTATGCAAATATAAAAGTTTAAGGGCACATTTATGCAAATGTAAACGTTTAAGGGTACACTTATATAAACGTAAACATTTAAAGGTACAGTTATGCAAATATAAATGTTTAAGGGTACATAGTATTTCTATTATTAAACTGTTTACCAAAATTTGATATCATTTTTCAACATTTTTATAAACGTATTGCTTGTACATATCATTCACAGACATAAATATATAGGAGATTTCTTAAAAAGTATGGAATTCTATAATAATCCAGTGAACTTTAAATAAACATCTAGTAATGCTGTGACTTTATAGTTTTTTCTGAAGCAGTTTCAGACACGAAGGATTGCATTATTTGTGGATATTTTCCGGGTTATGTCCAAAATTATTACATGAAATTTATAGAAAAATTATGTACATATATATATATATATATGTGTTTGTGTGTGTGTGTGTGTGTGTGTGTGTGTGCGGGTACGTTTAAGAATACTTACATAATTTTTCTATGAATTATAAAATAATATAATCTATTTGTCTGACACCAGACTGGCACACGCGCAGCGGCCTTTGTCCACGTACACACTGTATGATGTGGGCGTTGGACGCTTTTTGGATGGGTAAAATCTTCTGAGTTCGCGTCACCGACATGCTGTAATTGCAATGTTCGTAGTTATAAGGGTAACGTGTTATGCAACATTAGTGCTGTATAGATATACAGAAGTAAATTTCAATTGACTACGCGGAAAGTTCAGTGTCAGTATACTGTGTTTAAATTATGTTTTAGTTTGATTATTATTTTAATTGTTTGATTGTAGGATCACTGTGCAGTACAACAGTGAGTAAACAGATAACATTTCCAGCAAAAGGATTAAAAACGTTACGATGTAAGTCAAAGTCCTTTACGACACGAACATCAGACGCATGTTTAGGTACTTGCGCGCTGTGTGACCGTTATTGGCACGCCGCGATGACAATTTTACTTTTTATCAGTTCCAGCAACAAAATACAGATTTATCGATGACCAACAATGGTAATGATTTTGATCAAGTTTTAAACGTTATTAAGTACCAGAACTGTTTACGTGTAGGTACTTATTCTTTGAAATAGCATCAGGGAAACAGCTAGGTACAAGGTTTGAAGGTACAATCCAAATTTTAAATAATAATAAAAAAAAACAATTATTGTATTTATACTATTTTAATTACAGTAAACTAAAGTACCTTTGTGTGGATTTTATGTACTGTATATTACACCATCAAGCTGTCTCCCATCACCGTGAACGCACTCCTCAAAGTGTAACGGAGAATTTGCAATGACGCGCCGCAGAACGTCGACTGATATGGCTCTCAATTCTTCTGTTATTTTAGCCTTCAACTGCTCCAAATTCATGAGAAGGGTATTAAAAACTCTTGCTTTGAGATAACTCCAATAGAAAATACAGCTGCGGTAAAGTCGGGCGATCTGGGTGGCCAAATTTTGTCTCCAAATCGGCTTATGACTTTTTCCAGAAATAGTGCTTTAATTGTATCCATTGAGACCCTAGCTATGTGGGCTGTGCCCCCATCTTGCTGAAATCACACATCTAACTCGTCAACATCCTTCCCTCGGAGCTGCGGTACAAAAAAAAATTGTTAATCATTTTGATATGATATTCGAGTTTCGTCGCTCGGATACCCTTTAGTATGAATAATACGTATTTTAGGTAACAAACAAATTTAATTAAAGTAGAAATATATTTATATTTGTAAATAGGCAATATACCGTAAATAAACAAAAAAATTACACAATTTTTTATATATTTCTTAATTTTAAAATCAAACTTAAATGGCAGTCGAGTAATTGGGATAGAAAAGATATTACTCGATTGCGAGTTGTGCGGAAGTCATCCGAGTCCGTCACTATTATAAGTCTATGGTTTAATCATGAAGGCAACGTCAAATGACTATTTAGAATTCATTACTAATTTCATATTAATTTGTTTCTATTTAACATCTAATTATAATATTAATTGTTACAATATATATTATATATTGTGGATACCTAGAAATTAAAAACCTTTACAGTTTTGAAATTTACAAAAAAGAGGTTTTATATGCATTCAAAAAATCGGAAATATTTGTCTGCATATTAGGCTTGGGCGATAAAAGTATTTTGAGATACTGAGTACGACGAGTATGAGTATTATAAATATCGGTAACAGATATCGGTGACAAAATACTCGACGAGTATGGGCGGCGTAATCGCAGGAAACTTACGAAAAAATTTTTGCATTCTACTTATTATGAAGAGTTTAATGCTCTTATCCTTTATTTCTTACAGCTAAAACTGGCGGGAATTCCTATAATTTCTAAATGAGACGTTTTAAAAAAAATATTGTTTCATATTTCCTTCATACTGCCATATTCATGGCTCCAGGTTTAGGACTGGTAACTAGATAATTCATTTGGTATTATCATTCAGGGAGTGTATTTAAAAAAAATTAATGACGTTTTCTACAATAATTACCTTTAACTTTAAAAAAAATGGATTACGTTATTAAAAAAATATTTCTTCTTTAATGTGGCATACATCTTTATCTTAATTGTTCTTGTAATAATGTTCGGAACAAACAACTTGTTCCGTGTTAATCATTTTTACAGTTGGATATTTTCTATTCAAATGTTTCCCTAAATTAGATCTAGCTATCTTGAACAGCAATTTCGTTTTGTAAATATTTCAAGAAGCACAATAATCATTCAAGTCTATAAAATACTTCACTATGTAACAACTAACTGAACTTCCTTGTGGATATAATGCCGAAGTTAGCATTTAACCTAAGTAACAGTTATTTTTTTATTTACAATATTTACACTACAAAATAATAACACTCAACTGTTCCAATAGAAAAACGGAGAATTAAAAATCACACAATTGTAACCACATTACAATAGACATTTAATTATTTCTTAATTTTAAAATCAAACTTAAATAGCAGTCAAGTAATTAGCGAGTTGTGCGGTATCGCCCGAGACGTCACTATTAAGTCTATGGTTTAATCATAAAGGCAACATTGAATGAAAACTATTTATAATTCGTTACTAAATTCATATTCATTTGTATCTACTTATATATAACATGTTTATATTAATTATTGTAATATATACACTTTTGCAAAAAAAAAACGATAGACGAAAAGAGCACTGCACTTGAAACTCTTATTTTAAAATGCTAGTATTTATCGTATTGAGTAAATATTTGTTCTCGAACTATGAAGCAATACTTAACGTAATGAGTAAAACGAGTACACGAGTATGTTTAACATACTCATATTACATACTTTAAAAGTATTACAGCTTACGAGTATTTAATTATTTAGTTTGTCCCTTATTTCGTATACGTTTTAAATATGAAAGAGCGAGAAAACCTAAGTACGATATGCGTGAGTGAAATGGCTATAGCTAGCTATACAAAGAAGTGTACGGTTATACCGCAGCCCGATTGTAAAGTAACCATTGTATGAAGGCCCGCCGGCCATACCGTACAAGTATTTACGATACCAAATGTTTTGTATTTTGCATATCAAGTATTTTGATCTGAGATATCGAATACTTTTACTGGTGACAATAAATACGCCTCACCTCTATTGCGTATTAAAGAGTACTGGTAGGTGAGTAATTTATTTTAAAAATATTCAATTGGAATTACAAGGTTTATTAGCTTTATGCGGTTTATATGTTGTGTAGTTTATACAAAAATACATTTTTAATTAATTTTAAATAACCATATTACTATTAAATTGTTTAAATTTGTTTTTTGTGACATATTTTATAATTTACTATGGCAGACATAACGATAATTACTGATAATATAGTGACTCTTCTTGAAGAAGGTTGTACTATGTTATGTTTCGTAATGGTTTAATGTAAGTCATTCTACTGCTCAGAGGATATAGAAAATATACATCAGGAATAGATTTCAAGAGAGTAATTCCTGCAAAAAACACCAGAATCGGGAAGTAAACGTTGCACTGAGCCCATGGATGATATATCGGATATTGTGAGCCAAATTCTACCTACACAAATATCAAAAACATTCTTCAAGAGGTGAGAGATGTGTTAACCTAGAGGCTAGGCTAGAGGAGACGTTCAATTCTGAGCCCGGCCATGCTAGTGTGCATGAGGAATTAACTTCTATCTAATATTTTAACTAAATCTTTGTGGGTGATAGCGCTCGAGCACATCGAGCAGGTGAAGAGCAAACGGAACAAGTTCAGTCTAGTTAAAATGTGATTTCTCTAATTGTTTTTGCTTTAGTTAAAAAAATATAGGTAAAAACGAAGTATCATGTAAAAGTAGGGCTCCGTCTCCATTATTTCATGGAAAAAATGTGATTTGAAAAAGTTCCCGTACAAAAGTGCACTTTGAAAAGGAAGTAAAAATTATAAATATTTCGACTTAACTGTCATTATTCGGGAATCGGAAATTCGAGGAACTGATACAAAAAAAAAACAAACCCAAAAAATAAAAATATGCAATGCGCTGAGGATCGCGCGTTATAAAAATTATGCTTGACAGCCAACTGACAGGCGTTTCTTCTTAGAAAGAACATTTTTCAAATTAATTTTTTATAACAAAATAATCGTGTCCGAGCCCTAATTTTTTTAAATATGTCGTTTTTTATGTATATTCTTTCATTTAAAACAAAAAAACTGGGAAAATTACATTTTCGCTAAAATTGAACTTATACCGACACTTACCTGACTAAGGTTAGGATTCATCGTTTTGATTGGCCAGCACGAAGTCTCGACCTCAATCCTATTGAGCATCTATGGGACATGTTAAAATGGCATGTTAGAGTTGTACATCCAGCTCCGTGGAACATCTGAGAGTTAAAAACATTTATTACAGCCGTAGCGTATTTCCGAAGAAATCTGTAAAAACCTCATCCAGGGCATCCCACGAAGAATTGCAACAGTCGTTTCGGCAAGAGGAGGCCACATTCTATAGTACTTTTCTTTTTTTTTGTTTCGTAACTTTTGTTAAATAAAGGAAACTGTCAGCTGAAAACGCTCCTTTTTCTTGAAACCATACAAAAAGAAAACAAATTAAAAAAGTCTAATTGACAAGTCAAAATTTGTTTACTCGTAGTAAATAATATTTATTTAATTATAAATAATATTTGTTTTTTAGTTAAACTAATCGCAAGTAATTATTTTTTAGTTAAACTAATCACAAGCATCCATTTTTTTTTTTTGCATAATAGTGTATAAACACTTAACAACCTACCAGCATTGCTCATTTTACGATGGACAGTAATTATATTCATGATTACGTGTACGTAGCTTGACATCTATGGATACTACGAATAAATATCAAACTGACAGTGTTTCATAGATTGGTATAGTATAGACACGACTATAGGTCGGAGTACAAGTATCATGGTCGTCGTCACCGTGGTGTGTTGGGTTGATCAGGAAGTATACGGCCTTCGATTGCAAGGTGCACCGTAGGGACCCATGTTTGATTCCCGGGCGCTCGTCGAGCAGGGCTGGACTGCTGTTCTGGTTGGCTATAAGAGATTGCTCTTGTAGCAAGTCCGCCATATGTATCAATTAGATACATTAAGGTACAGAAATAAATAAATAAAATACGTATCTATTATGATGAGAACAGGATGCCACTTGTTAGTCTAATGAACGGCTGGCAGTCGGGCAATCACTCCATACATTCTTTACTCGCACGAAACAACAATACCCAATTTAGTTTTCACAATTAACTGAATTTTGTTTACATTGCTCATGTTTGATAGAAAATAGTTCATCTTTGTGATTGGTTCAGGTCATTGGCGGTTTATCTGAATTGCAATATCTTGATCGGTGGGCAGGTTTTTCATTGCTCTAATGGCTTGGAGGCGAAAAGGTTTAATATTTCATTATATATATTTATTTTTGATCGTTAACAACTGAAATATATGCGGGATCGGATACTTTATAACTATGCCAAATTTCAAGTTTCTACACTAAACTGTTTCTGCGAGAGACTGTTGTAGACACTTCAAATCAACAGCCCGTCTTCGTCCACAGACCTCTTTCAATGTGCGTATTCTTGGAGGTAATGCCCATAATCACAACGCTGAGCAGACAGCTTGGTGTAGCGTAGCTTCTCGCACCAGTGGCATTGCTGCCCATCACTGGTCTGTGATATTTTAGCTCTGCGATTACAAATATCACTGCTGTCTCTCTCAATGAGTGGAAAGGAGTCGAATCCAGGATCTTGTGGTGTGTCAAATCATCAAACACCGTAAACTTGTGATAAACCCGACACAGCACAGATACAACCATGGCCACGAGTGATCTTAGAAGGGTTCTGTTTCTTTCCTTTTGGGGTACGGAGTTGTAGTTTATGAAAGAGGGGCCCCATAACTAACGGGAATTGGTTTTGGGGATAAGTAACTGGAATTGGGCTGTGGTGTGGACTTCAGGCATGTTTTGAGCTTCAAAATCAGCTTGAAGAGGACCTTGAATTTTATTCCAATGTTATCACTGGTGATGAACCGTAGTGCTATGGATACGACCCCGAAACAAAAGAGCAATCAAGCCAGCGGAAGACAGCTGTCTCTCATCGTCCCAAAAAAGCTCGCCAAGTGAGGTCAAGACTATGCTCATTTCAAATATCAAGAAAACGTTCATTTGTTTCTTCGATGGCAGAGGTGTTGCGCATGCGGAGTTCGTTCTCCTGGGTCAAATTGTCAACCAGAAGTTCTACTTGAAAAGATTGAGGATGAGTACCCGGAAGAAAAGAGCAAATCTTTGGCACATAGGCGACTGGTTCTTCCATCATGACACATGCGTCGGCCTTCATTGTCCACCCCCCTCTACTCATCGATCTAGCCCCCTGTGTCTTCTTTTTCTTCCCCAGACTCAAAAGAGACATGAAAGGAAACCATTTTGCCACTGTGGAGGAGATAAAACAAAAATCATTGGAAGGCCTTAAATGATGAAATTCCAGTTTTTTTGGGCCCCCCCTCGTATATTTATCTTATCAAGTATCTTGCCTGGATTTGTGAAAGGGTGTGTCATTGTCTAAGCAGATTTAAAGTTGTAGGTAGTTTCCAATAAAACGCAAATAATTTTCCTGTTTTTTTTTTATTACATTATTTTTTTATTCATATTTCTCAGTGACTTTTCGCAAAACACCAACGAAATAAGCATATTAAAAGGTACAATAAGGTAAACCCTTCTATACACAGATGTGCCTTTATTGATTGATTGACCGTTTTTTCCTCGTAAATTACAATTTTGTGAAGATTTAAATAAATTCATCTATACATCGATCGGCAAGTGCCTCCGTTTCGAATGCTTTCATTGTACGATTTCATTTCTTCGAACAATTTAACATTCTACATGATCACTGAAATAAATAATAATAAAAAAAATGTCTATAAAAAAACATCAATAAAACCACATCTCGTACAAGTGCATACATAATATTACAATTATAATATTATTAATTATAATTTTATTTTTTACTTTTTTTTTACACATTTCTAAAACCCTTCCCGTATACAAACAAATAAAATATTATATAATTTATATAATATAAGGTACTTAACGGTCACAATATTGTATGTTAAAAAGAAAAAGACTTTTTTTTTAAATTAAATATTTATAAATCAAATGCAACAGAAAACTAAAATGAAGGCAAAAACACATTAATTAATATAACTATTTTTATAAAGAGACATCACAATAATAAAACTATCTTCTTTTAAAATTTATTTTACAATTAATAATCTATAAAATGTATGTTTCGATTTGGTCCTTATGTTTTTACATAATCGCAAAAAAGGAAAAAAAATTAGGCTCTAAACTGCAAATCAAAATAAAAAAATCCGAATCTGATATCACAAACTGAAACTCCAACTAAGGCAACACTACCACTTTGACAGCCGTTACTTTTGACAGGTGTCACTTGACAGGTGTCAAGCGTCTTGACAGTCGTTACTTTTGACAGATGTCACTAACTTGCATTTGTCGCCGTGCGGTCTCTGAGCAAACACTGTTTCTATGTTTATTTAATTTTTTTTCAATTTTAAACTTTATTCTGTAATTTTAAAACGACACTATTTAAGAATTAATTTAACTTTTTTCGTATTGTTTAAAACATATTTTTTACGAGAGGTAGCCGTGTTATTGTCAAAGACAAAGTATGACAGTTTTCGGTTAAACTTTCTAGATGATAAAATGTATCTTTATTATTTTTTATTTTGGAATCACCAATTTCTGAGTATTGGACCGGCCAACATAGAAAATGAATTTTTTTTTCCTTTACTATTACTTTAAATGTAAGTTTTAAATGTTATGATATTAATTAATTTATACAAATAATATTGCATTTAATTCTTTAAATACTATTTTTTTGTGTTTTTAATTTATAGCGATTTTTAAGTAAAATTAATTATTTACAAATTGTTTTTTTTCTCACTTTATTCATCATAATCGGTACTCGGTCAGTTTCAGGGTTTTCGTGCATTTTATTTTAATTTTATTATAAAATTATTGGAAAAAAATGCTGTACAAAGGTCATTTTCTGGAAGAAAACTTAGTATTTTATGAACAGTATTGGGAATATTTTTTTCATTCGCATTGTCAAGTTCGTATTTCAAAATGGCCATCATTCGTATTTAGTAGCAAATTCGCATCTCTAAAGTACCGATTATGTAAATTATTTTTAAAATAAGTGTTTATTTAAAATTACTGCACATCAAAATGGCCATTTTAAAATAGAACCCAGGACAGTTCCTGCATCCTATTTGACTTTATGGTCGTACTGTTGTAAAGTTTTATTAATTTCATAATTTCGATTTCAATTTCAAATTTAAGACTTTATATTACAATTTAAGTTCATCAGTCACTGGGCAAGCTACGACTTGAAAACCAACAAAATCTTTTTTATAATGTTTCAGTGGGGTTTCTTTGAATATTACATTTGTATTCAAGTTATCAAATGTTTTTATAAAATGTCTATTTGACATTTTATACATATATATATATATATATATATATATATATAAAATGCTATCACAAGTAACAAAATTTAGAAGCACATGACAATTTTTCCTCTCCCACTTTTTCTCCAAAATTTAAATCAGATGGAAAATTTATGGAAATTCTACTTTTCCATTTTTAAGTCCTGTTTTTGATAAAATAAACATCAATTAAATACAACCCTCCTTTCCTTCTTCAATTAATATATTCATAGTAAACAGTACGACCTTCGTTTATAGAATATTGCCCCCGTGCCCCCCAACCCTTCCCCGCCTCTCGCCCATGCACGCCAAATGTTGCCCCCTACAATACGATCTGAAGGTAAGAGTTATCCAAAAATCCGCGCCGCTCCTGATGGTGGTAGCCGACCCCCTGGTGCTCCAATGTCCCCTGGTGACCCTGGGGTGCCCTCCCGAGGGGGTCGGCCTGAAGATGGAGTGGCATCGGATGTCACTGCTCGTAATTCTTGTTTTTGCGCTCTAGCTCCTCATCCGAGGTGCGATTCAGGTGGCGCTCTAAAAAAAGAAAGAAAACGAAAATGTTGAGAGAGAAATACAATGAATTTTTCAAAATTTTAAAAATGGCGGAGCTAAAAAGTCAACCTTTAGTTGCTGGATGAATCCTGTTATATTTTTAATTGGGCTTTAATTCTTATAATACTTTTAATACTTAACAATTAAAAAAAATGATTGAGAACCACAATTTTTTATAAACTTTATGCTCAAAGAGATGTTTTTTTAATATGACCTTATTAGTATTCGAAATTCCTAAAGTCACTTGAAACACTTCTTAAGTCTTCTTAAACCTTATAAAAATTCCTTTAAATAATTTTACAAAGACTTTTAAAACATTCGCAAACGCTTCTCAAAACGCCCCACCTCTGTCAAACTCGGCACCGCTGCCGCCGGCCTGCAATCCGAGACCCGAGTGCGATCCAGTGCGCGGCACCAACACCACAGAACCGTCAGCCGCTTGTTGCAGCGAGAATTGCTGCGAGGAGAGCGGCGCTCCATCGGCATCGCGCAAGTTCTGGAAACGAGGAAAAATTATTACTGCAATTTGTAACTTTCTTGAATAATGGGCCTGTCGCTTTTAAGATTGGATCTCTTAGACAGCTAATGGAACCGGAAGAGTCCATATTAATATGTGATTCTATTATAACTACATCTGTCGGCTTACTTATATAAGTTGGAGAAAAAGTCTTATTGAATATCAGGCATTTGTCCTCCATATAAAAAATGTTGAATGACCAATATCATCCGTCTACTAATTACGATTATTCCTTGCCTGACAATAAGCGACGTTTTAATGTAAGTAAAATTTTTATAAAATACTTTTAATATTATCATATATTAAAGGTACACCCATCTCAAGTATTACATTCACAGTACACGCAGTACGATCATCAGCTCTCAATCCAACCCTTTCTATCCATACGCAAGGTGACTATCATCTCTCATAATACGAACATACAGTGAGAATTAACGTAAAGTTGCAGCGTTCCCTGATGATCCTCCCAAGGACGATCGGTGGTCAAAAACGATCTGTAACCATACGTACAATTTACCTAAGCCAAGAAGTATTATTCAACCTTATAACGTGTGTCCATCTCTGCAATCTATCAGTCGGATTTCTCTCGATCACTCACCTGGAAGACGTGCCTATAGAGAGTGGCGAAGCGGTCCTTAACCCGCTGGCGCTCGGCCAACAGAGACTGCTGATCGCGGCGCAAGCGCGATGTCCTGTCTCGCACCGTACGAACTTCATCAGCCAATGACGTTATTTGATCCAGCTTGCGTTTACGGCAGTTCTGTGCTGCCACCTGTGGAATAATGCGTGAACATTCTTGAATCACTTACATTATAATTGAGTTAAATAGGCAGCTATGTAAAAAAATATTTATATAAAAATGTGATCTACAAAAATCATTCTGTTTAGAGAAAATTGTTTTTTTCATAAACACCTTAAAAGTTTTATTTAAATTGTTAATCAGATAAATGAGATATTTTGTTATTTTTATGAAAAGTTAGGTTATTTTTCGTAATAGAATTTTTATTTTTAAAAAATCCTTTGAACCACTGCAATGAATACAAAAGGGCAAATTGTGTCCCATTGTATACTCTACACAGATGTAACTTACTATTCCAAAAAACTGGCAGACGCAACATGTCGTCCATAAAAAAGCCAGATGAATAAAAAAAAATTTAAAAAGACATTCACTTTGACAACAACAAAACAAATGTCAATGTTAGTTAAAAGTTTATTTTTAATTAATTCAGGCTATGGCTACATGGAATATTGAACTAATTTGGATTGATTTTGATTATTTCTTGTAATCTTTCTAAAAAGTTATTATATACTTTCATAAGTTCTGTATTGTTACTTTTATTTTTTATTAACAATTGTTGGTATATTAAAAATATAATATATACTGGTTTTAGTAAGATAATTTTTTGTTTGGCAACATTTCTAACTATAATGTATTTTATTTTTAGCTCTGTCCTGATTGCTAATCGCTGAACTGTTTGTTTTTTTTTAAATTCTAATAAATGCCAACTTTTTTAATAACTTTTATAAGTTTTCATTTTTGTAATAATAAGCCCTTCTTCGCGAGTCTCTTTTTTTCATATTCTCTTTTTGCGCTTCATTATAATGACAAAATTTTCCAAAACTGGAGAGTCCCAGTTTTTCCATTTTCATCATCATTTTAACCTTATTATAACTGTTACACACCTTATTCTTCCCCCGGCGTCTGATGTCGCGTATGAGGGAGAGCTGCGCTTCGCTCAGGTCGTGCTTAGAGAGTCGCTCATTGAACTCATCCATGGGAAGGTTGATAATATCCTGCACGTTCAGTGGAATGCCTGGCAAGGAATAACAAGGTTAGAATTGTAAACGGATCGAATTCAAATGAAATTAAATTGTGAAACCAGAAACTTTTTGTTGAAAATTTTATACTAATCTTTTGTTCTAAACGTCACACGTAATTGTAACTACTAGGTGTGACCTGGTCACTTATGACCCGGTCACATGTTTTGTTATATTGAAAAATGTAGCTAATGAAGTTTCTCTGAGAAGAAAAAGTCCAGGGATTATGTAAGTTATGGAACGCTAAACAGACTTTATTGAATTATATGAATTTACATATGAAATTTTTTTCACTGAAACTGAAATATTCAAAGTACCTACAAAAAATCATTTTTAATTTATTAGAATAAAGGAATTTTATTGATTTTTTTAAAATATGTCATAAATTCCGTGCACAATTACGATTAAAAATTTTTTTCTTACATAAATTAAAATGTTTCTTTATTAATCTATTTAACAGACAATTCGAGACTTTTCACAATTATTTTATTCACTCATAATTTATATGTTATTTCCTGTTCAGGACCTCACGAATGAGTACTTGTAGCTAATATTTAGAAATATCTATTTCTCACCTAGTGCCTTTGCTCGCTTCTCGTCCCTGGTCATGTGGGTGCCTCCGCCCGGACTCGAACCGCAGTCTGATAGACTGCCATCGGTCAAACGGCGGGCTGAAAAAATATTCAACAAAACCTATAACTTCAGTAAAATTTAAGATGTTTCATAGCCTAAACACAGATTCTATAATTTTGTGTATCATAATCTGAACACAATCTCTATAACAACGGAGGCACAAGGGTTATAGACAAATAAGAGAACAAGATGTCCCGATAGATTATCGTCTCTTTTACACTCATTAATGCCAACGCTGGCTTTCCCCTGCTCTGACGGTCGGTTTCAAAGCTGTTTGGAATAGTAACAGCATTAAAAGAAATGAGATCTAATGATTAATCACACGTTACACGTTAAAAATTAAGCATTTTTAGCAACGCTTATTACTAATATGAAAAAACTAAAAATAAAAAACGGGTTGTGGCATATTTTTTGCATCTACAGAACTTAGGAGTAATCATTTATGCGAAATAAAAAAGAAATTATTGATATGATTACTTTTCTGCTATTTTGACGTTCCATTCAATTCATAAAAGTAAGCTGAACATTCCAATTTTACATATCATTATATTAAAATGATATAAGTTTTTATAGTTAAAAAACATTATAGTATAAAGTTGTCTGAACCACGCAATAAAGTACGAAAACAGTATTATGACAAAATAAAATGGTTTTGGCATTTGGTAACATTGACAAATGTCACTGTATAATTATTTTGACATTTGGTAACATTGACAAATGTCACTGTATAATTATTTTGACATTAGGTAACATTGACAAATGTCATTGTATAATTATTTTGACATTTGGTAACATTGAAAAAATGAATTTCATTTTAAAAATCATGTGATTATGTCGTATAATTATTGATGTAACGTGTCTGTGCACCATACAGTGAAAATCGACTTTGAAACTTAATGAACAAATTGTATTCATTTGAGAATAATCTAACATTTAGCATAATACATATTTTATACAAAGTTGTCACAGAGGTCCGTGGATTTCATTTTTAATCGTTCAGAAAAAACAGCGAAAGCTAGGCGGGAAATTACTTTAAAATAAAATAACAAGACTTCAGTGTTACATCTCTGATATGTGCATATTTGATACACCATAACTCAAAACTGATTTCTTCAGAATAGCTAAAACCTCGTCTACCTACAGACACAACTATCTAAAATGTCACCTCACCTCTCTTGTCTCTGCTCTGCGGTCGTTCAGCCGCGCCGAGTTGTCCAACTGGCATGCTATAAGTGTGATTATGACGTACGCGCTCTCCGTGGGGTGCAGGACGTGGAGGTGCGTAGCCGGGTGCTTGGCGCGCTGAGAACTCTAACGTGCACGAGTACTTTAGTTCTGCGAATTGCGACCAATAATTTGTTTAAGTTCTGCTGTTTCTACTAAAAATATTATACATCTAAACATTTTTATATTTCCAAAGAATATACATTTTCAATCAGAAGGTCACAAACATGCAATTAAAATAGACCGAATCTCACCATTGGCTATGGCGGCATCTTGAGTGTGGTAGCCGGCATGTTGAGTCTCCGGATACTCATATTTAACAACCTCTGCCATTCTGGGCTCACGGTTCTCGACTGGCTGAGTGCTCTGCTCCTAAAGTGTGAACGATAGAGTATTAATATTAGTGTTGATACCTTAATGGTATTGTCCTAATTTTAGATTATATTATTTTTCTAAAGGACCCCATTTATATCTTTCTACATAATTTTTTTCATGGTTTATTAAAAATATCTCATTTTATTTTTATGTTTACTAAGTCTTTATTTATTTTAAATTTTTTTAAGATTTTCTTTGACGATCTAGATGGAAAATTCACTGGTAACCCAAAATCTATGTTTGTATATCGAATACTTCAACTTTTTTAGATATACACACGCATGGACAGCGAATTCTCACCATGAGGGTATTGTCTTACCTATAACAAGGTATGGAATACAATAAACCACATTAAATTCGATTGACACTGTAAAGAGCAATAAGAAAGCAGACAAGCATACAGACAAAACACGTCGAATAAACATAAAACATTTTCGACTAGAAGTTAAAAGAAACGAACTAAACTCACATTGTAAATTTTCACCTTTGAGCATAATTTTTGGCAGGACATAAATGAATAAACTTGTGGTTACACTGCTGTCATTTTTTTCGACTGAAATCTCCTTAGTGTACATGAACATTTGGTTACCCTACTGTCATTTTTACATATTTCAATCAATGAAAATTATCTATATAATGAAATATTGTGTATTATGTTATATAGACATTTTCATAATTCATAAAAACAGTACAGTGTTTAGTCTTTCAAAAATCTATCCTTATATTCACTCGTAACACAAAAATGTTACCTTCAACAAAATTTACTATTGTCTGTCACATACGTACAAGCTACGTATTCTTGCGGTTTTGAATGAATTCGTTTTGGCATTTCATTTCAACTAGGTGTTTAACATTGACATTAGCGACTACAGCTTGAAATTTAAATTTTTGTTTGAGAATATAATTTGCTAATATTAACGATACGGTTGACTTTAAGTATTTTCTTCATTTCACTCAAACGTTTTAATATTTATCTGTTAATGACTAAAAAATGTAATCAAAATTTCTTTTTTAGGGTATCCGTGTCCCAGTGAAAGCAAGTGTTTTCAGTAACTCACTTGGAAGGCTCGTTTTCCGAACATGTGGTGTTTCTTCTGTGCCACGAGGGCAGGCGGTGCTGCAGCACCCCGGTCATCGCCTGTCGTCGGCCGGGCTGCAGCGTATGAGTCGTAGGGACGAAACTTGGAACTGTAGAAAAAAAATCAACTTCCATAATCTATGTTCATCCCAGTTCACCAACGCCGAAAGAAATTTTAAAGCTAAGCTACAGTAAGGTTATTATTACACAAATTTTATATTTAAGTACATATATTACATTTTTAATATTGGTTCACTCCTCTATACTAAAATTGTAACAAGGTTCTTTTTAAATAAAATTATTGCTCGCAATATAATGTCGTTAGTAATAATACATAATTATTGCCGATAATATAATGCTTTTAATGATAATATACAATTATGGCCGGTAATATAATGTTTAAGATTTTTGAAGTGAAACTTCTTTAGCGATGTCCGAGTCATTCTGTCATGTAATATTTGCAGCTGCTATATATGAGAAATCTACAACATTCTAGAACATTATCGAACTTGAGAAAACTGAAATTTTCTATAAAAAACTGGAATATTCTTAGTGAAGTATCCGTAACGTCATACATTTCGCCATCCTGTATCGAAAAAGTGTTCACTACAAACTCCCCATATTTTTAAGACAAGTCAGCCCACATGGGTTTGAACTAAACTGATTATTTGTGTATAGAACATAGGAGCGTAACATAGGATGAAGTCGCGAAGTATCACTGGTATTTCAATAATTTTAGCATTTAAATGCTACAACTGTTTACATTTACTGAATTATAGCAAGAAATAGCTCGATGATGTCGTCTCCTCCTACTCGTTCCCTCAACACCTTTGACATTTTTGAGGTGCCAAAAGACGAGAAAATGTAGATACTAAAATTAGACAAATATTTTTTAAAGGATGCTGTAGAGTATTGTTTCTCAAATTTTTAAGAAGCGAACCTGCCCACCCGAAACCCTAAAAATCAACTAAAGAACCTCATGGCATCCTGATTCATCTTTTTTTCATCGTTTTAAGTTTTACAACTCCCATCCACATACAGCCATCGCTACCGAACCCTCTTAACCTGTACGGGAGACCAAGGGTTATTTACAACCACAATTGCGAATGGAAGGTGGTATGTGGTTGTTGAGAAATTACTAAATAAATATTGATTATTATAGATTATCAACTTAATGTGAACCATTCAAAAGTTCCACTTCATTCATTAGTTGATGTGGGTGAGGGTCACGGCTACTTTTGTTTGTTTCTTCATAACATTTTGGTTTGTTTGTTTGATTCCCCATTATATAAAAACCGCTGAACGAATTTTAATGAAAATATCATTGACCATTAGCTTAAAATTCAGGTTTATACATGGAGTATCATACGCGTAAGCAAATTCCGACCATAGCCAGGTCAAAACAGCTAGTCGTTGAGTCAAGGTTTTACCTACAAGAGATATGCTATTACCTGTGATATTCTTGAGCCGAATCGCTGCCACCATCGCACCACTCGCCATCCGATAGAGAGGGCACGCGCTCCGAGCCCATCGAGGAAACAGCGCTATCCGAGGAGGAGTCCACGCGCTCTGAGGGTTAAACATGAAAGAAATTACACCGGAAATTCCTGGGGGTAAAACACGGAAAAATTGTAAAGGCCTCTCAGCTACTCTTATAGTTATGAACTTCAAATTTCATTTCAAATGTTCACTTTTATCAGATAGCTCTCACTTCTAAACCTGAGGATCTAATGATGATCGGGTTAGTACCCCAAGGTACTAAGAAACAGAATTTGGGCTTACATTCAAATGTTCAGTTTTGTCGGGCAGTTCTACAATGATGACCAGGGTAGTCTTTCTAGAAGACCACATTTATATTTTTCTATACAATGATTTCTTTCGTCACGGGTTTTTTCAGTTCATAAAAGTTTTTATTTATTTTAAATTTTCTTTCAAAATTTTCTGCGCTTCAGTGTAATTCACCGAATTCGCATCATTACAGAGCCGTACTAGAAACACATCCACTAAACTCGGACTAATTTTAAGATTCACTTTTCAATTGACATGTTCGCGATACAGATTTAAAAAGCGCTATCTTTTGATAAACTTTCTGAATGGAACAATACTTCAACGGTTAATATTTTAATACTTTTTTAGGGTTCTGTAACTCAAAAAGAAAAACGGAAACCTGATAGATCACTACCATTTTAAAGTACCCACTTATTTTTAGTGAAATCCACCAAATTCAGACTAATTTCAAGAGACGCTTTTCAAATTGAAATTTTCCACCGATTTTCTACGTTTCAGTAAAATTCACCGAATTCGCATTATTAGAGAGTCGTTCTAGAAACGCATCCATTAAACTCAGACTATTTTAAGAGACACTTTTCAATTGAGATTTTCGCGATACACATTTAAAAAGCGCCATCCATTAAACTCAGACTATTTTAAGAGACACTTTTCAATTGACATGTTCGCGATACAGATTTAAAAAGCGCCATCCATTAAACTCAGACTATTTTAAGAGACACTTTTCAATTGACATGTTCGCGATACAGATTTAAAAAGCGCCATCCATTAAACTCAGACTATTTTAAGAGACACTTTTCAATTGACATGTCCGCGATACAGATTTAAAAAGCGCCATCCATTAAATTCAGACTATTTTAAGAGACACTTTTCAATTGACATGTTCGCGATACAGATTTAAAAAGCGCCATCCATTAAACTCAGACTCTTTTAAGAGACACTTTTCAATTGATATTTTTGCGATACAGATTTAAAAAGCGCCATCCATTAAACTCGGACTATTTTAAGAGACACTTTTCAATTGACATGTTCGCGATACAGATTTAAAAAGCGCCATCTTTTGATAAACTATGTGAATGGAACAATATTTCAACGAATATTTTCATACTTTTTTAGGGTTCTGTAACTCAAAAAGGAAAACGGAAGTTTTGTAAGATCAGTACTTTTTAATGTACTCAGTTATTTTTAGTGAATAATACTTATAAAAGCCTATCAAAGTAATTTCGTAATATTTATATGAATGTTTAGTGAATAGTTTACAAGCCAAGAGGCAACAAAATTGTCGATCAACGATTATTTCAAAGTGGATAGCCAAAAACCTTTTGGACTTACATAGTAGGTATCCTGACACGCACTTGGCTAATTATTACTTCAAAAAGAAAAACGAAAATCGTGTCCATCAGTCTGTCTGTCACGGCCGTTTTTCTCAGAAACCGCCTGACGTACAAATTTGAAATTTGGCAACGCAATAAAACATATTAATCCGCACATATCTCGATGGCTAATACTTAAAAATGTTTACACGGCAACTTTGGGGGGCAAAATAAATACTCCAAAAATTTTTTAATTTGATATATAAATGTAGGGTGACGCATGAAAGGGTTAATAAAAAAAGGTTTTAAAAATATTTTGCATAATTTTTGGTAAAATAATCTTCTGAAATATAATGAAAAACATGTAAAAAATATGGCATGTCAAATTCGGGTGGTATTATTTTGGGGGACAAAATAAATACTCGAAAATTTTTTTTTTTAATTTGATATATAAATATAGGGTGACGCATGAAAGGGTTAATAAAAAAAGGTCTTAAAAATATTTTCATAATTAAATGGAAAAGTTGTGAAAAATAAGTCAACACCCGTATTTCCGAAAGCATTGAGCTCTTTCGATAATTGCATATTTTTGTACCTAAAATTATGAAAAAATAGGGTTTTTTGGAGTCTCAGCAAAGACTGAAGGAAAATTATAGCAATTATGCTAGACATTATCATTTTTGAAATAGGCACCAGTAAAACATGTCACCATCAATAATGCTGAAAGTACTTAATACTTGGGGGTGTGGGTATATTTTTTATTTAAAATTATGAAAAAGTAGGGTCTTTTGGAGCCTCAGCAAATGTTGTAGGAAAACTATAGGAGTTGTAGGAAATTAAAGTATATATCGCCTAACGTTTAATGGCATTATGAATGCCGTTAAAAATCACCACGTTATAACATGACTATGTCCATTATCGTGATAATTTGTGTCCATTAACGCGATAATTAACGGCGTTAACATTTAATGTGGTCCCACAGTAAAATATACAATCAACGTTGTCGAATCTCATGTCTCTCTTTGTACTACTGCGAGAAAATATTTAACAGGCAGACGGAAACCTAATCCGACCTATGAAAATGAAATATTCTACATTCTTGATCGCACAAATTGCCTAAACAAATAGCAACATGAAGAATAAAAACAAAACTTACCGCTAGACAGCATCAGATGAGTGGGATGCCCGGCGGCGTGTGGGGCTCCGATTGGCGCTTGGGGAGCGCCCCCCGCGCCCTCCAGTGGCCGCATCGTGTACATGCCTGGCGGAAAGAAAAACAATAAAAACATTACAAATTAAAAAATAAAAGAAATCTGCCTACTTGATGTCAAGTAATAATAGCTGCAGAAAAAAACAATACGTTACTACAGAAACAAAAAAAAACAACACGAAAATCATCAGTTTATCATACATATCTTCCGTTGGCATTATGCATACCGTTCCCATAGAAGCAGATTCCAAAGAAGATCATGAAATCGGGTATTGATCACAAAATAAAATGTCTGTCCCAATCACAACATATTGTGTCCTGTTTTATTTCGGGCATGATGCGTCATGTAGTCGTTTCCAATAAGTAATTCCAATAAAAACTGAAGTAATATTTTTTTATAAACTTTTCCACCCTTGCTCAAATATAAGAATGGTAGTTATCTGCATATAATTAATAGCTATTATTAAAAAAAAGACCTAAAACATGCTTTTGTAACCAAAGCATCCATTGAGACGAATCAACCGAACCCAATCTCCATGGATTAACCAATGAGAAGTTTCCATGACCATCTCCTCCCTCAATTATCAGACTACTGAAGCACTCATCGAGACAAGTCAACTCATGGGTTTACTATTAACCATTGAGAAGATACCATGACCAACTCCCTCGTTAATCATCAGATTCCCCCGGCTACGTAACCACAGGGCACTTTGAGACAAGTCAAACGTGTCCAAACTAGACAGGTTTACTGTTACCCATTGAGAAGTTCCCATGACCATCACCCCCTCAATCATCAGTTTCTTCGGTTCCAACACGTAGCCAAAAGGCTCTTTGAGACAATTAAAACGAATCCAAACTTTACAGGTTTACTGTTAGCCATTGAGAAGTTCCCGTGACCATCTCGATCCTCAATCATCAGTTTCTTCGGTTTCAATACGTAGCCAAAAGGCTCGTTGAGACAATTCAAACGAATCCAAATTTTACAGGTTTACTGTTAGCCATTGAGAAGTTCCCGTGACCATCGCCCACCTCAATCATCGGTTTCTTCGGTTACAATAAGTAGCCAAAGGGCTTTTTGAGACAATTCAAATGAGTGCAAATTCGACAAATTTATTGTTAGCTATTGAGAAGTTCCCGTGATTACCTTCCTCTTCAATCATCAGTTTCTTTGGTTACAATACGTAGCTAAACGGTCTCTTTTATACAAGTCAAATGAATTCAAACTCGACAGGTTTACTCTTAGTCATTGAGAAGTTCCCATCATTACCTCTCCAATCAATCATCAGTTTCTTCATTTACAATACGTAGCCAAAGGGCTTTTTGAGACAGTTCACACGAGTCCAAACTTGACACGTTTACTGTTAACCATTGATAAGTTCCCATGATCACTTCGAACTTTTATCATCACATCAACCCGATGGTACATTATTGTATTGTCACCAGAACTGCATAAGTTTCAAACGTAATGTTGGAAAACTGCATGTCTAATAAAAAAACATATTAAAAAGAAAGTAAATGTTTCTGAAATTTACTATCTATTACTTATATTTCTGACCTTATTTCTGAGTATAGGTCGTATATCAACTAGGTGAATATATACGATTCGTCTATTATATATACATATATATATATATATATATACTGGAAGTTTATGTAGCAAGCCCAGTTTCTATAGTTTCCAGAGCACAAAATAAAACGATTTAATCAATAAAACCTCTTGTATTTCATCTCGTTCTTGAGAAACACTATTTCAACGTTAACGAACGGGTTAAGCGTCGTTTAGTGCACCGTGCACCGAACGCATCAAAGCAATAAAGTAATACAATTTTTGTTTAAAAATAAATTACAATCTTGTCAAACCAAAATAATAAACTGAATTTGAAAATATTTGCTTTTAAATTTAGCCCAAATTGTGAAATCAAACACCTTCTAGGTCTGCATTACGTTCTGAGTCCTTTCTCGAATTACTTATTCCCAAATATACTAATACCTACTACGAATAGTTCACGCTGTAGAAAAGCTGTCAAACTTTAAAACAAACTTGATTTTGACACTTTTAATGTCAGAATTTGGCATTCAAAAGTTGTTTAACATTTGTTCACTACGTTTTTTCCCCCTTTTGTCTTCTTTTCTTAACGTTGACTATATTTTCATCAGTTCCTCTAACAATTTAAAGGATTGCTGGGTTTTCGATATACCTACATAAGTAGTACTTCACACTAATCAAATATTTAAACCAGCTTATTGAGAAAATCATTCTAGCGGTTTTTGGGAAAATTAAGAAAAATAGGTCTCTGGGATACCATTGCCGTTTTAGATCTCTAACACTTCCAAATATAATTTTCGTCTCGTCGAAAAGACAATCTAAATAGTCATAAGACAACAAGAGTCTGGTATCAAGTTGATATAGAACCATGTCAGCTAGTTCGGGAAATAAAGAAATGGCGGAAAATGAATAAATGTACATTTACAAGAACCGTTTGGAGCCACTTTTAATACGTCTACATCTCAAAATCTCTTATTTACTATTACTCCGCAGTGCTACAGTCCTTACTGTTCCAAAACTAGCCTCAACAGTTCCAAAACTAGCTTTAACTCGGGTTGATCTAAAACACGGACATCTCCTTCCACATCGTCAAGCTAACGTTTCCGTGTGCGATCCGTCAGTCTTAACCCCTGTGATTTCTTCCTAAAAATCTGGCTCGCAGCCCTAGATTCAGGCTAATATCCGTGCTCTCCGCACAGTCCACAATAGCCGTGCTCTCCGCACCTTCGTGCTATGTATTGCTCGACCCCTGGTACTGGTCGTAGAGCTCTCCATTGGTTCGGAAGCGCCACTGGTCATTATAGTTTACGGCCCAACACATTCTGAGGGCTTTCAAACTCCCCCTGTCCAGCAGATCGTGACTCCTCTTTGCGAAGACCCACCTCTCGCTGCCAGTGACGTAGTCTACTAAAAAAAACTTATAGTGTATGTTATATATGCTACATGTCCCATACCCCACTGCGGTAGGAATTGTCTTCCAGTGAATCAAGTAGCCAAATAGTTAATTTTGTACGTTATTGTAATTATAGATAATTGTAAATACCTTTTCATTATTTATAAAAGCTGCTGCATTCCAAACAAAAACCGGTATTCAGATGCGACCTTTTTTATAATACAAATTTCCTTTAAGGTAAAATACATTATATATATATCATTGCTAAAACATAAAAAAACAATACAAACATCGAAACGAATCGGGTCGTAAACAAACCTTCGTAAGGAGAATAATATCCCCGCGGCACGTAATCCAAGCCCGTCCCGTAATACATGGCCCTAACGGCCAGCATGGACCGGATCGGGTAAACCGGATACGGCGCCACCACATTCGACGACAGCCTGTGAGCCACCATCTTTAAATCGTCTGATCAAAATTACCCACCAAAAGAGGCGACGAAAATAATTGAAAATCCCAAAACAAAAATTCTGCGCTTACACCGACTTTATTTCACCAAAATCGGATAAGTATTGTTTTCTTCAAATCCCTCCCTCTACAGGAACTGCTGTTCTTTCCGATTTCCGGCTACACCGGAAACCTATTGGGTTGTGTCATAATCTGTAAGCAAATTCGAGATCCAACTCAAATTGCGCAACGCTCTGAAGTCCTCCTCCGTCAAAATTTTTGAGTACTCTTTCCCTATAGCCGACAGCGTCACCAAATCTGGTACGATTCTGACGTCATGCGTTTCAATGCCGTGAAATGTTTATTACGAGCCGCTTCCAAGTCAACGGGCCCCTCCGTTTATCACACGTACGTGACAAGCTGTTTTTCTGATAAGATAAAAGCAACGATTTGATTTCTTTCCAAGTTGCGACCGCAAAATATAACAAAGTCACTCTAAACACTTATCTTAATCACACCGATGACTCCATCGTTTTCGTCGAAATCAATTCAAAATTAAACGCTTATTCGTATTACAAATTAAACTATTATTTAAGAATGGTATTTGTCTCTCAAATCTACCATAAAATCATCAGTTTTAATTTTGCGTCTAAATACTCAGATGTGTTATCCAATGGGGCAGAACTGTTTAGTCTTCTCTTTCGATTATTCTGTTGTATATTCTGTTCTGCTGAGTATCTACAGCCGGACTCGCAATCTTCACGTACTCAGTAAAGGTTGCTGTCCACAAAGTGACAACCTTTGCAGCAAGTTTTTGCTACTCCAAACGCGATACTTTTGAAAATCGCTTTCAAACAAATTTTCAACTCGAAGAATATAATTCTCTTAAACCTTCAGAAGGCCCCTCAAGTAATTCAAAGCTTACATGTCTCTTCCATCACGTAGCACCAGATAGCGTTCCCCGATTTGAAACCGTAAAAATAGATATTGAATTTGAACAGGATCATATCAATTGTCTTTTGTGTGTATTTAATTGCCAGGCCGTAAATCAATGTCGCATCTAAGTTTATTTCGATCGTCTTCCAGTACATTTTCACACAAACATCTGTCATTGGAGTCATTAATATGAATTAAGTCAATCTAAAATTTGTAGTCTATACAAAAAAAAAAGAAAAAACTAAAAGTTCTTTAATTTTAAAAAGTCACTTGGCAAAAAAAACACTTTAGTTCCAACAATCACTTGGCTCACATAAAATACGTCATCGTGTCCGAAACGCTAAGTTTATTTAAAGTAAAAACAAATAATTGTTTTCTTTTTCAAGTTTACAAAAGTCACTGCTCAAGCACTGTCACTTCTTATAGTCCACCGTGAAAAACTCAAAAGTAATATCGAAAAGCTTTATCGAAATAATGTCCCTCATCAACACTGACATCGTTCCAGTATCGCTTTATGCATTTATAATCAACACAACTGATAAAAATCAATCCGAAGCGAGAAATCTGAAACAAAATTCAAAAGTGCACCTTTATTGGGCTGACAACAAATGCACGACTACCGAACGAGAGGTTTGAAAGCAAAATTGTCAGTTTCGCGCTCTACACAAAACTCTTCAAGAACCAAAATACCCTTTTATACGAATCATACAGATAACGCATATCTTTGCTTAATCTTAATGATGATTCGGGAATTTACATATTGTTGCTCCACGAGTACTGTAACACTTGACGAATCGTGACGTTCGATTAAGCCACGCCCGTTTTACCTATCGCTTGGCACACTCGCAGGTGCTGATATCTTCGCAGGTCCCTGGGCAAAGTACAACCGTGTGAAACCAGTTATATCCAAATCGACCAAAGTAACACTTAAGATATACTTCATTCAAAAGAACGAATCCAACCGAAATAAAGACAATTTTGCTACCAGAGATATGAATCCAATCGAAAATAAAGATAATTTTGCTGCCACAGATAGGAATCCAACCGAAAATAAAGACAGTTTTGCTAACAGAGATATGAATCCAACCAAAAATGAAGACAATTTTGCGACCACAGATATGAATCGAACCGAAAGTAAAGACAATTTTGTTGCTACAGATGTAAATCCAACCGAAAATAAAGTCAATTTTGCTACCATAGATATGAATCCAACCGAAAACAATGACAATTCTGTTGCCACGTTTAGATAAAACGCTCCAATGTTGTTATTAAACTTTGAAAAATTAGATTATTTTGAAACGATCTATAAATGAGTAGAGTAGCCACGATATTGCTACGATAAGTAACATACGGACTTATCTATCCACGACCTGGATGTACGTTCAGAAAATTAAAAGGTGGTCCACATTCATCAACACTATATGTCTTTTACGAATATTCCTTCATTGTTTAAGCCACCAAATTATGGAATTCACTAGATCCAAGCATCTGAAACGAACCATTTATAAATGCTTTCAAAAGCCTAAAAAATAACCCTAGTCCTGGCAATCCTCATTCTTGTCCTTTTTCCTCTGGACATGTCAGCAAAGGTCCGTATAGTGTTGGACCCAAGTGTAACCCGAGAAAAAAATTATACTATTGAATAGAGAAAATGAAAAAAAATGTCCCTTAAAATTTTTATTTAAATCGCCAATAAAGTAAATGAGAAACCACGTATTTTTTATGGAGTCAGACCATTTTCCTTAATTGTTTTTAAATACGATTTCTAGGAAACCCCACGAATTAGAAAGATGAAACAAAATGCAGATTGTTCATACGCAAAATGCAGATGTACAAATTTTAAAAAATACAATCGGTTATTATTATGTTTCACAAACGTTTCTAGAAAGTTATTAGGTACTTGGTTTGATTTACATAGTTTTTACATAATATTTATTATTGACAAATCTTGATATATTAAAAAATATAATATATGCGTATTTATGAATAAATTATGGTTATAAATTGTATTTTATTATTTACTTCTTCTGATTAAAAAAACAAGAGATTTACCTCTTGTTTTTTTATTAAAAAAAAATACCCGCATTTTATAAAATCATATTCTACTTCTACAATGCCAGTTCCGTTTTATAGGTCTTCTCTATGCCATTTCAGGCTTTTGTACATCAGAATGAAAACAAATTGGATTATTTGTTGTTCGTCTGTCTGTCCAACCGTTAAGTTCTTTTTTCTCTGAAAAGTTTGATATATCAAGTTGAAATTAATATCAAAACCAAACAATGATTTGTATACTTGCAAAGGTCCCTTGCGATTTATGTCATAAAAAAAATACATAATAAATTGTTTGCACACAAATTACATCTTTAAATTTATGCAAATTTTAGTCTAAATTCGCACTTTTTTTCTTAAAAATGCGAATCTTATTAGTCAAATAATAAACATAAAAACCAAGAAAAATAAAAAAAAAACTAAGTGAAAAGACGTTTAAATTCTGACGCGCTTACAACACAACAGATTTTTTGAATTAAATTAATCACAACCGGTAATAACAATAGTACGAAATTTTTATTTTCTGAGTATTTTTTTATTTAAAAAAGAAAAAAACTTTCAAAACATTTACTTTTGCTAAAGTGCGTTTACACCCGGCGGTGCACGTTAAACGTACGTACTGAAAGTTTTCTTTATAAATACGACTTCCTAGATGCTGTCCGCATACACGTTAGGCATACTGCTCGTAGTTATCGAACGTGTGCATTAAGAACACTCGTAGTTTTTACGAGTATTTTTTTATTAAAAAAAGAAAAAAAACATTCAAAAGTGCACTTCCACTCGGCGGTGCATTTAAAATGTAGGTATTGAGAGTTTTAATTATCTATGCGACTTCCTAGACGCTGTTCGCATATCCGTTATACATATTGCTCGTAGCTATCGGGCGCGTGCATTTGGGAAAGCCACACGCCTGCCGGCGGAAATTTATGCAAAAAACTGTTATCAGGCGTGGTTTAGAATGCGCAAATAACAGTAATATAGATATTTCAAATCCGTTTAAAAATAACATATATATATATATATATATATATATATATATATATATATATATATATATATATATATATACACAGGCTGTCTGGGAATAGGTATCAGACAAAGGAAGACGTTATTGGTTGACTGAACAATAGTTAATTGTCATTAAAATAAAATTTAAAAGATGACTTTTTTTTAGAAAATTAAAAAAAATATTCATAATTATTTGTCGTCTTTTTCATACATACGATACTTGCGCACATTATTGAATGCCGTTCGAGGGAATAACCAGCAAAAAACAACGAAGACATTTAGCTGCCCGGGTTAGTACCGCGGTCCAAGCAAGTATTGGGTGTGTTAAAAAGAGTTCTGTGTAATTTTTTTGCACGCGATTAGAAAAAGGGCTTGTTTTAAGCTTCATTTCAACGACAATATATATATATATATATATATAAAGAACAAATGCGGGAATATGTAAGGGACTGTGAAATTATAAAACACGTAAAAATTTAACAAAATCCAAAGAATAAAATGAGCTGACCATCTAACGAGGATGGGTAAAACAAAAACAAACAAAAAAATAATCCTGACAAGCAATGGGGTGCGTAAATATAAAAGACAGACCAAAACGCAGATTAAAAATGATGGAAATTGTTGCTTTGGGCCTCAATATTTGTTAATATCTCCAATATATAAATATTCCAACTTCTCCTATGATTTTACTACACGCGTAGGTTATTTTATCACCTTTTTAAAGTATCACAGACAAGGCGACAGAAGAACAAACAGCACCTTCTCTCTATTTGCTCAAAAGCCCTTCAAAGCGGGCAGGGCCGCGGCCAAACAAGCTCGCTCGTGTAGAGCAGGAAGCCACCTTATCAACCAATGGATTCGTATACGTGGACAAGAACAATTATTGCATAATAACAAGCGACTTGACGTGTCAGCGTGACTCGCCGAAATTGCGTGTGCCGTAAATAGAAACTTATCTGCGAATGGCTTCGCGATGTCTGCCGCGATGTTTGAGCGGGGTAGGCAAGGAACGCCGAATCTTAATATATTTATCTATAATTATGAGCCGTTGCATAGACAAGTAAATAAACGCGTGGAAACGGAAATCATCCCTCTTTTCGATAATATTTTATGGATTTTTTTATTTCATTATTTCTGACATAGGGATAGGGGTTGACGTACATATTTGTAAAATGTTTTTTTAAATTGTGACTAACATTATAAATATGAATGTGTCTTTGTTTTTGTGTTACTTAATAACTCTGCAAACAACTTACGAATTGCTACCATATTGTACTTGCAAGAATTAGTTTTTAAATTGTAACTAACATTATAAATATGAAACTGTCTTTGTTCGCGTGTTACTTAACAATTCTGCAAACAACCAAAGAGTATTTGCAAGAATTAGTTTTTAAATTGTAACTAACATTACAAATATGAAAGTGTCTTTGTTTGTGTGTTACTTAATAACTCTGCAAACAATTTACGAATTGCTACCATATTGTACTTGCAAGAATTAGTTTTTAAATTGTAACTAACATTATAAATATGAAAGTGTCTTTGTTTGCGTGTTACTTAACAATTTTACAAACAACCAAAGAGTATTTGCAAGAATTAGTTTTTAAATTGTAACTAACAAGACAAATATGAAAGTGTCTTTGTTTGTGTGTTACTAATAACTCTGGAAACAACTTACGAATTGCTATCAAAGTCTATCTGCAAGAATTTTTTTAAAATTGTATCTAATATTATAAATATGAACAAAGACTTGTTTGTGTGTTACTTAACAATTCTGAAAAAAACTACGAATTGTTACCAGAGTATCAGCACGAATATTTTTTAAATTGTAACTAACGTTACAATATGCAAGTGTCTTTGTGTGTTAATAACTCTGGAAACAATTTACGAATTGGTACCAAAAGTCTATCTGCAAGAATGTTTTTTTGAATTGTGACTAACATAAAAATGAAAGTGTTTTCGTTTGTGCGTTACTTAATAACTCTGCAAACAACTTACGAATTGCTATCAAAGTCTATCTGCAAGAATTTTTTAAAATTGTAACTAACATTATAAATATGAAGAGAAAAAGTGTCTTGACAGACAGACGGACAACGAAGTGATCCAATAAGGGTTCCTTTTTTTGAGGTACGGAACCCTAAAAAGAAGAAAAAAAAACAAAAAAATTAAGACGATATTCTCTTTAACAAGTACAGTCGTTCACAGAGAAACACCTTAGATAACATTATCAAAGACAAACAGAGCTGCGAAGAGATAAAACAACTGTGGCAGTGAACGAAGCGAGAAATGACGAAAGTCAATGAAAACGACAAGAGAAAATTTAAGACAATTACTATATTGGAAAAAACTAAATAAGTACCAGAGAATTGCTGCCACTAAACGCCATTTTCAGGGCCAGGAAAATGTATATATTTTTCTGGCCCTTGAAAAATCATATTTAATTAAATGTTTTTTCTTTTTTAAAAATTGAAAGCCATGTTTTTACTTTAGAAAATCTAAACCAACCTATTTTAAAAGATACGCTGCTGAAACATGGATAGTGACACAGGATGATCTAGAATCCATTTTGGGCTATTTTCTAGAGAAAAAATCTTCGAAGTATACTTCATGGTAATAATACAAACGGTACATGGCAATCTCAGAAATTTATAAGGCATATAGAGAGCTGCGTATTGCCAATTTCATAAAAATTTAGAAAATAATGTGAGCTGGATCGATGAAAATTATGGACGAGGTGTTGGTAAGGAAGCTGTCTTTGGTAAGGTTCATTGGAATTACAGCAGGAGGAAGAACCAAACTGAATGCCAAGGAGAACATCAGAACATGATTAAAGTTAATAACTGGAGGAAAATGGCACAAAACAGGTTCAAATGCATTTAAAAAAGTAGCGAAAGTGCGTTTTCCAGACGTTCGACACCAGCGAACATGATCACATTTTTGAATACAGGTCTATCCCTAAACAGTTGTACACTTGACACAGAATCTGGCGCTGGTCTTGGATTATGAAACTTGATGACGAAAAGTAATTTAGTGACCAAATTTCAAAACTTTGGAATCATCTGGATCTGGAGACGCATTGCTGATAAGACCATTGTACAAGGATCGTATAAAAAGTCCTACCTAGCCACTGGCTTTTTTGTCCCCTCGCTTCTTCCGTTTTTTATCATTATTAATGTAAATATTTCTACGTTCTACATATGTATATTGTGCATTATTTCAATTCTGTTTTTTTTATTTTTAACGTTCTGTACCCTAAATGTCGGAATGAAACCCTTATTGTTGTGGCAAGGTTATCTATCTGTCCACCGGCGTGTCAGAAGCTCCTAAGTCCTAAACGAATGTTAGATATATTAAACAAGTATAACAAAAAATATGATTCTGTCAACAAACCAAAATAAAAATAATTTTCCACAATTCATGAAAAAAATCGCTGTCAAAGTTGCGATATTAACGAAAATAATTATGTTTGTTTACATAAACGCACTTCAAATACACGCAAATAAATCGACAGAATATCCTGTATGAATAATAGACACGTTCTTTGATACAGCCTGTATAACATTTCGATCTAAAATTAAAACTCGTATTCAAAACTACACACAATTTTCGTTTCCAAGCCCCCTCCCCCTCCTCCCGCGTATTAGGGTCGTAAGACAGATAAAATTGTTTTTTCTATAATATACAGGGCGTATCGTTGAGAAGAGTTATTTGAGAAGAGAATATTTAAAACATTTGTTTTATAACTTTAAAATAACGATGTGTAAGACAGTCAAAATTCCTATTTTTGGATATATTTTATTACAAGGTTATAACAAACTTGACGCCTAGGTATTTTGAATCCTTTGAGCCAATATTGCAAATATTTGATGTTTAAACAATAAATACTATAATTACGTTCAACTATAATAATTTACAAGTCATGAGTAATACAGACATAAGTCTTTTAGTTATCGCAATCCTCTGTGATGTCATTATAAAACACTGTGTAAATACGTAAATCCCGTACACATGTCATACTCTTTAAATAAAAGAATATATCATAGTACATATGACTTTAAACAAAGCAGGAAATTGGGCAGGTTTTTTCGATTCCACAGACAACTAACAACTTTACCGTATCCAACAAAAAATACGTAACAATTTAACCTTACAATTTTACCGTATCCGTCCGTCAGTGCATCAAAGTTTCTACAACTTCCGACATGTCTCCTTTTGAAATTTTGCTGTTAAACACTTGGGTTGGAGACAGCGATGTAGCAAAATTAATAAAAGCCATTTTTAGAAAGTGAATAGTCGTTGGAAAATGGAAACGATTCAATCTAATAACGCGGGAAGTTGGGTGGGTTATTCAATTCCGCAGCCAAATAACATACCCTTACAATTTCGCCTTATCCGTCCCTGCCTGTCCATCAAAGTTTCTACATCTTTTGAAATTTTGCTATTAAACGCTTTGGATGGAGACAGCGATGTAGCAAAATTAATAAAAGCCATTTTTAGAAAGTGAATAGTCGTTGGAAAATGGAAACGATCCAATCTAATAACGCGGGAAGTTGGGTGGGTTATTCGATTCCGCAGCCAAATAACATACCCTTACAATTTCGCCATATCCGTCCCCGCCTGTCCATCAAAATTTCTACATCTTTTGAAAATTTGCTGTTAAACGCTTTGGATGGTGACAGCGATGTAGCAAAATTAATAAAAGCCATTTTTAGAAAGTGAATAGTCGTTGGAAAATGGAAACGATCCAATCAAACAACGCAGGACAGATTTTTCGATTCCGCAGGCAACTAATATACCCTTACAACTTCGCAGTATCCGTCCTTCGGTCCATTAAAGTTTCTACAACTTCTGAAACGTCTCCGTTTAAAATTTTGCAGTAAAACACTTTGGATGGAGACAGCAATGAAGCAAAATTAATAAAAACCATTTTTACCAAGTGCATAGTCGTTGGAAAGTGGAAATGAACCAATCAAAAAGCAGCCGGTTATTGTTTTATGCTGAACAATGTACAAACGTCGAAATTACGATTTAGCATTAAATGAGTCACAATGAACAAATATAGCAATGAAACCGGGCGATATGCATATGTCAGGGTCGGCCAGTGCGGCGCGCGGTTATCTCTTCCTACAGCCCAGGCGTGAGATTGCGTAATGAATAATATTAGTCACATATGAAAGTGCGTCCGGTGAACTGGACCAAATTTTGTACAGCCCATCACAGAAATGGGTTGGATTGCTTTTTTTCAGCACCGAGTTCGTACCGATTTGGGGCGATGTTACGAAACAGGTTTGTTTCTTTACACCGATGTCATTAGAAATTCGTTTAATAGTGAAAACTTTCTGAAAACCAGCTCAGTCCCCATTTTCTCAAAACTTGCCATCGACCAGCAGTCTCCTTTTTGCCCAACGCCTTTTATGATAAGTTCTTCTCTGTTCAAGCCCCTGATTTGTGGAATCGGTTGGATCCTGGTACCAAGAACTCGCTCTCTCTAAGAACATTTCCAAAGATCTTCTGAAGACCTTCCTCTCTTTATGAAGTCCTTCCTCTCATAATCCCTTAGTCCTACCCTTCCTTAATTCCATTTTGCCTCCCTTTCTTCAACCATGCCATCTTTTTACTTTTTTATATTTGGTTTTGTTTTCTAATTATTTATGTCTTTTTGTCTTTCATTTAAATAGTGTATTTGTAGTAGATGTTGTAATAGAGTAGATTTATTAATACCTTTTTTAGATGCCTGATGTGCGGGGAGCACAACACTAAATTATCGATGTGGAAATAAGTCCGCCAAATTTATAGTTTTATGTGTACACGAAAGTTTGAAATAAATAAACGGTGAAATGTGAGTCATCAAATTAAGACTGACATCGTGGTGAATTATGAAGCTTTCCGTTTCCACCTTATCACGTGGCTACCTGTTTGGTATCCTTAAATACAGAATCAACATATTTGCATATCACGTCGATATTTGGTCTAATAAAATAGCAACTCCTTAATCCAAACAGTGTCGAGGAAATGAAACATCGAAAAGACCACAGTAGCAACTTTGCCGCAACTTTCGACGTAGTAGCCGCTACCGTATTCCTTTTTTTAAGAAGTTTGATAGACGACCAAATAGATGGCGTCGATGTTAACATAGTGCGAGCAATATCGAATAGATGCCACTAGTTTCTAACGACCTATTTTATTTATTTTACAGGAGAAAGTTACATAAAAAATCGTGTAGAATTTAAATATACTTTGTAAGACCACATTGGTAAAACGTGGAAAGTCGAAACTTATTCATCATGTGATACTGTCAGAGGCTGATGTAACCAGACCCTGTCTCTCTCTCTCTCTCTCTCTCTTTGCCGTCAGTCTGGTACACTTCTGCAAGGGGCCACCCACAGCAGATCTGATCTGATAGACCCATCGCATGGACGTTTGTATGCGCGCTCTGGTGTCAAACATTTTATAAAGCTCTTGTTCCGCCTTAAGACATGGCCAAAGAACCTGAGTTTCCGATATTGTACTAAGACTAACAGGCACTGCTTGACGCTGAATTGTTGGAGTATTAATATTTTAGTTCGGAACTCATTCTAGGATATTCTCAGAAATCTTCTCCAGCATAACGTCTCCAGAGCGCATTTTTTTCTCGATTTGTTGAAATGCACACGTTTATGTGTCCTACAGAAATATAGGGAACGCAAGAATTCAATCGATACGGAATCTGGATGGTTTGGTGATGTTTCAGTTTCATGATATTTTCTTCGGTTTTCCGTTGCAGTTCTAGCTGGATAACTAAGCAACCGCAGTTGTTCGAGACCAAAGGTCCATGAAACATGTAATATTTGACTACTTCGCAGTTCGCTATACGACTCACTTCTGGCAAGTTGTTGGCACGGTCCACTATCACCATTATTGTCTCATTTTCATTAACGCTTATCCCGAACTAAGGCTCACACACTACATTTTGAGAAGAAACTCCCCAATATGACTATATAAATTGGAGTATGTAATTTTGGTAATGATATGTTAATTGACCTAAGTTTATTAAACAGTTTTGGAGATAGAAGAGCTTAAATTACGCCATATTTCCGTAGCAACGTATCCTCGAAAATACCCCATCAAATTCCAGGAAAGACGCCACAATTATTCAACTGGATAACCGACTACTGACGACTTTGTTCGACTATTATTTGCGCCATGATTGAGAGTATACTACATTTCGTTCCAAAGTTTAACCAACAAATTTCCCTAAGGATGTTTGTTTCTCCACCACACATAGTTAATTAGCATCACTGTTAACCCTTTCATTATTCGGGAGTTATATTTGGAAGTATCACCCGACGCCCGGTGTGCGTGCACTTCAACACGATCCGCGACTCATTTCGCTTAATCGGCACCGACTTTATCGACGCTTACGACTCTTATTGAACCCAAATATCGCATGCAGACTTGCGTCTGACCTCTCAATGACACTGGGATTCCGACTGGGTCGAGGTTATCGCGAGAGACGTATCACGTAACCGTTTGCATCAGCAGCATAATGTTCGAGGAAAAGCGAAAATTTTACGCCGTTGCTCATGCATCTCGATACGGAGCGCGCTGTACTCCAGTGTTTGGTATCCCATTGTTCCTTCGTAAAAGATCTGTAGGTTCTGAACCCAAAATCTGACTCAGGCAGCTGGAATTCAGCATAATTAAGCTCCTTCGTCTTCACAAAGGTCTAAGTAAGGAAAAGTTCTTTCCGACAGGAATTACCTCTCTAACGGACGTAGGGAAAGGCTCTCGACCAAGTAGAAATAGCTAGAACAGGTTATGATTACTGGTAGACGTAGAACTTAATGGCAAAAGGCTTGGCATTTCGATGACATAACATCAATGGAAAGGGTATAGAAGAAGATCAGCAGAAACCATTGGCAATTTACGACGCAATGGAAGTATGTCCCAAATTGTGTATTTATAGTTCTGAAGCTAATCATCGTAAAGCTATAAGAACATGTCTGATATGTCACGCTAATTGTATACTTTAACTCTCTACTGATTATCTCCTGAATACTGAAGCATTACAAAACCTTTCGTAAAATAAAATCCCATGTTTTTTTAATTGTTTATCAACAATTGTAAGTAAAAGTTAAAAACAACAGGAAGTAGAGAGAAAGGGCAAGAAGATCAGCACAACACGGAGGTCCATCGTCGAGCAAGAGAAAAACCAGAGAAGCACGAGCGGAACTTGGGTTCCGTACTAATCTTCTTGATTACGTTGACTTAGAAGCTTGATTTTTACAGCTCCAAGGGATACCTCCATGCGTTCTTGAGAAAAGGGTCTTAACCGACAAGCAACGAAGTGATCCTACAAGTGTTCCTTTTTTTCTTTTGAGATACGGAAATCTAAAAAGACTATTTTGTAGAAACGTGTTCAGAAAAATTAAACTATTCGATGAATCGATGTGAAGACCAATAGGTTTCTTTTCTGATAATTAACCAATCGATAGAGAAAATAATAACTAAAATTGGTTTTGAATCATGACCTTTTCTCTATCCTCATATATGCATACATAAAGACCAAGAGGCGAAGACGCATGTCAATTTTCAGAAGCCAATTTAGATCATAATTAATATTAAAAAAATCTCAATAGGTTTCTTTTCCGATAATTAACCAATCGATAGTGCAAATAACCACCAAAATTGGTTTTGAATCATGACCTGCTGCATGTCCTCATACATACATACATAAAGACTAAGAGACGAAGACGCATGTCAATTTTTAGAAGCTAATTTAAATAAAAATTAATATTTTAAAAAATCTTAAAAATCATGTAGTCCCAATATTTTGTTTATTATTGTTAACAAGATTTGGTGAGTAATTACATTTTAACTCGAAACAATATGTGATTTTCAAACCACCGGAAAACTTCAATAAACAATACTTAAGTTCCTTTATGTTTAACCCTCAAATGTTCACATTGACATGCCTGATCCTATCACTCATTCCACGACACTGATTTTTACTAAACATTTTATTTTTATCAAAAAAAAAAACAAACTTTTGTCAAAAAAATATTGACAATAATTTATAAAATACGTTACAAATTGCGATACGTAAATCTGACAGAGCCAAAAGTGATTGTATATGCTAAATCATTGCCATCCGACAAATTTTGCCTTATCACTGTCAATTTGACGGAATTTTTAATCCACTTCGAGATAAATGGACATGGATACAACGTAAAGTGAAATGTAGGCTTTGCTCATTTATCACTTCAGCAAACGCGTGTACAAATGCCCGATGTAACCTAAAAACGATAATATTATTCCATTTTTAGCAAATGTCACAGCCAAATTACAAAAAAAATACAAAAAAAACAGGCATTGAGTGTCGAAAGTGTACCTATAATATATTCACATTTGGGCAGGCATTGAGCCCTCAATACTTCGAAGGCTAGACGCTAACAAATAAACTTCTCAGAAAACTAGAAGCCTTTGAACGTGGATGTACCGGAGAATACTGCGAATATCCTGGACATTCAAGGTTCCCAACGCAGTAGCTCTGCAGCGAATGAACGAAGATATCGAAGTAATAACGACAAAAAAAAGAGAAACTTAAATACCTCGGACATATAATACAATACCCAGAAAAAAACAGAATGTACTTAATTTAATAGTACTACACAAATCGTCCGGAAAAAGAGACCCAGGACGAAGGTAGGGCATCATAAAAGGGCAACACAGTTCTGAAGGTGAAGCGAATGATTTAACAGACCTTCGACATCCCTTTTCAGACCTGTTACCAACAAATTACTGCAGTCAATATCATAGCCATAGCACGACTTTTGGACAGGGAAGAAGAAACAAGATTGAGTCCTCATTAACAGCAAACCCCTGTTCGTAGATATAATAAAGCCCACTGAACAACCAATGTGAAATCCCATGGAGTGACTTCAAGAATGTGATTTTTCCTTCTTAAGAGCAAGATTGAGTCCTCATTAACAGCAATCCCCTGTTCGTAGATATAATAAAGCCAGAACAACTAATGTGAAATCCTATGGATCCCACCATCTCCAAGAATGTGATTTTTCATTCTTAACAGCACATAAACTCTCTTGGGTCACCTTCGTCCCAATTTTTTTCTAAATCTGTTCATGCTTCAAGCAAGAGATAGCAGACACATGGACAGAAGAACAGACGAACGTTGCGTTTTAATTTATACATATTTTATTTTATATATATTATAATACACGGTCTACCCTTGTCCGTATATGACATGAGGTCCAAGATATTTACAGTAATTTTATAAAGTTTGTATCATTTTTAGCAGAAACGAATCACGTTGAGCCTTGTACGCTTTTAACAAAACTTGCAACCAAAAAACGTTTTCGAAACGGAACAAATTTAATTCAAAATATTTGATGATACTAAAAGATTAGCTTGTGACCGCGGCTTCGCCCGCGTGGTGTGATTAAAATATAAACAACTTTTTTTCAAGAAACTAGGTACAGATTTCATCAGTCCAGTTATGTAATTACAAGTTAAATATTATTTTGAACATAATGTTCACTACTCTGCTTTGGTAAATGACTGCGCAATTGTATACAGCCTATCTCTTAATCTAAGAAGTATATTATCTATATGCAAAATTTGATTAAAAACAGTTTAGCTGTTTAAGCGTAAAAGATAGACAAACAAGCAAACAAACAGCATTAAGCTTTTTTTATATTAATCCGGAAGATAATAACTTTGGGCGTTATATAAATAAACTGTTAGAATGCCTCAGATAATGCTTTGACTAAATACCCTAGCCGTCTAGTCTAGGAAAGAAACAAATACGATATTTCAGTATCGTAAGATTAATAAAATATCAGCTTACTAATGATTACGAAACTAACGCAATATCTTAGTGTCGTAAGTCGGCCTACTAACGATTACGAAACTAACACAATATCTCAGTATCGTAAGTCTAATAAAATATAGACCTACTTATGATTACAAAACTAACACAATATCTCAATATCCAAAGTCTAATAAAATATCGGTCTACTAATGATTACGAATCTAACATAATATCTCAGTATCGCAAGTCTAATAAAACATGGGCCTACTAATGATTACAAATTTAACATAATATCTCAGTATCCTAAGTCTAATAAAATATCGGCTTACAAAATTACGAAACTTATACAATATCTCAGTATCATTAGTCTAATAAAATTTGGGCCTACTAAATATTACAAAACTAACACCATATCTCACTATCGTAAGTCTAACAAAATATAGAGTTACTAATTATCATGAAACCAACACAATATCTCAGTATCGTAAGTCTAATAAAATATCGGTCTACTAATCATTACAAAACTAACACAATATCTCAGTATAGTAAGTCTAATAAGACATCGGTCTACTAATGATTATGATACCAGCACAATATCTCAGTAACGTAAGTCTAATAAAATATCGGTCCACTAATGATTACAAAACCAATCCAATTTCTCAGTATTCTAAGTCTAATAAAATATCGACTTAGTAATGATTATGAAACCAACACAATATCTCAGTATCGTAAGTCTAATAAAATATCGTTCCACTAATGATTATGAAACCAACACAATATCTCAGTATCGTAAGTCTAATAAAATATCGTTCCACTAATGATTATGAAACCAACACAATATCTCAGTATCGTAAGTCTAATAAAATATCGGCCCACTAATGATTATGAAACCAACACAATATCTCAGTATCGTAAGTCTAATAAAATATCGGCCCACTAATGATTATGAAACCAACACAATATCTCAGTATCGTAAGTCTAATAAAATATCGGCCCACTAATGATTATGAAACCAACACAATATCTCAGTACAGTAAGTCTAATAAAATATTGGCCTAGTAATGATACGATTATTTTTTTTACTACAAATCCCACTACAACTTTCAACTTATTTAATCGAGTTGTTCAAGCGAGCAAAGCCCAGTTCAAAAGATTTATATATTCGTATATCTCTCGTAAAACAAACAAAAGCCTTATATACCGTATCAAGTAATTAGTAGACTCCTACACGCACACACACACACACACACACACATACACACACACAAATTGCTTATATGCAATTAAACATTTACAGCGCTTGTGTGTAAACATGTTTTTCATCATTCGCCATATGCCTACACCGTTATCGCGTACATAAGCGTGACGTGTCTTCGCATAACAACTGTGTGGAAACGCCGAAATCGCTTAATGATGATAAGGTATAATAAAACGCTTCGAGACATTGGAAAGACACAGAAGAAGAAAAAATGTCAAATATTCAAAGTCGTGAAAAATATTTCGGGGTAGTTTCCAGAGTTTCTATTGCAATGACACACCTATAAGAGTTGTATCGAGCGACCCTCGCATCTACATCGGTTCAAGTAGTCTTTTTTGAAACTGAGGACACCATCGAGGTGTATCCTACCCTTCTGCACAACTTAACACGTAGAGACAGGGTTTCCAAAGAAGCCAGTACTAAAAATAAATCGTCTTACAAGCCAGCCGTATTATGCAAAATATCACAGTAGAAACAGTGTCGCAATTTTCTATATAGATCCATCCACTAATAGCTTTCAAACAAATATTAAACTCATAATCGACCGAATTATATAAAATAAAACTGAATTCTGTGATTTTGAAATAAACGCCTGCTTCTGCAGGTGTTTATATTTATAGATATTTCGGTCAGTTATAAGTTTAATAATTCTTTGAAAGAGATTTATTGGCGGATGGATATATGTAGAAAGTTGCTATACTGTTGCTACTGTGGGCTTATTTTATTTCGTCTATCATAGAAAAGTTCGTCTGTATATCAAAAAAAACCGTAGAATTTTTGTCTGTCAGAAACGGTTAGCTATGTACATGTTGTACAAAAAAACCTTTGTATAATTTTTGTCTGTCAGAAACGGTTTCGCTATGTATGTGTTATACCTGTGTATAAAGGAAGCCGTTCGGACAAAATTCCACGCATTCGGTCGCAAGGCACCATTAGTGGCTAACACTAAACGTAATACGCCAGTTTGCAGACATTTTATCGCGAAATGTCACCCTGTATATATGTATTGCAACGTCGTAATAAAACTTCATTGTTTTTTTTTTATTAGTGTTGATCATATAACCCATTTGTATTGCTGACCTGCGCATCGCCACGCCCTCGGGGTACGAACACGCGTAGTATATTTTAATTTTTTATAAGAGATATCCTAAAATATAAGGAAAAACATACTAAAAAATAGCCAACGCTCTTATAACAGGGGCAGATAATATCACAACAATAACAATGGATTTCACAAAAATAATGTTCGTTATGAAACAAGCACCTATTGCAATTGTTCGATTGCAATTGTAGAGTTACTAAATTTGTACTTTGAGTACATGTATCTTTGTTTTTCTGAATTCAATCGTTCAGGACTTTAAAACTTGATTTAACAGAATTCAAAATGTAGTCCCAATTTCAATTTGAATCATAAACTAAACTTACAAACAAATTTCACGAAAACACTTTATTAATGATGGAGTAACAAATGCCCAAACATTTTTTATTGCGGTCATAATGTTGTGGTATGTAATATGGGGACATTTTATGAAAAACTATGTACAGTTTGTAAAGTTTATTACGACAAAGCCGAAGAAGTGATCCTCTTCAATATCCTGAAGAGATATCGAAGAGAATCACCTCTTTCCATCCTTTGTCGTGCAGGATACCCATCATCATTTAGAGGAAATTTGCCACCAAAGAAAAAACTGCACTTTCCAATGGACACCTGCACATGTGGGTATAGAAGGAAATGAGGATACATATAGGTTAGCGAAAGAGGCCAGAAACTTAAATTCTGAAGGTCCAAACGCCATAACTTTATGAGTTGCTAATGCCATTGCTAGATATAGACTGAAAGAAAACTACATCAAAAAGGAACACCAAGTATGCGTCATCAATGTAGACAGAAATATTACTAAGAATTTTTGCAGACTCAGAACCAAACACCTAAACGGAATGACTATAAATACAGATGACACTAGATCCTATAAATCATGTCGAAATTGTCTAGGGGTAGAACTCACCCCGCAGCACATCCTCAACTGCCCAGTCATCATTAAAATCCTACAGACTATTGACGAATTTCCATTTCAGGGAAATCTCTATAACTACAAAATTGTGGACATTGCCAAAGCTATGATCTTGGTACACAGATTAATCCAAGACTAATTTGTCTTCAAATGGACACGACACCAACCAACCAACCATCCTGCAGAGAAGAGCGGAAACAGTTTTTGGAAATTCTGCATAATGAAAAATGATAATCCTTTGAAAAATTAAAAAAATAATCGTCTACTTTATGGTTAAATGCATAATCGGAAAATTATCTATGGAATACACAAAAACATATATTAAGTTTAAACCTTGGAATGTTGTTGGATTTAAAGAAAAATATTTAAATTTTTTATTGAAGATATTGAATTATTTAATAATATTTTATAACATGAAACTGGAAAATGTGGAAAATACGGCAATAATTTTGTAAAAAATTTCAACTTTGAACTTGAATAGCAACAAAAAGGCCACGAATTTCGCAAAACGGTTTTAACTGCACTGATCAGGGCATTGAAGATAATCACACATCTACAGCTTTGTCGTATTCGAATTGACAAAATACAACTCCTTGGAGCCAATAGTTAAAGTTGGAAATGTTATGGAATATACGTTTTATTTCAGAAAAAAAATTAATCCAAATTCGAAACCGATACTTTATATTCAGACTCCAGTGCTAACTACTGTGCCAACTACTCATTTGACAGAGAGACTAAATAAAGCTCCACGTATTGCGTCACTTATTCTAATTTTGTATTAATTGAGTTAAAAACTGGCCAGATTACGCAGAAAACAATTTCTGGATATGTACAAATCATATATTATCAAAATTTCAACTTTCCAGCTCAACTGGAAGTACCCAACAATGTGATAAAAAAATCGAATAAATCCTCTCATAAAACCGTTCCAACGTTTCATTGTGACACATTTGTTTGACTGTTTGCTCATAACTATAAGATAAACATATTGACAAATTACTAATATGTAATAGAGAATAATTTTAGATAACAATATATGGGTGACTAGCTTTTGCCCGCGGCTTCGCCCATTCGTTTTCTAAGCACTCCACTCTTTCTTCATCTCTTGTATATGGGTAAACGCCACATTGCCAGAACACCAAAATCGAAATGCGTATCTACTCCGTAAATATAAGCTATATGATTACCTTTATAACTATTAAACAAAAAAGGTAAGCATAAACCTAGGGTCAAAGCAACTTTTGTAACTAAATATCTTAATTGGTCAACAGTGAAATATGCTTATATAAGAATTCATAAGTTTCCATAATATAAGTTCATGAATACTATTCTCATATACAATAGTTGTAAACATTCTACAAGATACGTTCTTATAATGTGCGATGTAAACTTTACTCAAACGTTATTGTGATTAAATGTGAGGGTTACTCATGATATATAAGACAAATCAATATCATTTCAGGACAATATTTCAAACAATTATTTCTGTAATAAAAATTATAAAGAACGCCATCTATGGTCTGCACTTCGAGTTTCAAAATTAATTGCAATGAATATCAGAAATATCATTATCGAAATACGTAAGTCGACCGATAGATGTCGTTATGATAGCGCCATAAGTCTATTGAAACGCGGCAAAAGTTACGTTTCGTTCATCAAAACAAAGGAAAAAAGTTAAATCCAACGGGAAATAAACGATTTATAAAAGACTTTAAAAATATAATTGACTTGCGAAATTTTATCACAATCGACGCAATAGCTTTCGAGATAAGGTGCCAAGTGTCCTATCTATCAAATTTCCAATCGTTTAATCAATGAAATCATATATTTAATCTTTCCAAAAATTCTTCTAAGAAATCTTCGATATCTTTTCCTGAAACAAATTAAATTTCAGTGCTGCGTAGAAAAAAAAATTCATGTGTTTTACGTGTGGTTTAGTTCGCGTGTAGTCGCGGACTTTGATGTGACGTAAAAATATAATTAAATTAAATTGCAGACGCGAGACGTAGATGAGCTGAATTTTGAAATTACAATTTAGGTAAACGTCGATATAAGGAGGCATTTGCAACTGTAATACGTTAGGAACAATTTGGACAATAATACAGTAATTAAAAAATTAAACGCGTAACAACATCGTCCATGTGTGTGTCTGTGTTTGTATGTATGCATATATGTGTGTGTACATACATAGGTAATATATATTTTAACCGTTTGAGTGCCGACGAGCGCGATGGCGCTCACGAAATCAGTTGCTGTTTAGAGCACGGTAGGGGAGGTCGCTCGCACGCATCGCTAATTTTTTATCTTTCTACGTGTTACATAAAGTTTAAATTATAATATTATTAGTAATTACAATATAAAAAGGATCCAGGAAAAGAACATTTTATCCCGTAATGTCGGAATACGAAAATAATTCGAGTGAAAATGATCGTTTTTCAAGTTGCAAAGAAAGTGATAGTGGGAGTGACATTGTGGTGCGCTCACAATTTGGCGTAATGCAAATTTTGAGTGATAGTGATAATAGTCGATAGACTATAACAATTATTTTGCTGATACGGAGGATGTACCGGACTGCGAAAATACGATGTGACCTTGATTTCAGTTTTTGTGATAATTTTTGTTCACAATATATATTTCCATAATTTTCTTTGTATTTTATTATCCTTGTATAAGTTTTTATTAAGAAAATACCGAAACAATTATTAAAATTGGATAATTTTTGGAAGAGATACAGTTTTTTTTTCGAGACAAGGGTAAATGACGTCAAAAACAAAATATTTCTTTGGCATTTTTAAGTATATATGAGTAAAAAAACTATGGCACTAAAACGGTTAATGTATGTTTCAATCTCTTGTTAGGTGTTAGCTGATTTACATTAAATCTAGATAATTAATTTTTTGGAATATTATCCATTTTTAGCCGCTTTTTATTCGCAAGAAATAAATTATTATTACCTATCAGGAAGGAAATTTGTGGTTATTCTTTAAAAAAAAAAGTGTTAGATTTTTCGTGTCAAAAATATTATATTAGTAAAAGGACACCGACGAAAATAAGCCGAATTTTAATAATAAAATAGAAACACCAGAGCAGACAGAATCGATTTGTACACCAAAAATGTTGTTTTTATTTTTTCAATATATAAATAATAATTGTGGCAAGTCTGAAACATGCAAAAAATTTTTTTTTAAATAATTGTTAAAGTTACATTTCATGCAATCACTGCTGTGTAGATACATCGAAAACCTTTACATATCAAGGTTGCCATATGACAAAAACATTTAACTTTAATTGATTTTTAATCGATAATAAAACATTTGGCCAGAAATTTGTTTTAGAAGACTTAAAAATATTGGGAATCTTCAATCAACGATACCTCAGCCAACATTACTCCCTTCCCACCCGTACTCTGTAATTTTATTATCATCATCATCATCATCATATATATTAATACGCTAAGGTTAAGATGTTACTCTCCCTTTTTAGAAAAAATCTCACAACTAATCCACATAAATTATATATCATTTTATAGATAATTGCTTGCTCTACCGGCATCCATAACTAAAAAATTTATTATTGCTATTGTTTTTGCATATTAATTAATTATTAAAATTATATACACAAAACAGCAATGCTGCCATCTAACGGCTCAAAGTCAATATGATTGACGGTCGGTAAAATTTTTGTTTAAATTCAAATCCACTCCCGTGTAAATAAAGTGGCGCTTTAGCTCAAATGCTTTTGATACTTGCGCCTCTATATGTCAATTTTAGTAAAATATTTGTTTGATCTGTCATCTGAGCTTCATAATGGAATAAATAATGCGAAGACTTCGCATGGGTCACGCTAGTTAATAATTATTTCGGAACAAATCATTTTAGCAAAAATGTGATTTTCCTAATTTTTTTTGCTTTAATTGAAAAAATACAGGTAAAAAACGAAGTATAAACTAAAATTAGGGCTCGGTCTTGATTATTTTATTAAAAAAAAGCGATTTGAAAAAAGTTCCCATACAAAAGTACACTTTGTCAAGGAAATGAAAGTTATATATTTGCTGAGTTAACTGCCATTCTTCGTGATTTCAATCACAGTATTTGCAAGCACAGAGAGGGAGGAATTGATATAGAAAAAAACAAACCAAAAAAATAAAAATACGAAAATGCTCAAAGATAATCGCCTAAAGTCGGGGAGTTATAAAATTTATGTTTGGCAGCCAACTGATAGGCGTTTCTTCATAGAAATAGCATTTTTCAAATAAATTTTTTATAATGAAATAATCGTGTTCGAGCTCTAATATGTTGTTTTTATGTATATTCTTTTATGTAAAACAAAAAAAATGGGAAAATTACATTTTCGCTAAACTGAACTACAAAGTGTTTTTGACGCTTTCAACATAACTGGAAAACCGTGGCGCGCAGGAGGGCTTGGAACAGTCTGCTTGAGAAGGCCAGGGTCCACCAAGGACTGTCGAGCTTCTACTGATGATGAACTTATACCATTATTTTTTATCTACTACCAGAACAGTATTGTTAACTTGTTCATGGTTTAAAATGTGTTTTATAGTCTTAATATCTGCATTTGCATTGTTTTCCATTGGTTTTTACAAGTGGGCCTCATTAACTATAGCGGTTCGCTGGGCTACTTTTCTGATAGGTCAACAAGTGCAGTTTCGCATTTATTACAGTACATTATTAGAAAGTTAAGATGTAGCTAGGAAATGTACTTAATTTCATTTTTCGTTTTTTCATTTTGCGTTGATTTTGCGTTTCATTTATACATAACGCTATATTAACGCCATCTAGCTATCAATTTATATAAGTACTGACAACATTTTCTAATAACGAACGCCATCGTGCATTACAAAATTTCGTCGTTTCCGTTTCGCGTGAAAACAATTCAAATGTAACGATTATTTCTGGACACATGCAATTAATAATCAACAATATTTAATAATCATAACAACCCGTAATTAGTAAAGTTGTTGCATTGTAATTATATTTATAAAATCAACGATACGACCCTAAATATGACAACAGCGGTTACGTAAAAAGTGACCATTATCAACGTTTGTGCAACTCATTTTATTACATCGAAATATTGAACCTTATTATCATGATTATTTACAATTTCATCGCTTTCCCATTTCTGACAACGCCCCCTTTTGTAAAAAGATATCATTTTAAACTTGATAAAATAAAAGTCTTCAATAAAAAGAGAAAAAATCAACAAAAACGAACGCAAGTATTATAAAATGGCGCGCATCAAAGACGCCGGGTGTTTGACAGATGTCATTTTCATTTATAACCATAGACACAACAAGATTTTGTTTTTGTCTATGAAATGTTACTGTATTGTTTTACTCAGTTTATTAGTAGTAATTGATGCCTTCATTATACTAATCTCGTTGACGGTATAAATATTCTCAGAATAAGAATATATAAATTGTTTAAGAATTTTTATTAGTAACATGGCTAATATTCTTAATAACATCTATTGAAATAAAATAAATTTATAGTGGAAATTTTACTTCTGACCTTTCTACAGAGCATACACTGTTGAATTCGTTTTGCATTAAATTAAAAAAAAATATGTACGTGTCACTTCTTAATCCTAATATCAAGTTTCACCTCATAAACACATTACTCCCGTCATCTTCCCAAACAAACAACTTATCCGTAATCCGACGGACCTAAACTCACACAAACGCACACACGAATTATATAAAGCAAGGACAAAGTGAGAGTCAAAACAACGTCTGCTGATAACGAGCACTCAAAGAGATAAGCGAATTTCAAGAACATTAAAAATTACCAGAAATTCGTACAGGGCGCGATCTTACTGGCCGCAAATGTTATACAGCTAAGTTGCGTCACAGCCCAGCAGTATTCAAACAAGTAAATAGCGTTCCATTTTCAAAATTATGTAATCATTAATAACCCGGATGTCAAAGTGACAGTTCGCTAATTAGTAGGGATGTTATCAAGCTCAGTAATCGATTCCGAAATTAGGGATGTCCATATTCTTTTTGATATTCAATTCCGACTCGAAAAAAGTACGGTTGAGTATCTGTTTCAACTGTATTCTCTAGGCAGTACTGCTAACGAACAATTATTCAGCAACGCTAGAATTTTGTATGATCCGTTATGAAATAAGCTGGAGAAGACGAAAGAACACAGTTATTATTTTTAAATGCATATTTTACTTATTTTAAAATTGTATTTCAAAAAATAAACGTAGTGTTTATTTTTTTAATTAATGTTGCTTAATATCAACTTTATATTTTACTAAGTTTCTTAAATAAAAGTAATCAAAATGAACTTCATTTATCACAAAAAATACCTATATGTTTTACGCAGACGAGTACGATCAGGGGAAAAGTAAAAAAACACGAATGTAGAACCAAATTTTTTAAACTATTTTTATAACTATGTATAATTAAATTATATTTTATTTTATTTAAGGCATCGACCGTTATCCTTATTAATATTCTAAATTCGAAAATGTGTTTGTTATTTAATAATTCTGCAACAATATTTTGAATCGTTAACAAATAATTTTAAATACATAAATACCGTTTTACGAATTAATATATTATATATAATTATAAAATCGTTTCAGAAAATTTAGAATTTACTTGGGATACAACTAAAAATATTGTCCACTTTGTTTCCAATACCCGACAGTTGCTAAGGCTTCCTTACCATCGACGCTTCCTCAAATCTCAATTTAAACCTTCAGTACACACATATTAAATGCTGCCAATTTCTCCCATTAGGGAGTTACCTGTACTATGACGTAAGCATAATAGATAAACGTGACGTGACATTTTGTAAGTTATATTCGTCTATCTTAAAAAGTATTGAATTTAATTGGTTTTTCTAGGATTAAATCTCGATTTATAATAAACATACATAAATGTTGTGCAGTTGCAGTTGAAAATATAGTTGTCCATATTTATTCCTTAAGGACAAACAACGTCGAAACTTTACGACAACGAAACAAAGCCTAGGCTTAGTTCAGAGCATTCATTTTATTCTGATTTTTTAATTATAATATTGTTAAATATCCGTAATATTTTCGCCACATTTCCTCTTCACATAAAAGTTTTAAATTTTGCGCGCCATAAAAATCTACCGCTTTTTTGACAGCTAGTTTTGTTTATGCTTATTTCGGTGGCGCCATCTTAGCTTAGCTTTGCGTAAGATTCCCTATACGAAGGGCACTAGAGCGGACAAATTTAATTTGTACACCAAAAATGTGCATTTTTTAATCGAAGTATTAATATTTGTGGCATGTCTAAAAATGGCACACTGAAAAAAAATTGCAAGATTAATTGTTTAAAACATTGTTGTTTCACGCAACAACTGCTTTGTAAATACATCGGAAACATTTCCTATACAACTCAGTGTTGCCATGTGAGAAAATTACATTTATCCTTAATCGATTTTAAACGATACAAAAAACGAGTGTGTTTTAGACCATACGACTGAAGTAAAACTTCAAATTCACAAAATATGAACTTTAAAATGAATTTACAATTTTATTCACTTTAAACGTAGAATATTTAATGTATTGAACAAAATAATAATTTATAAAATTGTTCAAGAATGAAATGAATTTACAAAATAATAAAAAATCACCGTTCGCGTAACGCTAGCAAACTCGCATTTATATATATATTTATATATATATATATATATATACATATATACATATATATATATATATATATATATATATATATATATATATGCACTGGCTATGGGAGGAAGAGAGAAAGAAGATGTGCGCGCGCACTGCTCTCTCTTGCTCCTACAGTGTGATACAGACAATACGCTTGCACTGTGTCTTAGATATACGAAACATAACTGGCTATGAGAGTAAGAGAGAAAGAAAATGTGTGCTCGCACCTCTCTCTCTTGTCCCTACAGTAATATACGAAACGTAACTCTCCCTCTTTCTATCTTCACTAACTTATATCTCCCTCTCAACTTCCGTTCGCCTCACCCGATCACACTTTTCGTAACGCTCTCGTCACGCATTCACCAGCTTACTCCCCAAGTCAAGCGTGCGTAAAGAAGTTTTACTTTAAAAATATATTTGGGTGTTGAAACATTATATTATTTATCAAATAAATACTGTTTATTTTCGTGTATTGAAATCGGAATTAACTATTTACATAATTATTTCTAATCCGAAAATTGTTGTATATAATTTTTTATCCCACACGCAACAAGGTCAATAATGTGTTTATGCTATACAATGTGGTTTTATAGTTTTATTATCTGCACTTCCATTGTCGCCCACTGATATTTTACAAGTGGACTTGATTAAGTACAGCTGTTCATCGGGATCATTTAGTCACGGTACAATTTCTATATAAATTAATAAAAGTCGAATTCCATAAAACTAATTGTTAATAATAGATACCTAATTTTGATCGTCATAATAACAATATGTTTGGATAAGTACAATCAGAAGACAGCCTGTAAGTTAGTCTGCGAGTTGTGAACTTCTTTTCTTCTTCAAGCAAATATAAATTGGCAATACCAAGTAAATATTTTGTTCTCAGATCCTCAGCAGACCTCTATTTAAGATGTCGGTACATTTGATACTTGAAATGATAGAATTTTAAAATTGTAAGTATTCATTCTTCATGACAACGTAAGCCTTTCGTATAAAACTCAGATTTATCTAAACCGTGAAAATATAGTTATGTCGACTCAAAATGAAATAAACTATGAAAGCCGCCGAAAAAATAATTGACATTTGACACTTGACAGGTTAATCTAATTGTAAGACGATTTTTTTTCGCATTTATCCTTTTGTGTATATTAATATAAATTAAAAACTATTTACTTTAGTTAGTCGAATTAAAAAACACGTTGTCTTTATATATTTTTTAATCAACTATTATAGTTCATAAAGTCAAAAAATCAATCGATTGACCTAAAACCAATATAATTTATTTCAAACGTCACTATTGTCATAAAACGTATAATGTTGCTAGTAGAAATAAATAAAAGAAAAAAATTTCTTAATTTCTAAATGCACAATAATTGCGAAACTCAAATAATCATAATTAGCTACCAATTTTCATACATTTTTTCCTTGTCTCCTTTGGTTTGTCGTACTACTTATCTATATAAAATTATTTATATTTTCTTATGTCTGTTCATTTGTCAAAAACATAATTTTTTTGCCCCTTTAAGGACCAATTTACAATTAAATTATCTGCATGCGCAAATAACTTCATTACTCCATAAATTCATACGACATAAACTTCAAGCTTCACAGATCATAAGTTCGCGTATTCACACTTGACAAGAACACGAAGACCGCTACCTCCACTCCTTTAGCCTTATTTACGTCACACATTACAATTTTCGTTTCAACAAAAAACTAATGTCCTAATCGGTAAATAATAAATCGGTTAAATAAGCAAATTTACATATTTCGACATGATTTACTAAAACGTTACTTTTTCAATTTCCGTTTCCGCTATTGAAACGACCGTAACTATAGCAACAATATCGCATTGACGTAATCGAAAATGAAAGTGTATGTAATCAAAACAGAGTCAATACAAACGGAAGAAGGAAAAAATGCAAATATAGAGAATTATGTTCTGTTGGATAATAATACTCAAAATTGGACAATAAACGGCTTTTTGAACTGAAACGAAACCATATCATTAATTCACGAGTAAAAATTGAAAGAACAGTTTCTACTTCGAGAAAATTCTATTAATCCAATCAACAGAATGCAGCGATTAAAAGACACTAAGTTCCTAAGTTCACTTTCCTAATTTCTCTTACATTTTCTGAATTGAAACTCCCGAATCAGTCTATTATAATGCTGACAAATATTTCAAGATGTTTTGCTTAAAATGGAACTTGCAAGTTCCATTTGGCAGTGGCAGAAAGCCGCTGGAAATCACCAGAACTTAGATACAACATTATCCAACGAAATTCCTCCCTGAACGTATAATTTAGATTCCCTACGAGGCATTATATCAAAAAATTCCAGTATGCGAGAGACATCTGCGCTTCATGTCAAGATCACGCCATAAACACTTGAAAGTGTGCAAAAATAAATCGAATCTATCAGAAAATGTGCACGAATTTCTGGGGATTTATCTGCTTTAACCTAGTATTAAATCACGGCCATTTTGGTATTTGGTATTACCAGCAAAAATAATAAATTATTCAAATCGATAAACATTTATACAGATAACTGCTCAAAATCACGAAAAATTACATAAACTGATACACAAATAATACAAAATTACATAAACTGATGCACAAATAATACCTCGAAAAACTATCTTAACAGCTAAAATATCAATATTAAAAAGAAAATGTCTAACAAGGACTGCAAATCTACAACTAACACAAACAAACAGGCAACAACAAAAAATTAATAATATACATGCTAAACCAATTTGTCGAAATCTCCGGCACTCAAATTAATTGAATGTTGAAAAAAAAATCTACAATCCGTTTAAGCACTCAATTTAATCGATCCGAATTAAGTTTTATTAAAAAAAAACACACACACTCGCGCACAGGCACAAAACTACACTTTAAACAATACAGTTAAATTCGAATAACTTCGATAAAATTGCGAAAATATAAATTCGAATAACTTCGATCGATCTAGTAATGTTTCGAAATAAAGGCGAAAAGCTTCGGCACGTGCGTCCGGCCCGACGTGCAAAGGTTGACTGAGACAAGTGCGCACAAAGCTGTTCTTATCTGACAACTTTGTGACCGGTTGTGATAGGAGACAAAAAAAATCGCTGATAAGAACATTGTAGAGACGACGTTTAGTCATGATCGGGTATAGTCCATATCGGCTTGAGGAAATTGTGCATATGAATTAGAGTAAATACTTAAGCGATTTATCTAAAACCATGCGATTTTAGCATTTTAATCCTAACTAATATTATAAATGCGAAAGTAAATACGTTTATTGTTTACTTGCTTCGTTTTTATGATCCAACTTTTCAGCCGATATCTGTGGTATGAACATAGGATACATTTTCATCGGCTAAAAGATGTCTATTAATGTACATAGGTAGATATATTCACCAAGTCATCCCACTCCGAGTCTTCCGTTCTGGTCCTCAAATGGCTACCACGTACCAGACGACACAGAGTGGATACTTTTTATTCCGGAATAAAAATTATTGTTTTTAGAGTTCTTTGGTCAAATTACCAAAATAGAACACTCATGGACCGTCTTCTCGTAAATTTTTCGATGTAAGAATGTTAAATTTAGCATAGACATAGAGTATGGTAACTTAATTATAGACGTGAAGTATAAAATTTTGATTCTGGGGGTTAATTTCAGGGGGTAAATCGGGAAATAAACAAAAAACACTGGAGTGTGCTTATGACCATACGATAAAAGTAAAAACGTATCTAATTTTAAAATATATATGTAATAAAACGTAACATTCCGTGTTAGATAGTGAACTCGCTTGGTCGGGGCCGAAGGGAACCGAGTATACCCGATTCAGCATCACCGACCCGAGCGTGACGGTTCATTTTCGATGACTGCTCAGAAAAAAAGCGCACCGTGTGACTAAACAAGTTTTTACCTCAAAATGCCTTCAAAGTTCGATAACTTAGAGGGTAGTAAATGAAAACTGATTGAAGCACGGACTTTAACAATGCATAAGATATATTTTTTTTATTAAATTGTTTAAACATTTTTCGGGAAAAATCGATGTAACCAACGCTTATCATCAGAATGATCGTTGAGCAAAACGTCAAAAAAACCATGGACACTGAGAATTAGGTACAGATTGAACCAAAATTATCAGGATTTAACATTATAACGCCGTTAATTATTATAAACAATGGTATTGTTTATTTTCACGTAACTGCTGAATCTTTGGTTTTGTAAAACCAGTTTTTCCACAAAAATATTTCTCACGATGTAAGGAACAACATTTGTCCTTGGATATTTTGAAAACATTTTTGAACTTGGTTTAGTAAAAGCACTCCCCGCTCGACTTTGCGCATACTAGACTTGTGGGATACGAGTATTTTGAGATACTGAGTACGACGATTATAAAATATCAGTGACAAAATACTCGAGAAGTATTGGTACCATAATTCCGTTGTGAGAGGACCATATTACAAATGGCTATAACTTACGGTCGCGGGAGACGTAAAATAAATCTTAATTGTTAACTATTATCAAGGGTTCACTGCTCATGTCCTTTATTTCTTACAGCTAAAATTGGCGGTTATTCCTATAATTTCTAAACGAGATGTTTTTAATAAAATACAGTGTTTCATTTTTCTTCATACTAACATAAATATTTATGGCTCCAGGCTTAGGAATTGTATAGCTTAGATATTAGATAGCATATTTAAAAGATAAATCACATTATTTATAATATTTACCATTAATTTAAAAAAAATGGATCACGTTATTAAAAAAAATATTATTTTATTTTTTTATTTTCGCCATATTTATTTTAACCAAATTGTTTTAAAATAATGTAGTAAGATGTTCGGAACAAACAACTTGTTTTGTATTGATTAGTTTTTTTTTGGATGTTTTCTATTTAAATGTTTCCTTAAATTAGTTGTAGCTGTTTTGAATGACAATTTAGTTTTGTAAATATAGTAAAAAACAAAATAATCACCCAAGTTTGTAAAATACTTTTATAGGGCATGGACTTTCTTGTGGACATAATGACTAAATTAGAATTTAACAAATTAATAGTTAGTTTTTATATACACTATTTATTTACAATTTTACGCTACAAAGTAATAACGATCAACTGTTCCAATCGAAAAACGGATAATCATTAAGACGAAAAGAGCATGGTACTTCAAATCCTTATTTTAAAATACTCGTACTTGTCGTATTGAATAAATATTTGTCCCCGAACTGCGAAGTGTGAAGCAGTACTTAATGTAACGAGTAAAATGAGTAAACGAGTATATTTGACATACTCGTATTACATACTTTATAAGTATTACGGCTTACGAGTATTTAAATACTCAGTTTGTCCCTTATTTCATATGCGTTTTAAATACGAAAGAGCGAGAAAACCTGACTACGATATGCGTGAGTGAAACGGCTATAGCTAGCTAGACAAAGAGGGATAGAGTTATACCGCAGCCCGACCATAAAGTAACCATTGGACGAGCGTCAGGTTGGCCATACCATACAAGTATTCACGATATCAAGTATTTCGTATTTTGCATCCTAGTACGTATTTTGATCTGGGATATCGAGTATTTTTACCGGTGACAATAAATACGCCTCACCTTTAGCGCATACGCGATGTGATACGGCACTGGTTTGATCGGCGGTGGGTAGCGCAGGAGATAGGCACCATTTAAGTACATGGTCGGAGTGTATCGCTAATAATAATTAATTGATAGGGGACAGATGGCATGGAACAGTATTTGTTCAAGGATGTATACTTGACCGATTTGTTTAGTACTAGTTTAGTGTGAACGTCATAAAAGCATATGTACTGGCACATCACGGCAATGTTTCAGCCTATGGCTACCTACTGCAGGGCACAGTCAATTTTCATCCACTTCTAACTGTTGTATCGATTTGAGACTTTGCAAACTTATACAATTCTAATGACAACGCAATAAAATGGTAGCATCCAGCTGATACGATGATGGAAGAAAGAGGTGGTCCTTCTCAATGGCTAACAGTAAACCCATCAAGTAAGGGCTCGTTAGATTTGCCTTAACGAGTCCTTTGATTGCATACTGTAAGCAAGAGGGTCTGATAATTAAGGAAGGAGGTGCTAATGGGAACTTCTCAATGGCTAACAGCAAATCTATCGAGTGTGGGCTCGTTTGATTTGTCTCAACGAGTCCTTTGGTTGTATACGGTAACCAAGAGGGACTGATGATGGCGAAGATAGATGCTAATGGAAATTTAACAAAGGTTAACACTAAACATTTTGAGTTTGGGCTCGTTTGATGCGTCTCAACGAGTTGTTTGGTTACACGCTGTAACCAAGAGGGCCTGGTGATGGAGGAAGGTGCTAATGGTAACTTTTCAATGGTTAACAGTAAACTTATCGAGTTTGGGTTCATTTGATTTGTCTCAACGAGTCCTTTGGCTGCATACTGTAACCAAGATGGTCTGATGATGAAGGATTTGCTAATAAGAACTTCTCAATGGTAAAATTAACCCATCGACTTTGGTCTCATTTGATTCCTTTCAGCGAGTGCTTTGGTCACAAAAGCGTATGTTTTGGTTTTTTTAAAACCATAAATTTTCTTAATTCTTTTCACGCGATTTTTCCTATTCTGTGCGTGTAAAACAAGATCCAATATTTTCCCGACAACATCTATTTAAAATTACACTCACATTTTTTCCTTATTCGACTGGTAAAATCTAAGTAACCCACTAAGTGAAGCAATGAACAAAAAACATATTTTATTTTTTTTTATTTATTTTAATTATGAAGAATTTAAATAAATTATTTTTAAATTTTTCTGTCGAACCAGTATCGCGGTCTTGAAATTAAAAAAAAATTATCTCTTATATTAAAGCATTTGTGATTTTAAATGATGATGAACAGAACTAATTTAAAGTGAGTGCGCCTCCCACATGACCAGTACCATCTCTTGCAATACAGAACTCTAATTAACTATTAAATTAACAAATCTATTTATTTACTATTGACACATAAACAGATATATAACAAGTTTAAAAATTCAATTTGTGCAAATTAAATTAAATATATATATATATATATATAATTTTGTTGTGGCAACAGCAAAAACATTGGGCAAAGAGTGATTGATTTAATGTTACCCTTATTATATAATATAATTTCAAATAATATTCATTTCCATTAATTATAATGAATACAACAAGTAATCAATAATGTATATGATGTGATGTGAAATTATCTAGTAACTTAGCTGCAGTTTATATAATAAAAATGTGCATGACAGAGAACAACAAAATACTCGTTTTATATATCTACCCACAAGTTTCCTATTTGTATGCGCCTCTAAATTTGATCATCAAGAAGTGAAACTTCTATTCCCGGGGTGCAGTATAAATAGTTAGACAATAAAATGTACAGTCAATTTTTGAATTAATCGGAGTGAATTAAGTCAATAATGAATAAAATAGTTGATCAATAAAAGATACAATTGAAATTAATTAATTATATTAATTAATTAAATTACTATAATTGAATTATTATAAACATAAGCATAAAAATACACTAAATATCACTTTATTCTTGGAACAGTAGAAGTTACTTACTTGTGTTATACAATGAATTTATTTTTTTGCTTAATCCAGCTTTGTATATGATGTAATGTGAAATTATCTAGTAACTTAGCTGCAGTTTCTATAATAAAAATGTGCATGACAGAGAAGAACAAAATACTCGTTTTGCTCATCGATCGGTAATTGTTTAAATAGTATATCTACCCACATGTTTCCTATTTGTATGCGCCTCTAAATTTGATCATCAAGAAGTGAAACTTCTATTCCTGGGGTGCAGTATAAATAGTTAGTCAATAAAATGTACAGTCAATTTTTGAGTTAATCAGAGGGAATTAATTTAATAATGAATAAAATAATTGATCAATAAAAGATACAATTGAAATTAATTAATTATATTAATTAATTAAATTACTATAATTGAATTATTATAAACATAAGCATAAAAATAAACTAAATATCACTTTGTTCTTTGAACAGTAGAAGTTACTTATTTGTGTTATCCAATAAATTTATTATAAAATGATGAAAAAACCGTGTATTGGTGCAACACTTTCATAGCAAAAAGGGACAATATATATGTCGTCAATCGTTATTGCATGGAATGTTAAGAAAGTGCTGAAGAAGTGGAATGCTATTAATTGCGCTGTAGATAAGCTTATGAAGGAATATGCAGTCAGTACGTTTTCCTTGACCCAGAGTGTTTTATATAAAATATAAAAGACCCATATCATTCAAGGCCAATTATGCAAATGTTGTATCTATCATTGACTGCCTGGAAATTCAGATTGCGAACATATCTAATGCAGTCCGCCAATCACTTACTTGGTCGCAGTACAAGAAATGTAACACCTTGGACGATTTAATTTCATGTACGCCTGATGGGTTGGCCAATTTTATCTCTGAAGGATATAGCGGAAGACTTACATAAATTATAATGTTCAACACTGTGGTTACTTTGAGTATTTATCCCCTAACAAAGCTGTATTGTTTGACGGAGGATTCAAAGAATTGTCACGTTTGCTACAATCTAAAAAATGTACCATTATACGACCACCTTTAGTACCAAAGTCCTCGCGAAGCACAAAAGGTGAAGTGAAACAATCAAAATAGATAACAGCATTGAGGATGCACATTGGAAGTGTGATAAATAGGTTAATAGAGTCTCCAATGTTGCTTCTTCATGCTTGAGCAGAGTGTCATTTCATTTCAATTATAGATGAAGTAGCTCTTCGTAGCCGAGTAATTTTTTTGCTTAATCCAGCTCTGTATATGACGTGATGTGAAATTATCTAGTAATTTAGCAGCAGTTTATATAATAAAAATGTGTATGACAGAGAAGAACAAAATACTCGTTTTGCTCATCGATCGATAATTGTTTAAATAGTATATCTACCCACATGTTTCCTATTTGTATGCACCTCTAAATTTAATAGTCAAGAAGTGAAACTTCTATTCCTGGGGTGCAGTATAAATAGTTTCAGGCAGCACAACTACCATATGTGGCGGAAGTAACATGGGTGTATTTGGAATGTACATGCCATTCTTAATCCGCCCGTTAAGTGATGTCCTTTAAGTAAGTCACGCATTTAACCGGAGGTTGTAATCAACAAGTGACTGGACAATTGTGTACATAAAAATAAAAATTTGAAGTAAAACAATTTTATTGTAATATGGGTGGTAGAGATGGGGAACAACAAAAAATGTCGCATGTAACTCCAAGTCTTCGTCGCTTGTCACCTCAGATATATTCTCCGCATATCTCAGTTTGAGGAATATCATCTATATTTAACGTTATAAATGGAACCGGATTTGTCACAAGCTCAAAAGGGAATATGTCCATATCCCCAAACAAGCTCTAGATTGGAACTCTCAAAGAAAGAGAAAACATGGCTATCCGAAGCAGACCTGGTAATGGACTGCGTAGGCAGAACTAAAGTGCATCGGCAAGGTCTGAAATAAAGCAATATGATAAACTGACTACCCAGTGTTATAATAGAAAAAACATCCTCCATATTGGATGTTTCATACACCAGCAGCTTGGTCGGATTTGGTAAATCAATGGAAAATGTTTAACCTATTTCTCAAACCATTAGCAAGTGATATTTTGAAAAACCCATCACAGAAGGAATGCATCCTCAAAATCTCATATTTCACACATCAATTGGTGTTGGAAAAGTGCGGTCCTTTAAGTGCGAAATTTTGAAAAATCTTTTCTTAGTTGATGTGTACGTTCCGAAGACCAGCAATAAAGGCTGGGTGCTGATATGCAAGTCCTCGACACGTAAATATTTCCAAAAGCCATTTTGAACTAATTACTCCAAAGATTGTGATGCAGTGGCCTGTCTGTACACCTCATTACATTTCTAAACCATTCGACGGCATAAAAATATAAGCAACTTTTGATAAATGTTACCGACCACATAAATGTGCTAATAGCATCAAATTTTGATAGAATTTTTGCTTCCTGAATTAAAATATTCAAAAAATCATTTTTTTATTGCTTAAATCAATATATAAACTATCCAAGAATATATTTACAAAGTTACAGAGACCAATTTCTAAGTAACCTAAAAATTTATATTTTTTCCTAACGAAAACTTAGAAGTGTATTTTCCCCAGTTATATTTCCACGTTTTTTCTAAATTGTTAAAAAGGTTTTGTTAAATAATTGTTATAGCATGTTAAATGCCTTTCTCTTTTTAACAAAGAACACATATTTTGATTCACACCCGAAGAAGTTGTAATTTCACGAAATTTTTCTGCTTTTTTTTTAGTCCACTAACAAGAAAAATATATGATAAAATTTTTTTTTTGGTTTTTTATTTCAGTCAAAAATTACGAGCTGCATCAATCCCGCCGGTTGAAGACTGTAGAGACGAGACGCTCATAAATAATAATATATATGCTGGAATTTACGCTATACATTTTTTTTATATTTTTAAAATATATATAAAAATATACCTCCAAATCAATAGATTTATTTTATTTTTTCTCTTCTAAAATAATTTCAAAAAATGCTTTTTTTCAGCTTTATAATTCAGGACACCCCTTAATTAAAAAAACCAAAGATAATAACTGTGCTGTAGCTTTCTGCGTAGATCTACGCCATACGTCTACGCCATGTAGAGGGCGAGGGGGAGCAAACACTAATTATTTACATATTTTTTGGCACCACAAATTAAATTATAATTGAAAAATCATGAATAAAATATTTTCCAGTTTCCTTAAACACTCTTTCAAATTATATATACCTGTTACAAATATGTAATCTAATGTACAAACATTAGAAATTTTTTTGGTCGTCATTTATGGACTTTTTTTGAGGACATCTTTTAGCAATTTTGAAATTAGCTCTGGCTTTTGACCATTACTACACAAAAGCTGTGCAAAAAGAGACCTCCAAAAAATCGCGTAGTGTTGCACCAAGACGTTAAAAGAATAGGAAAGGTACTCCCAAATGAACAAAATTAAAAAAATAAATTTATTTAAATTGTCAATGAGACACATGAGAAATTGGTACTTTTTTAAAAAGTCAGGTTCTTTTTCATAATAGATTGTAAATAATATTTTTACAGAACTCTTTGGCCCAGCAAAATGAAACAAAATGCAAAATTGTGTCGTGTTGTATCTTAAATAAACAGAGGTGGCGTAGGAATCCGTGAAACTTGTTGAAAACCGGTATGTAAGACTTGAAAAGATCAACAAGACATTCATTTAGACAAGGGAATGAATGTCAAAATCAGTTAATTTATTTTTAATTATCTTAGGCAATGGTTACACTTCTTGTGTTATTTATTCCTACACCACACATACCCAACTATATTCTAGAGCATACTACATAGCAACAAATAAGAAAATATAGGTAACAAAGCTTATAACTGAGAACATTAGAAGTATATATTAAATAATGCAAAATATGATATAATAGACGCAATTAGACAATTATTTTACATATTTTTACAAATCACGTGTTGCCATTGCGTCCATCTTGTAATTTACCAAAGAATTAGTCTTAATATTGTGCAGTGCTATGTAACGCTTTGTGTTCGTATCCAATTCGCACTTGGGCGCTTTTATTATTTATTTTAGGTTATAATTTCATTCGTAACGTTTTTGTATTATAAAAAAATTTTTTATTTTATTTTTGCCACGTTAATATATACTCAATGAGTAATATTATTTAACTAATATATAATTTATCAACATAATCTAGATATTGGTTAAATAATATAATAAGGCAACATATATATATATATATATATATATATATATATATATATATATATATATATGTATATATATATACATACATACATACATACATACATACATACATACATACATACATATATATATATATATATACAGAAAATTAATATGTACAGTCAATCAAATTCGAACAATTTTTGATGACATTTGAAGAGTTGCCATCAATGAAAATTTCCAGTTTTATCCGCCACTATTGTTCAATGAAAAATATTCAAATCTAGCACTGACCTTCATTCATGGCCATGTCCATTAGCTGCAGATCCTCATCGTTGAGTATGGAGGAGAGCAAGCCGTCTGAAGTCGTGTTCATGTCGGATGAAGAGTTCTAAAATGGGAAATGGAAAAATTCAGAACTCAATATCGTAGAAGTTTCCAAAGCATAGAAAATATAATAATAACTCGAAAGTGTAAGAAACGTACATGTTGAGGGTTTATAAAGTATCATTTATATTTAAAAACATCTTGAATGATTATGGTAAATTAAATTTGTGTACACTAAAGCAACAATTCCTTACAAGTTTTCTCGGTTTTTTAAGAACTTTACAAAAAAGTCACTGCGAAGATAAAATAATTAAGTTTCTTTTTTTGTTTGTTTCTAAATAAATAAATTTAAAAAAAGATTTAAAACTGGTTCTTAACTCAAAAATTTATAAGACCTACTCCCAATGAAAACGAGTTAACATCTATAATAGAAACTGGGAACAAATCTTCACTATCTCTTCTCGGAGTATACATATTTAAAGATTGTTTATTAGACGAGAAATATATTAATGGAAAGCCAAAGTCACACAATGTTTCTATCCACAAATCTATTCGACATTGTTTAACTATTGTTATCAGACAATCGGGTGACTGTTGCTAATGACTTTGACACAAAATAATGACTTGATTTTCCACACATACTTAAAAAAATTTCACTTTATAATTAACATAGATTTATTAGTTCTAAATAGGGCTGCTACATTTTTCTGTAGCCTGTAAGGGAAAAAAAGAAAATATGGAAAATCATGTTTTATTATAATGGAACAGAATTTTTTGTGTCTTATATAATATAATTATTATTAATATTTTAATGAACATTTAATTTAACTCGGAAAGGAGCGAGCAGAGATAGTTCACCGCTAGCCATGATCCGCCATTGTTCATTAATCATAGACAGATAAATGTATATTTTATTTTATTGTCCGTGGTCTTATTCCCTATGGGAAATATAGGATAGTTGACATATCAGCAGGGCACTTAAAATAGGATCATAATTAATGATGTTGCGGGAAATACAGGGCGTCCAGAGACGCTTGTTCTAAAGAAAAAATTGATACATATATATATATATATATATATATATATATATATATTATATATATATATATATATGTGTGTGTGTGTGTGGAAAAAGTAACTGAATATTGAATACGGTCACGGCTTCTATTATGTTATATTAGCGTAGAGCACATATTCGAATATAGTTATAATCGTACATTGTGAATACAGACGATAGTTAAACTAACAGGAGAACTTTCAAGTTACATACGATTTGAAAGCAAAACTTTAAGTACACTGACCTGATAATATAAAGGGTCTTGCCCTGGTTGGTAGTGCTGCGGTGGCGCCTCCTGCTTGTAACCAGGTTGAGGCAGTTCCAGCGGTACCGGCGGATGACCTGGAGTTGAAGATGGGGTTGTGTTAAATATGCGTGAGATGTTATTTAACTTTTTTTATGTATCGTAAGTGTACTTCTAGCGAACCGCATAAGGGTATATTAAAAGTGTAACCAAAGCAGCGACTATGATATGGAGATGTGAAAATTAAGAAAATTTTGGGATGAGATTGGAGACTGGAAAAAATAAAAGCTGCAACTGTGGAAATTAAAATCTTGAGGTAAAATTGGGGGCTAGAAAAAATATTTATAACAAACTTCACACGATAACAATATAGTTAACCAAACATAATTACAAATATATAATTTTAATTATATTATATATTTATAAGATAAAGTTTAAAGCTGATGACAAAGTGTGAAAATCATGATGAAATATTCTACATGATGGAAAATCTCAACAAAGAAAGTAACAGTAGTATTTTAGAACGTAGGTAAAACATGTGTAATGACTAACAACGAAAGGATACCACAAGAATAAAATTGAAAAAAAATGTAAGTACCTATCTAGACCAAAACGTAACTTTCGCAGACCGTATTGGGAGGTCAAGAGAAGAAATATATTTTCAAATTGAATCTCCAAAAGAAAACCACGGAGTCAACAACTCTACCAACACTTTTGTATGGATACCAATTGTGAACATTTACTGAGCATATATTAAAAAAGATAGAGACATTTCAAAATCAACTGCAAGGAGCACATTAGCTCTTAAAATAAATAATCGCCATAGAAATGCCGATTTTAGAAAGAAAACATAAGTGACTGATGCCGCGGAACACGCTTGCAAACTCGAATGGAGATGAGCGGTGCACGTAGCTTGAGTCGTCGACGGACGTTGGAGCGAGCGGTGCTACACTGGTGATCACGTGAATACAGCAAGCCGTGAGGAAGTTTGTGAGTCCGCTGGAGCGATGATGTGAAGACTGTTGCAGAACCGACCTGGACCAGACTAAAGATCAATAGATCCCATTGGAGGATGATGGAAGAAGCCTTAACTTAAAAATGGGTATCCGAATATTATTAACTTACAAGTAAAATAGTTTAATTCACATCAAATTTGACACATTGACCGCCACAGTACTTCTTAATTTTCTCTTCATATAATTTTTTGCCGTTTTCCCTGAGGCCATCTATTCATATCTACACTGATATTATCTTGTAGTTATCATCCTAAGCAAGAATGTCAACTATAAGATAACTCATAGTTGGAGTCTTAGACTAGAACGCCAACTAAAAGATAACTCATAGTTAGCATCTTAGGCTAGAATGCCAACTACAAGATAACTCATAGTTGGCATCTTAGACTAGAATGCTAACTACAAGATAACTCATAGTTGGCGTCTTAGGCTAGAACGCCAACTAAAAAATAACTCATAGTTGGCGTCTTAGGCTAGAACGCCAACTATAAGGTAACTCATAGTTGGCGTCATAGGCTAGAACGCCAACTACAAGGTAACTCATAATCGGCTTGTTAAGGAATATTGATGATTATACTTAGTTTTCGAATTTATTAATCGTAATTGGGTATTTGACTAAATTTTTTTTATTTCATTAAGCATAATTTCAATGTACAAGCTGATGAAGAGTTAAAAATTTTTTAGAAATTGACCGAGTTATAAAAGTTTAAATTTAACTTTTAGACAAGGACGGCAATACTGTGTTGTGAGGTCATTTTTAATATTACACATTATATTTTACAAGAGGAAAAGAGACAGGGATATACCCAACTATATCCGTATCTTTGAATTTAGAAGCCTACAACTGGCTTATTTTTCAATCAATTTTTGAATTTTTTGTATATAATAGTGAACTGAATTGGGAGTACTGCCTTGATCATATGTATGAATTGATGGATGTTTGAATGTCTTTTTTTCTTAAACTATTCATCATATTGTTTAATTATATTTTATTGAATTATATTCTAATAATAGTATGTTAAAAACAAGAAATGTGAAGTCCTTCCTTATTGTATATTAAAAATGCACGTTTTTAGTCATAAAATGATATTAATGGGACTAAATGGCTTATTATAATAATTCTAACGGTTTCAAAGTGAATGTTACGAAAAATAAATGAACAAATCTCAGTTCAATTTCGTGTAATGGTTGGTTCGTTCATTGCAATATTTATTTCTTATAATATTTGCAGTTTCGCAAGTGATTTGAGGTAATCACATACATAGAACAATCAAAAATTTGTAAAAAAAAATCAAACCGTCACGGGACCGCCTAGCAGATGTGAGACATCTAAATTTAATAAACATTCACTAGACCCAAATAAACCCCATAAACTGTAGTGTAAACATAGATTTGAACCATGCAATCAGTATAGCGCCATCTATTGAAAAATTTTGCCAAAAATATTTTATACTAAAAATAATTTTGTTTAAAAAAGGATAAGCTTAGCTATGTATAGCAACATTTCAAGAACCACATAATGTCTATAATGGCTCGTAGATCTATGGATATGATTTTCTCTTTCTCAACCAATACACTGATTTTAACGACAATTTAAAATGCAATACACCGATATAAACGAGCTGGCTGAATTAAGTCGGAAAAAGCTGCAGACAAGACGCGAAACTGGTCGAATTATAACTCTGAAAGAGTCGACAATACAACGAAGCTGGTCGAATGGGGAATTAAGTCAGAAAAAAGCCATAATACACAAAGCTGGCCAAAGGTCAAGATGTGTCTTGCCATTAAAAAAATTTTATATCCCATTCTAATGCTGTTAATTATTAACTAATATTATTAATTATTAACTAATATATTTCACATCAAAGATCCTTTTTAATATAGTAATAACATTAAAAAAATACAAAACATTGTTATTATAAATTTCTTATGTATTTTATATACGGGGAGTTTATACGAATCAATCTTTTTTCGATATCATTAACACTTCGGTTGCAATTTTAATTTAAATAGTTGAGTTGTTTATAACAATTCTATAGTAATTCGTAGAAGGTTGCACAGCTTTTAATTGTTTATGACAATCATATGGTAAACCGTAGAAGGTTGCATAGTTTTTTTTTATTTTAACTTCATTATACTTTGGCAACAATTTTTTCAGATTATTTCTCATCAATGCCACAGGCATGAGACAGCAGGGCAGGACAAACAATTTCGTCCATTTTTTCAATTTTCTTTTACGTCTTAAACAGGAATGATAAAAGTTGTGCCAGAACCGTTTGTGGCGGTCAGACGTCATAAATTGCATACACGAAAAGTGGATACACATGTTTTGACTGACAGATTGGACATTGGTCTTAAATATATTCAATAATAAAATATTATAATTTCTTTTAATCTAAAATAGTTGGGGTTTATTATAATCTATAATGACGCTAAACTTCAGATTTCCAAGTTACACAGTTTATATTTTAGAAAACTCTAACAATCGGATGGATAGACACTGAGGCATTAATTGATAATTACTCCAACACCTTTGGTTCGGGACATTAAAAATACCATATTATACAAGATGGTAACCAAAATTTCAATCTTAACTTACTCCATAAACAAAAATAGAGAAATTCACTTTGGTAAATAAAAAACCGTGTCAAAATTGGCCAATACATTAAATAAATAAAGTGAAACATACAAACAAACAAATTGTATAAATCTATTCTTTTAGGGTTCCGTACCTCAAAAAAAAAGGAACTCTTATAGTACCACCTCTTTGTCTGTCTGTCAAGACCCTTTGTCTTAGGAATGCGTGGAGATATCAAGTTGAAATTAATATCAAATACTTAGGTCTACAGTCCCTTGGTCTGGTAAAAAAATCTAGCTTCTAAGTCAATGCAATCAAGATGAATACTAAAAATCACCCGCAAATAAATCAAAACCTACAGTATTTCCCGTTGACCTAGAATTATGAAATTTGGCAAGGAGCAAGGTCTCACGGCACAGGTAAAGTAAACAATTCGAAAATTGTTAGTTTGTAGTTACATCACATAAAAAATTTTTTTTTTAATATACGTCTGGGAAAGATATAGTAGACAATATAACAGGGATTATTAAGTATCATTAAATATTTATAAATGCCTAAATGTGTACAGAATTCTCGTAGCGCGACTTCCACTCGTGCTTTTTATGATTTTTTAAATGAAAGATAACAACCCTGCGCTGCACAGATAAGAATGCGCATGAACGTCATATGCATTTTCATGTCTTCCATTGCAAACGTACAACTAAACCGCACCCCCAAGACCTCAGCCTCTCTTACCGTAGACAGCATCTGCGACATGTTTTTCAGGCGGAGCGAGAGGGCTGTAGCCAGCCGCATACGCCCCTCCACCGCTCAGGTGTGGATGTGGCCTGAAATAGAGAAAAATCTTTCTATGAGCATAAACGTTTCAATGGAGTCTCAGCAGTAAGCAAAGAATAGGCGGAGCAGGACAATAAGAACGAGATATATACGGATAAGAGATCTGGGGTTTCGGAATTGATACGATATAATGGTGTCTGAACAATAAATAAACTAACTATTGCTAATGGAAGGATCTCTTTCTTTTATGCCTCTTATTATATGCCTCTCATTGAAATGAGTTTTGAAAATTAATGTATTTTATGAATCTTTATTAAACTAAATTTAGTATCGGTGCTGGGTTTCAACGAAGTCTGAGCAAGGAATTACCATCCTTCAAAACGGTACTTTCAAACTTGCTCAGCACTGCATTTAAGCAGTCTCTACATAAGTTTGCATATTCTAATGGAAGCTGGATAACAAGCTTATACTTATGAGGTAAAAGATTTGCATGAAGATTCTGATATATTAGCACTCCTAATTAGGTATTTGACAAAAATTTTTTTATTTCATTAATCATAATTTCAAGGTACAAGCTGATGAAGAGTGAAAATTTTTTTAAATTATCTTAAAAATTTACCTAGTTATAAGAGTTTAAATTTAACCTTTAGAGAAGGACGGCAATACTGTGTTGTGAGGTCATTTTTAATATTGCACATTATATTTTACAAGAGGAAAAGAGACAGGGATATACCCAACTATATCTGTATCTTTGAATTTAGAAGCCTACAACTGGCTTATTTTTCAATCAATTTTTGAATTTTTTTCAAGACTGGTTTTTAATTAACTTATGTTTCACAATATTGTACGAAAAATATCAAAATTTAGAATGAGTCAACTAATGGATTAGTATGATTTAATGGAGTCTGGACAATAAATTAACTACTGCTAATGGGCAGGATCTGTTTTCCCAAGATTATCTATGACATATTTATAGAAAGGGATTTTGGAAATTATTGCATTCTATAGATCCCTATTGAACTAAATCTAGTATCGGTCCTGGGCTTCAATGAAGTCTGAACAAGAAGCTATCATCCTGCAAAACGCTACTATCAAATTTTCTCAGTCTCCGAATAAGTTATGCATTCTAATGGAGGCTGGACATCAAGCTTGTACTTGTAAAAAATTTGCATGGAGATTTCGGCATATTCTTGGATAGTTATTAAATCGTAGATTAATAACCAACATCGAAGTGTTTGAACTTCAGTGTTTAATGTCTTCTCTCTCTCTCTTGTTCTCCACAAAAGCTTTGTGTTTCGATTACTGTCTGAACAAGTTTTTTATATATTTTGAATAAATTTCAATAAAGTCCCATCAAATATTAATATTGATTGGGTTTGAACAAAAAATTCGGCGTTTCTATGGCGTCTGAACAACAATTTTTACAGGTTTAAAAAAACAAACTGTTGCTTGTTACACTCACGCGAGTCCAGAGGTGGGCTGCGTCTGAGCGTGCTGCTGAGCGTGGTGCGCGTGGTGGAGCTGGTGCTGGAGTTGGTGGTAAGTGGCGGGCGGCTGGGCGGCAGGAGTAGCATACGGCTCGGCGGCCGCCTGCGGGGGCGGCGGCATCGCCAGCAGCGAGGCTAGATCCTGCCAGCGCTGCTCGGCCGACATTTGACGCATTATTGACTGGAAGAAGAGGAAAAAGTTGGAAGTTCAAAGCATTTTCTCAATTACTGTCATTATATGGTGATCATTTCATTTAACTAATAAAAATTTCGAAATAAATTTTTTGACGAACACAAAATTGATTGCGAAATGATATATTTTGTAAAAATCCTGTTAAGTACGAAGAGAACTAACAATACCAGACTTTAATACATACTTAGGTATTTAAACATTAAAAAAAAAAGCATTTTCCTAAAAAAAATTAAACATCATAATGAAAGATACTTGTCGTTTTTTAGTCTAAAATTAACTAATTAAATATTTTTTTAATCCACCTACTTATACTAACCAAAAATATTATAACCAAAAAAACCAAGTATATTATATATATATATATATATATATATATATATATATATATATATATATATATATATATATATATATATAATTGCTATGCAAATGTTCAATTTAATACTATATTTAAATAATTCATATTTTGCTGTGTCATTTTTAATACTCATTTCGTATTATTTTAAAACAATTTTTTAAAATTATTATTATATGACACGTATTTTCCTAAGAGTCTAAAGGTCCGTAGAACATTATTTAGAACACGTATTGTCCCAATTGTGAAGACAGATTTTTTATTGCTCATAATTCCCAAACAAATAGTGTAAGACAGATTTTTTATTGCTCATAATTCCCAAACAAATAGTGTAAGACAGATTTTTTATTGCTCATAATTCCCAAACAAATAGTGTAAGACAGATTTTTTATTGCTCATAATTCCCAAACAAATAGTGTAAGACAGATTTTTTATTGCTCATAATTCCCAAACAAATAGTGTAAGACAGATTTTTTATTGCTCATAATTCCCAAACAAATAATGTATTGCTGCGTCATTTTTAATACTCATTTCGTATTATTTTAAAACAATTTTTTAAAATTATTATTATATGACACGTATTTTCCTAAGAGTCTAAAGGTCCGTAGAATATTATTTAGAACACGTATTGTCCCAACTTTCCGGATTGTGAAAACAGATTTTTTATTGCTCATAATTCCCAAACAAATAGTTAAATTCTTAAAAGTGTATTGTCTGTGAAATTAAATTTCACAAATACAACATTTAGACATAATTGTGAATAAAAGGGGGGTAAAACGAAAAAAAAACGGTCTGTGCCTGTTTATTAGGTGCGATTAAGCAATTAAGAGTATCTTGCACAACACGCTTCACGTGTTAGCCAAAAGACTACCCCCACCACGATACACATAGCAAAATTGTAACCAATAGAAATTTAGAATCTAAGATATCAAAGTTTATCTGTAAGCAGAAATCATTTGTAAAACTTTATTCTGTCACCAACACTCAAGGTGACAACTTCGAGTATTAATAAATATTAAATGTGACTTATATTAGTTTAAATCATTTAATCACAAATCTGCACAACTCATGAATTTAAGTCGCCAGCAGTATGTAGTTCTGGTAATAACTAGATTTTAAGATCCTGTATGCGTAAAACAACATTCAATAGAGAGTAACCCTGTCTATATACTAATAACTAGATTTTAAGACCCTGTCTAACAACATTCAATAGATAACAACATTCAAAGAAACAACATTCCATAGATAATTGACTAGTTGATTTAGGAAATTTGCCATTTTCAGTAGAGTATCATGAAAATATAGGTTAATTAAAAATAAAAAGTGAAAAAATTATAAAAACTAATCAAAAAATAAGTTTGCTAAGAGTTTTATGGTAGAGGTAGATCGGCAATATCCCTCTATCCCGTTCGCTCTTGTAGAATACAATGATATAACTTCAAGTGTCGTCACAACTCATTATTGCCGTCCTTGTCTAACCGTCAATTTAAACTTTTACAACTCGGTCAATTCACAGAGTTATGATTTAGGGGAGCAAGAAAAAAATTAGTCGAAAACTCTATTTTCACATAATTTCGGGTGCCACAAGTTAAAATTAGGGTCTAAACTTCAAAAGGAAAAACGCGACCCTTTAAGTGATGTCTGTCCGTCTGTCATACCCAGTTTTTCCGGAAACCGCTTTACGTAGAATCTTGAAATTTTGTATTGTAATAAATCACATTAACCCCTAGGTATCGCAAATTTTAGAGAAGAGGGGGGTGGGGGGATCAATTAAGAAGCTGATTTTGTTTAAAGTCCATATACCGATATCTGTCCGTCTGTCATACCCGGTCTTTTCAGAAACCGCTTTATATAGAAGCTTGAAATTTAGTATTGTAATAAATCATATTAACCCGGAGGTATCGCAAAGGTTTAGAGGAGAGAGGGGTGGGCGGATCAATTAAAAAACCGATTTTTTAAAATTCCATATACAGAATGAGGCATTGCTTAAAAGCGCTGATAATAAAGGCCATAATTAGTTTTTCATAATTTGAGACTGCTTAACCTAAAATTATGAAGAAAATTGGTTTTTAAAAGCCTAGGAAAATGCTGTATGAAAACTATATTAATTGTCCTACTCCAAAAATTATCAATTTTTGAAATATGATTTGGTAGGGTAACTATGGTTTGGTAGGGTAACTAAGATTTGGTAGGGTATGTCTATGTTTAAAATAATTTTATTTTGTTTTGGTGATTTTTAGGATACTGAAGTCGAACATAAGATCTTTATAATTTAAAATATACGTGTGTCTGTCCTTCGTAATTTTTACAGTTTTAAACCTATGTACATGGAATTTTACAAATATGTGGTTCAGATAATGATCTAAATTAATATATAGCAAACATTTTTTTCACCTTCTATGTGAAGATGCTTGGTAATAATGGTTTGGTGTGAAAAAACGAGTGTGTTTTAGTCCACACGACTGAAAGTAAAACTTCAAATTCACAAAATATTTATTAATTAATTAATTTTACTGCATATATATATATATATATATATATATATATACACACACATACATATATATATATATATATATACACATATATATATATATATATATATATATATATATATATATGTATATATATATATATATTTCATACACTGGCTACGAGAGGAAGAGAGAAAGAAAATGTGCGCGCGCACTGTTCTATCTTGCTCCTACAGCGTGATACAGACAATAGGCTTGCACTGTGTCTTAGATATACGAAACATAACTGGCTATGAGAGAAAGGGAGAAAGAAAATGTGTGCTCGCACCTCTCTCTCTTGTCCCTACAGTAATATACGAAACGACTCTCTTTCTGTCTTCACTAACTTGTATCTCCCTCTCAACTTCCGTTCGCCTCGCCCGATCACACTTTTCGTAACGCTCTTGTCACACATTCACCAGCTTACTCCCCAAGTCAAGCGTGCGTAAAGAAGTTTTACTTCAAAAAGCAAAGGTTTAAATTTGTTTTGGTTTTATAGTTTCTACATGTTGTATGTATTAACTAAGTTATTAAGTAAGTTTGATTATTGGACAGCCATATGATACTGAAAGTATTAAATAAAATATGTTTTTAAACCTATTAAAGATATAGCATGGAATATATTCAATTTGAAAAAAACTAATATTTGTAAATAGAAAATAAAAAAATAATATTTGTAAATAGAAAATAAAAAACTAATATTTGTAAATATTTAATAGTTTAATAGAGATATTATGTACACTTAAATATTTTTAAGTTCTTAAATATTTAGAGAACCTTTATATCGGGCTTTAGCTTAGTATTACAATTTTGCATTGCTTTATTTTATGCTTATAGCATATATAGCTCACAAGCTAAACTAAACTGATACACGGATGGACCTTCAGGGTACAGTATCCCAAAAAAATTACATAAACCAATACTGGTCATTAAAACTGGGCCTTACGCTATAGTGCCGTGTAAAAAAAATCTGACGCCAGTACCGCTTCAATTCGCGTGTCGAGTGATTACTTAATAGATATAATTACATAAGTACAACATTAAACAGGCGTTCATTACGTATACTTACTTGAAACCCTGAATCGCCCTTCGTTTTATGACCTATGTGTGACCGTCACGAGCATGAGACCAGCCATGAATGGAAGACGGTGTTTAAACGTGACACCTTCAACTTGATAGTTCTTTACAATTGCAGGTCTGCGGGTGTGTGCTGTATTATCTACCAGATTATCAGCCTTGAGTTTTGATGTTAGAAATAATTGTAATTTCTAAACAATTAACTTTTAATATAGATTCTTGGAAAGAGGAGTCATCCTCTAAAAGAAAATTGTAAAGCACGAGAAGAACTTACGCCACGAGGGTTCTGTACACATTTAGACATTTATAAAACATTTAAGGGTACATAATATTTCTATTAAACTATTTACAAATATTAACTTTTCACAATGAAATTATATTGCCTACCATAACTTTCACAGGGCGGGAAATCGAAATAATATTTATAATCGTTTCAAAGTTTGGTTCTTTCTATATATATCAACAAATTTTACCTTCTTAATAAAAAAATTCAAAAACAAACTATAAGTTAATATCGGAAATACGATTCGTCTGTTTTTCCAAATATCGTCATAAAAATTATATTTAGTTAAATTTTTTCAACGTTATAACTAAGGTATGGAAAACTATGACCGAAAAGTAGGGAAAAGTATATAAAAAAAATTTCCCTATTTGAAAATATGCGGGAAATGGCTACCAGATCGCACGACACAAAACTCTTAAACACAACTACTGTACGAAGCTGGAAAGCAGCGCTCTACCGGTCACTTTCAATAGCTCTCTCCGCAAACAGCCGCACGGCAAGTGTGCCAACTCTGGGCAGTGCAAATAACATTTAATCTACATACGCTGCTAATCGTCTTACAGCATTCAGACTACGTTTGCGCAGGACTTGAAAAATGTTTTATTTTTCTAATTTGCTACCCGTGACTTCGTCCGCGTGAAAATTTGATTACGGCCGAATTTGATATTCTGTTAGTGGTATTTTGCAATTATCAGAATCAACCAGTGAATATACAAATGTTATAAGACATTATCACAATATTCAGGTAAGCGTAGCTTGAGACGTACCCTTGAGATGTACTTTGAGACTACCCTCTCTCTCCGCACTTTCACCGCGCGCTGATGATATTGCCTGCGTGTACGCAACCCCGTGGGTGTGAATCTATTACTCTTGGCGCGTTATTTAAATGTGGAACTCTGTAGAATATTGTTTATTTGTTTGCAGTTATTATGTATACCTGTGTGATATTTTTTACACTGATACTTTGTAAAAAATATATAAATAACTTTTTTTATTTATCGCATTAAATTGTTTGACAAACCTTAAATATTGACAGACTTATAAAGGTTTAAACTTAACGATCAGACCAAGACGATACTACATTGTGACGTCATTTTAGCCATGCTCATCGCATTCCAGAAGAGAAAACGAGACAGGGAGATATCCCTACTATTAAATTTAGAAGCTCATAACTCGCTTATTTTTATCCAATTGTTATAATTTGTTCACAAATAATTTTTGTTTAAACTATATTTTACACATTTTACTAAAAGTAGCTACCTGCTGCTGCTACCCTATTAGTAAATCCTGGATTTCAGATCGAAAATCGAAGTATACGATCATCCTCATTTTTGTCTAAGAATGGTGACACCGACTTCGATCAATCGACACAGCTATTCACTTGCTTATAGCTTCACGATATGTAAATACATACCACACGTTACGGTTCAAAATATGTACCTTCCTCCATGAGGGCACTCGACGAACTCGCACCTTGTTTGCAGTTTCGCCGTCTCGTACTAGTTAACGCCATTGTGTAAACACGAGCACGGCGCTCGAGTGCGCAAACAAGGCTCGAGTACTACTCTACTACAGTTTGCTTAGCGGACCTGAATCACGGATGTTGTAAAAAAAAGATTCTTTCCGGCGATACGTGTTCGTGCCGGGAGCGGCGTTTGTAAAAAAAAAAAATAAAAAATAATATAATTTTTCAATATAAGTAATAAAAAAATTACTGTAGCAAATTAACTCCAAAGGATGTGATTAATATAATGATGAAAAATAATATTCCAATACATCTGTTTGTTTGCTTGTCATACATCTTCTAAGTTAACTTTAATAAAATTTATTCTATAATCGATAGTTAAGAATACGGTGTAATACATAGGCGAAAATTTTGAATACAATATGTTAGTAAGAAGCTGAGAAAATCCGTTTAAAACACCGATAAATTATTGGTAAAATTTATGAATAACGAAAAAAGTTTTTGCGTTAGATATAAACGTTAGATATGCGATATATAATAGGTAAAATTTATGAATAACGACAATAGTTTTTACATTAGATATGAACGTTAGATATGCGTTAGATAATCCGTAAAATTTATAAATAACGAAAAAGGTTTTTGCGTTAGATATGAACGTTAGATAGGCGTTAGATAATACGTAAAATTTATGAATACCGAAAAAGATTTTTGCGTTAGATAAGAACATTAGATATGAACGTTAGATATGCGTTAGATAATTCGTAAAGTTTATGAATAACGATAAAGGTTTTTGCATAACACAATGTTCGTTAGATATGCGTTATATAATCGGTAAAATTTATGAATAACGAAAAAGGTTTTTACATTAGATATGAACGTTAGATATGCGTTAGATAATCCGTAAATTTTTTGAATAACGAAAAAGGTTTTTGCGTTAGATATGAACGTTAGATAGGCGTTAGATAATACGTAAAATTTATGAATAACGAAAAAGATTTTTGCGTTAATCCGTCAAATTTATGAATAACGAAAAGGTTTTTGCGTTAGACATGCGTTAGACAAAGGTTTTTGCGTTAGAAATGAACGTTAGATATGCGTTAGATAATCCGTAAAATTTATGAATGACGAAAAAGGTTTTCGCGTTAGATATGCGTTAAATAATCCGTAAAATGTATAAATAACGAGAAGGTTTTTACGTTAGATATGAACGTTTGAAATGCGTTAGATAATTCGTAAACTTTATAAATAACGAAAAAAGTTAATGTGTATCATGTAGATTATGTAATCAGGCGTGTCGAAAAGTTCGCAAAATGGAGGAGATATAACACGAGGTGGAGACTATTCGTTCACGTAGTCTCTAATTGAGGACTCATTATGAGTATATATCCCGAGTTTCATGGTAATTTTGTCATTACCATCATAGTCAGTGAGTGGATTTGTTTTACATATATGTAGATAGGGAAATTTTGTTCACACATTCAATACATGAGCAATAAAGCTAATTCTGCGAAGGTATCTAACTCTCATCACCCTGAGTGACATAACAGCTCACAGTTTTGCTCCTCAATCGCAAACCGCGCTAAGCGACACTGAGGTTACCTCGTCTCGCTTCACAAGTGCGAGCTGTCAACAGATAAATGCCACAGCACAGATGGATACAAAACTGAACACGGCCACACCGCTACACAAGACGAAGTTGAATAGCTTTAATTACATATAAGCGGCTCTAAAGTGTAGACTCCCTGTATTTACGGCGTCTCCTCGCGTGCACCAGCGACCTTGGCACTGCGAGCTGACGGACCCCGACGGATCATAAATACACACATTAGCGACAAATAGGCGACGTAAGACGTAATTCGCGCAAGAGCCGCTGTTTGCAGGTACTCGCGCTGAATGGAACGTTGGAGAGATCTTTCAGGATTATACATATCGGAAATATTTTCAAATCACGATTTCGTTCAGTTTACAGTGTCTTCTCTGATCCTGGTCGCCAGACATCAAATTCAAGGTGAAAACGATGATATATCAAGGTAATTTTAAACGTAATTTGAAATCTATAATGCAGCAAAACAAAATAATGTATGGCGAATGGCATATAAACCATGAAATCTATAAGAAATATGGTGAACGCGACATCGTCAGAATCGCCAAGGTTCCTCGTATTAGATGGTTGGGTCATATATTTAGATATGATGAGACATCGCCAGCACAGAAAATTGATTTTCAAAAACAAAAGGAAAACGACGAAGAGGAAGACCATCCACCAGATGGTTGGATGAGGTTGAGAGAGACTTAAAGCACTTGGTAGCAAACCGATGGAGGCCTGTTGCACCGGTCACAGGGAGAAGGCTTGGAGGGCGGTTGTGCCGGATAGGGCCAGAGGGAGAAGGCTTGGAGAGACAGCCTTGGCCTGCAGCAGGCTGTAGTGCTTAAGAAGAAGAATTTCAAACGAAAATTCGCAAATGCTCTGGAGGTCACATTTCTTCTTTATCGAGTGGAAATTTGGATAGCAGATAGACTAAACTGGTCAAATAGTTTCATAATGGAGGCAAAAATAAACAAATGAAACATCATTAAAAAGAACTTTTCAACTATTACAATTTTCGCTTCGAAAATTGTTTACCATAACTTATTGGAAAATAGATATCGAAATGTGGATAGCAGATAGAATAAACTGGCCAAATAGTCTCAAAATGGAGGCTAAAATATTCAACTTAAAGACAAAAATAAATAAATGAAACATCATTAAAAAGAACTTTTCAAGTTTTTTGAAACTGAAAATTTTTTTCCATAACCATATCGGAAAATAGAAAACACTTTAAATTTTACGCGACTGAAATCGAACACCAGATTCTGCAAAATTCAAAATTCCCGCTCAAATGTCTGCCATGTTTATAGCATTATGTCTTCCAAACACGTGTGACCACAAGCATGCCGTTTATAAAATGGTAATAACTCAGAAACTAAGGATAATTTTGTGTCTTGCATGGAGTCAGATAGGACATTGGTGGTGTCATCCGAGAGATTTTCTACAAGTGAGAGTTTCTATTAAAAAAAACTAAATACCGAAACTGAAAACCGAGATGCATTTAAAAACGAATTAAATAAAAAAAGTTACTGTTCACAAGTTATTACACATGTCCGTTCGTACAAAGCGTTCAACCTATACATTACGTTTTTGAGCAAACTTGCTTCTGATATGCGAAACGCGCTGTCGATTTAAATTTTCAAAAGTTTTCTGAAAATAATTATTTCTGTCTTGTTTCTTTATAGCTATCCTGTCCTATCATTTACCATTACGTCTTATCCAATTTCTTTTACTTTTCCACGTGTATACTTATTTATTCTAACAGCTTTTTATAATTATAAGTTTAGGTGAAGTCCATTGCAGTTTCTCACAACACTACGTAGTCGATATGTGGTGATTTAATCGAATGAAAAAAGCTAATCATGTAATAATGAATATGTTTCTGTAATTAATAATAACAAAGTCTACAGAAGTAGCCATCATGTCCATTTCTTATAACTAAAGTATAATCAGCAATGTGTTATTACGTTTTACGAATTTATGAACGATTTTTTCGATATCCGAAAACGACTTGAAGATACTATCTAGTTCACACGGGCAAACCCATTTATGACAGTTGTTATTTAAATAAAGGCCATGAGCATTTCATATAATGTATCATTGATTTAATGTATTAAAACTAGTAATATAAAATAATTCTTTATAATGTTTAAAAGCAGTAGAACAATAAAATATATCCCTTTCGGCTTTAATACATTGGACTTCTGAATATGTGACAGACAGACAGAAATATGGGTAAATAGATTGTTGTATTTAGTAAGTTTTCAAAGCAAATTTAATGTTATATAATCAGTATTTTCCAAATAATAACTCAACGCGCGGTAACGACAAAAACCAAAATATGAAAGAATGAACGCGCGGGTATATCTGATAGTACCGGTGTCATACGAGACGGTAGATTTAAATTCCCCTTTAAGCCCACCAATGGTATTTGGTTATTTCTGAATTATAGATTCATCAACTAAATGTAAAAATATTTTTTTTATTTATTATTGTTTATCCCATGTTATGCTAATTAAACTTCTTGTTAGAGTTTAATGATAAGGTTAAAATTCTGAAGTCTTTGGACACATAGCCGCAATGAAAACTCGATGGAAAGTCTGGTGGTGCAGGGAAAAATGGAGAGCAAAAATGACGGGGACGCTATCCCACATGGTGGACTGACCTTACAAAGACCATCATGCACTCCACCATCAATATTTGAAGCAACTAAATACTTGTAAATTTTCATGCACACAGATATTAAACTGTGAAAACTGTGAGGCTATGACAGACAGACAGAACGACGGATATGACGAAATTATAAGGGTGCGTTATTTCAGTAGGCAACCCTAAAAAGATTTAAGTTTTTTTTATACGCATTTTGCGTGGCTGAAACAAATCAGCATGTAATTTAAGAAAAAAAGGTTGGCCATTTGGGTCACGGCGCGGGTGAAATGGTCAATCTTTTTTTTGAATTGCATGTTGATTCGATTCAAATATGCTTAATGCTGAGATGTATAAAAATGTTTTATAAACTGGCGCGATTGTCGATAATAATTAAAAAAATATTATCGATTTACGCGCAAGTCTCGAGTTTTAACGAATTATAAGTCGGGTCATTTTACAGGTAATCCTATTTTACTTTTAGAAAGAGGAGATATTTTTCTAAAATGTGATATCAATTTCTAATTTTTATAAATATTTATTACGACAGAAATTTATCTTTGGACCATGACATGAATTTCCGTTCGTTGATCTGTACGCATGTACGTACGCATCAGTGAATGAAAACGCTATAAGTCGCAATTTTCGGCCGATTTTGGAAATTCTTCTTTCCATCCATTGATTACTTATCAGAATAGAAGCCTACTGATTTTCCCAAGGATTCGTCAAATAGTTTAATTTTTATTAATAATTTTCCATAAAAACTCGAGGACTATCGCCAGAACAGTTGTGCTCGAGAACAGTAGCCGAGGACGGGAACAGGAAATTTCGTGCGATTTTTCCTTAACTCTTCTCTCACCTCCTTGCTGTTTTTAATTTTTAAACTTTTTAACTTTTTTTATTAGGCATATGCCCAAAGGCGCGGTTGATAACTACGTTTCCTATTAATTTTTAGTTTGATCATTATGATTAATTATAATTAAATAACAATACGAAAAAAAATACCCAATTCTTAATAAATTAAAATAATATTTATAAAAGAAAAAAAAAACATGGGCTGTGCACTTGTTTTACCAAACTAACAAACATACTATATGCAGACATGTTAAAACAAAACATGCACAAGCGCCTCCGTGACCGAAACACCGATTTACCTGTGCCATTGATTAATCAACGTCGTGATCGATCTTCATGTCGCTTCAACATTCCCGCCCACCCCAACTTTACGAACCCATAAAAAGTTGATCTCTACACCGAACCACCAGCTTAGTTCATTCACGTGGGTAGATTCGTCAAATCACAAACAATGATCTATCGATCGGCGCGACGCCCGCTAGATCCCCGGAGATCTATAGATCAATGATCTATGGAACCGCTGTTTGTGGGCGAAATATTTTGACTCCCGTGAGTTTAATACGACGATGGGTATCTTTTCAGAGGAAAGAATATTTTCAATAAATAAAAAGCATTGCAAATTTGATTTCACACAATTTTAAATTTGTCCCAAAATAAAAGTGTGACCATTTTTATTTATACATATATTCCTAGCTATCCGTCCCGGCTTTTCCTGGGTAAAATAGAGACCATGACTGCACTCTATTTTAATCGTCTTTGATGTAATCATTTTTAAGGCTATTTCACTAACAATACTTCAACAATTAGCTCGCAGCGATTCTTTCAACTTTGCAAAATTTTACAAAACTTAGGCATAGAATTAGGAGAGAAAATGTCTGAATATTTGGAAAATAATATTTTGTAAAATGTCTTACTTCATCAACAGTTAGCTCGCAGCGTTTCTTTCGACTTTGCAATATTTTACAAAATTTAGGCATAGAATTAGGAGAGAAAATGTCTGAATATTTGGAAAATAATATTTTGTAAAATGTCTTACTTTATTAACAGTTAGGTCGCAGCGTTTCTTTCGACTTTGCAATATTTTACAAAATTTAGCCATAGAAATTGGAGAGAAAATGTCTGAGTATTTGGAAAATAATATTTTGTAAAATGTCTTACTTTATTAACAGTTAGGTCGCAGCGTTTCTTTCGACTTTGCAATATTTTACAAAATTTAGCCATAGAAATTGGAGAGAAAATGTCTGAGTATTTGGAAAATAATATTTTGTAAAATGTCTTACTTCATCAACATTTAGCTCGCAGCGTTTCTTTCGACTTTGCAATATTTTGCAAAATTTAGCCATAGAAATAGGAGAGAAAATGTCTGAATATTTAGAAAATAATATTTTGTAAAATGTCTTACTTTAATCATCTTAATTCAAAGATTTTTTTATTTTACTCAAAAACCAGATATGCCTTACAGATGTCTGTTTCTATCGGCAAATATCCCTACTCGCCTTATTAATGAACTGTTTTACAGCCAATGTTGTGAGAATGTAATTTTAAATTTAAATAGAACTGATAATTACGACCATTGTGTGAAGAGCGCACAACTAAGAAAGAATTTGTATAATCCTTTACTTAACTCACTTGTCATACTATAACATAGCAACCCTTAGGCAAGGGTGACAAATATTATACGTCGCCTTCAAGCTTAATAATCTGGAAACGGGGTTTAAAATCAAAAAATGGTTAACGAAACCTGCATTTCACTTTCCAATGAGACCCTACACGATAGAGATCGTAAACATTTTATTACACATTAACGTATTTTCAGTCAGCCGCGCATGGTTAAGCAAGTAAAAATCAAATTCTGACTGAATATGCTTTTTTTACTTGCCTAACCATATCATTTATTTAAAAAAAACTGTTTTTTTTGGCTTGTATTGTGCTAGATAAACAGAAGACACATAAATTTGGTTCGCTGCTATACAGAACGGCTAAAGTTTTTAGCAGTGTTGAAAATTTTGAGATCAAATTTATCCATGTACCGAATATCTTTACATCTGTAAATCGGTTTTTTTAATAAATTGGAAAATATTAAAGATATTGATAATTATAATGTGACGATTCTTCAAAATTTTTTTAAAGAAAATGGTTTTGCTCCAGAATCATTTCTACAGTGGTTAAACAGAAAGAAAACTTGGAAAACTGACTAAAATAAATAAATAAATACTAAAGTTTGAACTGTGTACTTTTCTGATGGCCATCAATTTGATGCTAAATATTATTGAGTTAACTCGTAGCTAAATAAAGTATAGCTGAAATAAATTTTTGCAAACAAAGTTTAAGTAGTGAAAATCTATTATAACTTCGTAGTTTCTATCCGTCTGTCACGGTTTCTACTATTTTAAGAGCGCAAGCTTAAAATTTTGTAAGTAAATGCTTCATGTGGGGTCCCAATTAATATGTAGCAAAGTTTTAATTAAAATTAATATTCCACCCCGTAGATATAAAAAGGAATAAAATGTTATACCACTCTTCTCGGTTTTGAGCTTTTCTACCCCTTTTACTCCAGCTGTTCTTTTGTTATCATTGTACCAACCCATTTGTCTTTCATCGTGGATGCTATTCGCCAAACGGTCTCCATTCCAAGAGCAGTTTGCACCACGAGTCCTGCTTTCTAGCGACCTGGCCAGCCCATTGTTATTTAAGCTTCGCAATACGTTCATGACATCCGTAACCGTTTCAACACGGTCAAAAGGTTGTTATGGGGAAAGAAACCCATACCAACGAAATAAGCTGGCCGCGTAAGACCAGCGGAGCAGCCTAATCTAAAATTGAGTTCACACTCAAAATGAAAATTACGGCTGAACAGAAAGCTTGCTTACATGCCCAGTGTATCCTACCAGTACTTATATATGGAGCTGAAACCTGGGTGTTTATAAAAACAATCCTTATCAAGCTCAGAGTGAATCAGAGATCAATTAAAAGAAAACTGGTTGGAGAATCTTAGAGAGACCGGAAAAGGAACGAGTGAGTCAGAGAGAAGAGCAGGTGCAGCGGATGTCATTTTCACTTTAAAGGATTAAAATTATGAACTGTTCACTTTTAAGGGTTAAAGTAATGAATGACGTGCAATGATAAAAAAAATTGCATATAGAATTTAATTAGAACTTACAATTAAAAACTATTTCGGTTAACTGACATTAAAAATTATAGACATAACTAGAGACAGACAACTAGTGAAAAATACTTCACTAGTGTTGCGAACCTTCTCTGTTTTTTTAAGTATTGACAGTCTTGCATCTTTGAGCCCCAAAGTGCCAGATCCACTTTCACTTGATCCTTTTTTAAAAAATCATTAAAAAGAAAATAAACATACGTCGTGTCTATAAACCTAAATAGCTAGTTTTGAATAACTTACATAAATCGAACAAAAAAAATAACCACATACCTGATATTCCTGAAACTCCAACTGCATAACGATATAAATACAAAAAAACACAACACAAAAACAAAAATGACAAATGCAACTTTAAATACGCCAAAAAATATATAAAAAATTTCAACAAAATCAGGTACACCGCAAAATAAATTATTACTCGACAAAATCAACAACAAATTTCAACATAAAAAGAATATTAATATTAAATTTAAAAAAAAATAATTGCACACGAATTCAGACTTAACGTTTCTACTGATGGAAATAAATAAAATAAATAAACAACTATTACTTTTCTCTTTCAACACTAATTCTAATAATAAATTATATTATTAAACAAATTTGGAACCATATATTGCACAATTAAATTAAGATCATTAGTTTAAATATTACATTTTACTTTTGCGTATGCGCGTTTGCATGTATTATGTAGTTTTTTTTAAATAAAAAAATCCCTAAAATTAACGAGCATAGCCTTCACAGTCCGCAGCGACGCAAAAAAAAATAATAAACTAAACGTCAAAAACTCTAATCGACCAATCGGCGATCAGCGGAGCGCGCCAATATATTCGAACGCTCGAGTTCGAACAGGCGCCATCTTGATTCGATACGTCATTGCGCGCCATCTTAGTTTCAGCGTATGTCGATGATTAACGAGTCTTATCCGGCGTATTCCGTTATTTTCTTTATAAAATTTTCGAATTATATTATTTTTTTCGATTCCTATTATTGTTTTGCCGAATAATTTCCACGTCCGCTCTTATTGGCGTCAAGCCGGACACTGGCCGAACGATCGTATGATATCTTGTGTCTCGGAGGCAGGCCAGCATAATGAGAGTATGTGAAGTGTGGCTATACATAATAACACGTACGAACGTGAATCTTGGACGGTGGATAAATCGTGAAATAAGTGTACGTGCAATATGTTATTGTAGACGGAACAAGTCATTAGTTCGTGCGAGCGAAATAGTGATGGGACTGTTATTTTGATTGTGACTTCGGTTCACAAAGTGACAGTTCAATTGGTTTCTAATTAAACTGTCAGCTGCAATAGTAGTGATGTACATCGACATAATATTAATAAATTATCGCGTATTTAGAGTTAAAAGAGACGGTGTGGTTTCCAAACTGTAGACGCATGCAATTGTAGAATTAATTACTTTAATGACATTTTACGTATCATCACGTTCCTATGAAAAATACTTTACTGCCAAGCAGCCAAACTTTGGAATCAACTAGATCTCGTCACCAGGAAAATATCCTGGATAAATGTCTCCAAGAATCGAGTAAAGAAGTCCTAATTCCTACCTCTTCCTCCTGTCCTACCTTCTTTCATACTAGTTCATGACAATATTTCTTTTCTAATTGTTTGTCTTTTTAAGTGTACTGTTAATAATTTTATATTGTAACATCTTGTCGACCAAACATACAATTTTCCAAAAATTGTTGTCATGGTTCATTGGAAAAGATCGCTTATATATATATGTATAAATAAATTAATTAAACACAACATTATGATATATTCCGCCCTTTTGCATACCCTGACATAGAGGGTATTGTTATCCAACGGAGCCAGTACTCAATATGAAGTAGCTTACAGCAGTCTGCGAGTCAAATATGAGCGAACGAAATTCACATGTGTGCGTAGTGCATTATATAAAATGTAATTGTAGCTAATGGAAATCGTAAATTGTACATGAAAGTCGTAGATTTTTCTTAACCGTGCACAAAAGAAACTGCTTAAATTTTCCCCCTACATTCTAACTAGAGAGGAAATTCAATAATTAAAAAATTGGGAGCCAACATGGGCGCCTGACAGATATGAAACACCTAAATTGTTTTTATATTTTTATATTGGAATATTTTTATTTCAACAATTTTTTTATTTCAACGAATGGGAAATGAAAAAAAACAAATATTCAGATAGTTGTTAATAACAATATATTAATTTTATTTTATTTTTATGAAAAAATAAAATTAATCAAAGAAATATTTCTAAACAATCTGTTGAAAATATATTTTTAATTTTATAATACTGTTAGCCGACAAGATGCGAAGCTGGCCGAATTAAGCCGGAAAAAGCCGACAAGACACGAAGCTGGCCGAATTAAGCCGGAAAGAGCCGACAAGACACGAAGCTGGCCGAATGGCATGTCACGACTTGCTATCAAAACGTTTTAACTCCCATCGAAACGCGACAATAGAGGTTTTACATAAAAAAATTGTCAAGTAGCAAAAATTGTCATGAGAGTATCTTATACATTGAGGCACGTATATACATTTGAGGGTTCATGGTATTTCTATTAAACTATTTACAAATATTAATTTTTCACAAAGTAAATATATGCCTCAGTATATCGTTCACAGGCTGCAAAATACTATATATTTAAAACAAAATTACAAAACCAAGTATAATCAGTACAGTTTCCCTATAATCTTCCAGCCAGACTTTACCAACGCAATTTTAATCATGATGTATATAAATAATGTTCTATCTTCGTATATTTTTTTAAAACATACAATTTAATTTTGGATTCTTATAAAAAGCCCTTTCAAATGGTACGCCATATTATGCTTAAACTTGAAAAAAAAATTTTGAGTACATTATTTACAATCCAAATTTAAGTTTATATGTTGCATACTTTCTGAGAAAATTGGCTGTGACAGATGGACTAAAAAACAGATACCTGAGTAGTCTCATAAGGGTATCGCGTTTCAGCTTGAGAAACGAAAAACTTAAAAAAACCAAAACGTACACGTGGTACGAAAACAAACCTGAGTGACCTTACAAGGTTTTCGATTCTCAGCTTGAGAAACGAAAAACTAAAAAACCAAAAGGTACACGTGGTATAAAAACAAACCTGAGTGACCTAATAAGAGTTTCGCTTTTCAGCTTGAGAAACGAAAAACTAAAAAAAAACAAAACGTACACGTGGTATGAAAACAAACCTGAGTGACCTAACAAGGGTTTCGCTTTTCAGCTTAAAAATCGAAAAACTAAAAAAAACAAAACGTACAAATGGTATGAAAACGAACCTGAGTGACCCTTACATGGGTTTCGCTTTTCAGCTTGAGATACGAAAAACAAAAAAATACCAAAACGTACAACAAACATACCACGTTTTTGAAGTGACACTTTTTCATTGTGAATAAATTTAGTTACATATATATTCTTTGTAAACTTTATATATTTATATATATATATATATACATATATATATATATATATATACATATATATATATATATATATATATATATATATATATATATAATATTAATAATGATTATTATTAATATTCTATGATATAAACTTTACTGACACGGCCTTTTAATTAAATATGAAGACTATTCGAAACAAATTTACAAAAATTAATAATATTCCATAACATTAGTTCAAAAATATTAATTTGAAATTATATAAAAAACTAAACAGCGCCATCTGTGATCTCGAGTTCAAACTTTAACATTTAGATTTATGAATACCATGGCGTAGAGACAGAATAACGTCTTATATCGGTGAAATACTATAGACTCGCCTCTCATTGTTTTATCGTATCAATAAAAATAAATTTCGCTTCGATACACGATTTTCGATATTTCAATCATCGACATACATCTCCTATATCGACTACTCGTACACACCACTACAAAATAATAACGGTCATTCGTAGCGCGCTGCGTGCACGCCGACCCTCAACGATCTCGAGACCACTCGACGTCTAGATATACGCGCGCCTCTCACTGTACACTTGGAGAAACCACACAAGTCTCTATATACGAAGCACTCGTAATATATTGCCGCCTCCCGACGTGGCGACCGGCGTAGAGAGAGATGATGACCTGCCGTAATGCACGGCAATTGATTACTTGATATCTTGCATGAGTATGATATTTGGAGACCAGACTTTTTCTTTTAACTTGGGGCATTATTGATAGCTCTTCCTGTGACCACCTTTTTCTGAACCATCTTCGATCAAAGCAAAAATAGCATCAGACTTCAGCGTCTGTAAATAGTAAAATAAGGCGCGCACAAAACAGAAGTTAGCAAAGCTGGAAAAGCTCTCTAAACGAGAAAAAATTGACCAAGTGCAGGTTAGGTTCGTATTATAAGGGTTCCGTACCTACATTATTCAAAGCTTATTGCCCATAGAAGATACACATTTTTAGGGTTCTAAATCTCAAAAGGGATACCGGAACCCTTATAAAATACGCTCACGTTCGTCAGTGTGTCTGTTACAAGCGTTTTACTCAGAAACAGCTTGACGTGGAAAGTTGAAATATAGTCATAAAACATATTAACCACTCGATTTGATAACACTCAAAAAAAACTTAGATGGAAATTTAAGGGGGTGTCAAAATATTATGTAGGCGATTTTTTTTAAAACCCCTGACATATTGTGGGGTATCATTTGAAAGGGCAGATAATAATGGCTTCAAAATTATGTTGTTTATATTTTAGTTGCTATATAAGTTAATTATAGAAGTAATATGTTTTTTTATATTTTTTTGTTGCTATATAGCTACAATATAAAATATTTTTACGAAATACTTTGACAGCGATACATCCACGTCGTGAAAAGTTAATATTTTTAAATAGTTTAATGAAGCCCTTAAATGTTTATAACTACCTAAACGTGTACGGAATCCTCGCAGTGCGCTTGCCAAGTTTTTTAAATAAAACAACATAAGTACGTTATTTCTATACCTAAATCACAGAAAAAAACCTAATTTTTTTTCGTTAATAACTAACAAACTTAAATCTTAAAGCAAGGGTAGTTATATTTCTTATACGAATACCTACAAGATATTTCCATTAAGGATCTTGAACCTGATAATGAAAATGGTGTAACTTTGATAACTTTACCGCACCCCCAATTGTTATTTTTCACGAAAAACTAAAACTAAATTAATATGTTCATATTTTACTAAGTTCTTATTTGTCATTCAGACTTGCATCCAAAATAGTCTATTTGACAACATCAAAAATATACCACAATTCGGGGTCACCCTATTAGATTATAACGTCAATAAGCGTATTGATTTTCATTTTCGAAAGAATAAGTTTATATTTTGTTAAAAAAAACGTAAATAAACATTTTTTTTTAATTCAATCAGCGTTGCAAACGCCCTGTCATTGGTTAAACGTCAGATGACGTCACAGGCGAGTAAAACGCATTGATACCAAAATTTAATGTACTTATTCTTTTTGTTTATCGGCACTGATATAGATAATAATATTTCAAACACAAATATTGCTTACATCGAAATTATATTCACACATAAAAACATTTGAGTGAAATATAATGCTGTTTGGATCTCTTCGGGCTAATTGCAGCCACTTTTTTCGTCTTTTAGGATTCGTTGACACCGAAACACTCATTTTTGGACTATTTATAGACGTATTTGTCCCCCTATTTGTATCCCCTTCAGGGGGCAGGACTGTTTATGTTTACATTGCGTGTGACGTCACGCTAGTCGCCATTACAGAAATTGCGTTTTTAGCGCGAGTTGGAAAATTCAAACTTTAAAAGTGATTTATATAAAAAATACGACATATATCCTGGAAATATAAATATAGTGCGCTTATAATGTAAAATAGAACAATTCGAAAATTATGTCGAATAGCCTATTACAGCTCTAAAACAGGTCAAGTGCGAGTTCCATAGCGCGTTCGAAGGGAAATTACTTTATCTACCCTTTACCTATCGTAATTCATCACATATGGATTTCCCAGGGTAAACATTCAATAATACATTATCGTAAATATGTCAAAATGTCTATAATCATAGCTATAGCATTTCCACGACCTTTGGACAAGCTTCTAAAATCCTGTTTTTCCACAATATTTAGGTTCATATCTTCTAAATAGGGTGAGAGACACATTTCTTGCATATTTACCAGTAACAAATAAGGAAAACGACCTAAAACAAGGAGAAAAATATTTTTTGGATCCTTATAACTAACCCTTTCAAACGTACGTACGTACAACACACCGTACATATATGGAATTTACAAAAAAATTGTTTCGAGTACTTAATTTTCCAACCTATAAAATCATAATTAATTATAATTCCACGTGTCTACGTTAAGCTATTTCTGAGAGAAACAGCTATGACAGAAGAACATGTGAATGATCTTATAATGGTTCCAATTTTCCTTTTGAAGTACGGAACCCTAAAAATTTTAAAAACCTGTGCAGCTGCGACAAACAGCCGGACGTGATCTAATTAAAAATGTCTCTGCTTTAACCACCAAACTAAAATAGAGGAAAAATGGTTGCTTACTAGTGGGTAATAACATCAAAATTCCGAAAAACCCACCCGACCCCATAAATTTAGAAGACTATACGGGTCCATGCAATGTCTGTCTATGTAGCGAGGTTAATAAACAAAAGAATTTCCAATAGTTTTGATCTGTTTATTGAAGTAAAACTTCTTTACAAACGCTTGTCTAGGGGAGTAAGCTGGTGAATGTGTGACGAGAGCGTTACTAAAAGTGTGATCGGGCGAGGCGAACGGAAGTTGAGAGGGAGATATAAGTTAGTGAAGACAGAAAGAGAGAGAGTTACGTTTCGTATATTACTGTAGGGACAAGAGAGAAGGTGCGAGCACACATTTTCTTTCTGTCTTTCTCTCATAGCCAGTTATGTTTCGTATATCTAAGACACAGTGCAAGCCTATTGTCTGTATCGCACTGTAGGAGCAAGAGAGAGCAGTGCCCGCGCACATTTTCTTTCTCTCCTCCTCTCATAGCCAGTGCATGAAATATATATAGATTTATATATATATATATATGCGAGTTTGCTAGCGTTACGCGAACGGTGATTTTTTGATTATTTTGTAATTTCATTTCGTTCTTGAGCAATTTTATAAATTATTATTTTGTTCAATACATTAAATATTCTACGTTTAAAGTGAATAAAATTGTAAATTCATTTTAAAGTTCATATTTTGTGAATTTGAAGTTTTACTTCAGTCGTGTGGTCTAAAGCAAATACAAGTCATAGTGAAATACAAAAAGCGAGTTTTTTAAGTATTAGCTTAACTTGTATCCTAACATTCCTACATCAAAATAATATCCTACGTACATATATAGGTTATATAAATATTTGCACAATACGTTAAATATTCAGAAATTGTATAATATATTAAATTAAATTATAAAACCTGTAATGTTGGTTATTAATCCCCCATTATAAATTCATTATAATAATTATCAATAATTAAAACAATAGTAATAATTATTGTATTTATAATAATATTGATTAAAAAAAAAGAAAATGTGGTACCATATCACTTCACAGGACTAATGGTTGTACAGTATCCTTTTAATTGTCTGCTTGTGTTGCAGTAATGACCTGGCGAATATGTCTATAGAATGAAATATTCTATTTTTATCTACAAATATAATAAAACTGTAACAGAGTAAGTAAGAGTGTACATGGAAAATATTTTAAAAATAATGATTAATTTGGCGTATAGAATGACAATAGAAGCCGGTAAACCTATTTTTAGAATGTTTGTTTGTCTGTATGTTATTTTGTGCGTCATTCGCGCAAAATCTACTGAGCGGATTTTGATGAAATAAGACATGGTAGTAATTTATTACCAAAAGGAAATAATGAGAGAAAAAAAATTATTATACCAAATTTCACGCGAGTAAAATCGTGGGGTACGACTAGCGTTTATTTATTTATAACTCAGCACTTTCAATTGAAATTTAAGTGGTTTTCAGTACAGAATCAGACTACGAAATTGTTATAAAACTATTGCATAATACCAGAAAAGGTTTGAAGAAAATTCTGCACGGGTGACATTTCTAGAAAAAAACTGTAACACTCCACTCGCTAAATCTCCATCAAAAATAATCTGAGACAAAATTCGGCAAAATTCCGACCATAGTTTCACCTCTCCAAATTGAGCCGCACTGAAGCGTCAAAAACCATAACGATCTACAATCTCACAGGATCTATAGATCGCGGCGATCCATCGTAGATCATTAGCGTCCAATATGGCGCCGGGCGGCCCCTTTGTCTCGCCCGTCCCGACCGCGCACTAGAAAGCCAACACTCCCGTTAAACGAAAGATTGGAGCACTCGCGTCGAAAAAATTCAAAAGTGATCTCCAGTGTTGCTGTACCGTTTGAGTGCCTCTTCAAGTGGCCGTGGCTTAGCGGTAAAATGGCCCCGTCAAAATTACGAAACAAAGACGAAATATATGAGTATCATGCACGTTTCTAGCCATAATTTCTTAAATATAGCAACTAAATACATGGTTGAATGTGCTAAACGTCAAATTTCTCCTCCCCATGTAAAACATTTTAAAAAAATCGAAAAGGTTATAATAGCAAGAGAGCTGCAACTTTCAATGTCGCTACCCGTATTTCTTTTAATAAAGTTTATCAAATTATGGATAGATGGCGCTAACTGCCTGTGATGCTATTTATTTTCTTTTTTAAATTAAAATGTAACGCTGACAATCTCGGCTAGATGGCGTTAGTCTTATAAGACTCAGTTAATTTATTCTATTGGAAAATATGGCGTACAAAATTATGTTAAATTTAATTGAATTTTACAACGCTACATTATTTAAGAGTTATAAATGGTTCAAACTAGCTATATTAAAACAAATTGAGTTGCACAATATATGTAGAGACTTTTTATTGATAAAAGCGCCGAAAATGGACCGTGTTTTCGTTGTATTGTACTCTGGAAGACCAGGTTGTGGATACCAGTTCTATGTCAGAATCGTTGCATCTATAACAGATATTGTCACATATACATTTGCATATTTCTTATATGTCTTCTCACATATTCAGCCCGATTATTTACTTTACCTAACTTATACGTCAGTTTACGCACGACAATAACGGTCACCTTAAAGCTTGCTTTAAAAATTGGCATGTTGTATCGCTTTGGCGTTGGCATTGCCTTTATTTTTCTTTAAAGTTGAATGGCTTTAGAGAAAAGAATAGCATCATATAATTTTACGTGCAGAAAGAAAAGGACGGAGTTATTTCATCGATAATGACAGTTCTGTACTTTATCTATATATGACAGAAGATGCATTTTTATAGGTTATTTTGTTTTATTGCACGTCAAGTAAGGTTTGTTCGTCATGTCACTTTCAACGTCGGCCGCAAATTGTCGAAATATTGTTATTTTTTGTTTGATAGCAAAAACTATTTTATGAGATTACTTTGGTAACATAAATTGAGACATTCTTTAATTATCGAGTACCGATATTGTAAGCCTTTCCGAAAATGCAAAATACTTTTTTATGAAATGGAGTATAATTATGACATTTGTTGGTATCTAATTTAATGCAAATTTTTTTTAAGGTAGTTAGTCGTTTTACTTATCAGTTGGCCCAATTAATTCTACTAGTAAGACTAAATGTACTAAATTACCGAAAGAGATATTTAAATAACCTATAAAGTCAGTCGTAACGTCAGCTGTTTTAGTAACTTTTAAGTAAAATGAAATGGGCGCCATTTTAAAATACGTAGCTGTCAAAATAAAGGTTGTATGATAATACAACATGTGGACGTCTGCTTAAAGAATAACTCTGTAATGTTTACGTTATAAGTAACATGATACAACATTGGCTGAATATCACGTGCAGTATTTGGCCGTAATACACTAAATATATTAATCGTTTAATTGACCAATTTAAAGTTTTAATCGACTGTATTATTCATGATTAAATTTTTCAATCATTCAGTCATAACTAAGGCTATTTTTTTTCATAATAAGTTTTAGTCAAAGTTATAATAGCGTGCGAGTTGCGCGACTTCCATATCGACGGTATGATATGCTAAAAATATATTTTTTGGATTTATCATTTCGATCTGACAGAAAAATATATTCATTTCCGAAGTTAAAAGTCCAATACATTATCAGATGATTTATTATAAAAAGGTCATTACGAAGATTAATTTAAACTTTAAGACAAAATGAAAAATAAAGTGACGATTATGAATTTATTTAAATTTTTTTCTAATTCTGCTGTTACCCTTTTACGTATATTTATCTTATTTGTATATTAAAATAAAGATTAATATTATTTTTATTTATTCTATACACTAAGTTGTACATTTTCATAATTTTTGTAATATTTTTTCAATGTCCATAAAAGAGTTTTCTCAAATTTCCTAAAAAAATTTACTTTCAATTACAACTAATGCTTTTTTCAAATTAAATTAGTATTTATTTATTTATTTATTTTCTTTAATGTATCTGATTGATACATATGGCGGACTTATTGCTACCAGAGCAATCGCTTACAACCAACCATAACACCAGTCCAGTCTCGTTCGACGAGCGGCCGGGAATCAAACCCGAGTCCCCGTGGTACGCCGAGCCGTCAAAGACCGTAAGCCTTGTGATCAACCCAACACACCACGGCGACGACAGTATTTATCAAGAGTAGCGATGAAAATTGTCAATCGTTAGTCAAGATTAACATATGGCCAATGCTGGTCACGCGATTTAATAGCAGACTTGCGATTTAAAGTGGTCAAAAAATGTATAGTAAGGTCAAAATGTGGTTTCTTTACGTAAGTAGGTTAAGTTAATTTTTGACAATATGGTTAAAGGTTACGCCCACAGTAATTTTCCCAGTTGGCGCCACATGAGGAGTTACGTTAAATCCACCATCTTTAGGAAAATTCCAACATAAATATCTTGTATGTTTTTTTCGAATCAGTAAACAATTATACCACTGTAGAGAAATTACAACATTATACCATTGTAGAGAAATTAGGGTTCTACGAAAACGGTCTACGTCATTTTATCGTAGCGTCAACTTTTACGAGATATTTAAGCTTCCGGTCTTCGGCAAATACGGCGGCAGAAAATCTATATTTTGAGATAATTTTATTGGTATATTAAACGAAACCTTAAAGATCAATAATTATACCTAAAAAGGACTATTCCCTATTGTCCCTTCCATTATTTAAGCTAAATATTAAAATACAAGGAGGAAGGATAGAAAGGCATACAGTTTCGCGTCGATGTCACTTTTCGATTAAAACTTCATTCCAAAATTTAAATGATCAAATGCTTAATGATTAATTTTTCCCACTAGTAAAATTTTCCAAAACAAATATGACATATTAAAGAAATTTTTGAAAAAAAAAAATGAATTCGTAAGTAGAGACGGGGCATATATATGACAATCCATACGAGTACCAAGAATTTACGTGGAACAAACGTACTGGCGTGTGACGTTTCGCAGATACCTGTTACAAAATACGCAAATTTCGGTCTCTCTTTGCTACGACTCCACTACTATAAGGGCGAAAGAAACAAAGCTATTACGGACGTACGCAGGCTATCCCGTTCATCATATAAACCCCTACTTAGGAAAGAATGAAATAGAAACGTTCTGCGTAATAGGTTCACATTCGGAAAATCTCATACTATTGGCTAAGCTAGTATCTCATACACTCGTACTTTGTACTTGCTTCATACTAAATGTTCTCTAGATTGCCTAAACTCAATGGAGTTATCTAAACTCAATGGAGTAGTCATTTGGCGGGTACTTGTTTATTCATAGTCTCTGAAGACCCGCGACAAAAGGTTTTATATGAATGGAACAATCACCATAAGGATTTAATTTTTGTAACTTTTTGTTTAGTATCATTCAAATAAGTGAAGGCCCAAAATATAAGGAGTCCCAGTATGTAACAAGCAAAAAATGTATAACTTTATTGATTTCTGAAAACCCCATGCCCAACTTACAGATTTACCCAAAGCGCTGGGCACGTGGAAGAACATATGACAAATGGATGTAAAATAAATAAGACAATACAGTCACAGAGCAACTGAATACAATTCAAAATCAAATACACAATAATTTGGATAAATATAATCTAGCAATCAGTTGGGAACTGCTAAGCAACTCCATTACCCCATTTCTGAAGCGGTCAATAGAGCAGAAACAATATATAGGACTTGGTGCATCTTGCAATACCATGTTGAACAATGTGAGTGCACGAAATAAAGGTGAACGCTGTAGATATATTCTTGTGCGCTCTAGGCAGGTAAAATAAACAATGACATCATGCCCTCATGTAGCTGCCAGGAGCATAAAGGGCCTCTAAACTTAAGATCGAGGGGTTATCAACTTAATGATTTAATAATTAAAAAAAAATTGCATGATCAAAAACAATTCCTGTCGAAGTTGAAGGATTAGGAGGGAATTACACCAGACCATGACCATTATCAAATCTGAGGGAAATAAATAGATAATACCCATAAATTTTGTAATACAAAAACCTATTAAACTTTTTAAATATTTTCTCCAGCATGAGGATATAAGTACCTTCATACGGAGACCAGATGAATGCATTGGTTTCAAGTTACTTTGAATACTTTATGGTGAGTGTTTATGTTGCGTGCGTATAACAACGTTAAAATAATGTTAAAAAATTATAACGGTTTTAAATAATTTAAAATAAATTATAAATTATTTTAATCATGTCTAATTTTTTTTAAGGTTAAAATATTTTAATAACGCTTTCCACTGGCTCCAACAGGTCGCTATACGTAAGTAAATTACTGAAATCAGTCCGTAGTCTATGTGAAAAAAAAAATTGCTGGTACAGCTGGTATTATACGAAGCGGGAACTTATTTCTGGAGATTTCGAGAGAATTAACCATAATTTACTTCGAGTTACTGGCTGCGATTTTGGCTAATCAATAGACTTCGGTTCTTGAAAAGAAAAAAAAACAACAAAACAATGTCACGACTTCCGGTACGCTTTCTAGCGGCGCGCGCTTCAACACACGCCGAGCGCTCCAAGTACCGGCCGCCAGATTCGACTCGACGATAATAACGAATTCCTTTTCATATTTAAATAAAGATCGTTCCCATTCGTCGATTCGTAATTAAAATGTAATTTGCGTACATCTGACGATCGTCCGTCTGTCCGTTTCCAATCCGTTCCGCTAGAGGGCGCTCGGCTGCGGCGCGAGACGTGGAAAAAGAGTTACGCGCACGAAAAAAAGGCCATAATTTCGAAATTAACCGGCGTCTATATGCGAAACCGTTTAGCGTAATAAGAACACCGCTCCCGTGTTATAGCTATGACAGCTACACATGTATATGCTATTAAATCAGTATAGCACACCCGACTTCTACAGGATGCTGGTTTCTTAGAATTCTGATTACCAAACACGAGCATTTAATCAATAAAATTATCTTTTATCTCTTAATGCAAGGGTTAAACGTTAGGCAGTGCGTCGCACACCGGGCGCCGTGCAACAGCAACAAAGTCATACGACGCGAAGCGGATAATCTTGAGATTTGAACAGTAAGCCGTACGAGTGATATATCAGAGAAGGAAACATCGACTATAGTAGTAATTTGGTTTTTGAAGTGAAACTCCTTTCGGCATGATAAGAGTAAAATGTCAAGGTCGAATTTCGTGCAACCTCTTTATGCAACGTTTAGTTGTAACGTCTGAATGTAACAAATATAAAAATAGGTACTTAGCTAACAACAGAGAGAGATAGATGAGCACGGTAGAACAAGACGTGAAGTGTACGCATGCGCGAAAATAAACAAAAATGGCGCTCACTACTGCTGTCAGCTGTTTTGTACGTCATGTGTGTCAAAATAAACTGTCAAATTTGTTTATTGATAATGTATTTATTACTAATTTTGCGTGTACATCATCCATTAAAAGACTAAGAAGACGTACTAAATTTATTTATAAATCCGCAATGAACTCGTACGCACATATACTTGTAGGTATATATAATTTACAACAGAAGCAATACATCCAGACTTCCCTCAGTCGCATTTAGTCATGTTCTGGTACTGGCATCGCGGCTATTTTTTAATTGACAATTGTCTATGTAAATTTATATCAACATTTTATTAGATCTTAATGAATATTATGATATTAGATCTTAATGAATATTATGATATTAGATCTTAATGAATATTATGAATAAGAATGTATAGTATTAAAATATTCTTACACGAATTAAGCACAATCTATGGACTAACAGCTAGTTTATTTATTTCACTCTCTCTTTCTCAACCGCTTTACCCCTTACTATATACTTACAAATCGATGTTTAGATTGCCAAAGAAGTTTCACTTCTATCACTTATAATGAGTTACAAGCGTTTTTTTTTTCGTTGAGATTCATTTATGATAAATATTAAATATAATAATGACAGAGAAAATATTGAAAAAGAAACAAATAATATATTGAAATATAATTTATATCCGCACAATAAAAGATCAAATTAAAAAAGAGCAAATCATTTTTGTCTTATATTTTCGGGAAGAACCAGAAAAAAATTTCTTGGCGTACCAATCACTAACCGCATAGAAACATTAAAGGCAAAAAATTAAATATTTACTAGCGTGACCCGTGCGAAGTCTTCGCATTATTTATTCCATTATGAAGCTCAGATAACAGATCAAACAAATATTTTACTAAAATTGACATATAGAGGCGCAAGTATCAAAAGCATTGAGCTAAAGCGCCACTTTATTTATAGTGGATTTGAAATTAAACAAAAATTTTACCGACCGTCAATCATATTGACGTTGAGCCGTTAGATGGCAGCATTGCTGTTTTGTGTATATAATTTTAATAATTAATTAATTTGCAAAAACAATAGCAATAATAAATTTTTTAGTTGTGGATGCCGGTAGAGCAAGCAATTATCTATAAAATGATATATAATTTATGTGGATTAGTTGTGAGGTTTTTTCTAAAAAGGGAGAGTAACATCTTAACCTTAGCGTATTAATATATATGATGATGATTGGATTAATTGAATTCGGGTATTTATATCCTTGTACAAGGGATGTTATGGAAGTCTACATCTACATCCGCAATAGCATCTGTATACATTTTTAAGTCCTCATCCGCATCAATCATTGCTGAACTTGCGGATGTGGATATTGTTGCACATATTTATTGAAAAAATTGAATTCAGGGGCTTATATCCTTGTACTAGGGATGTTACAGACGCCTGCATATGCACCTGCAAAAGCATTTGCATAATTTTTGAGGTACTAATCCGCATCCGCATCAATTGAGCTTGTAGATGCGGATATTATTGCACGTAGTGACATGGATTTTCGGGATACGATTTCTCGATAGTCGATACTCTCTAGTGATCCGTATGCTAATAAGTTGTTACTTCACTCATATCTAGTGATCCAGAGATCCATCCTAATAAGTTGTTAGTTCACTCATAATTTATAAATATTATTTACGAAAGAATATAGTGATAAAGGTACTATTTTTTTCTGTGGACTATGATTTTTGTATTAGAAAGCACATAGTTTGAGGAACATTATAAGCTATATACCAACAGGCCAGGATCCACAGGGGGCAGAGCCACTGACAAAGTGGAAAATGTTTTTGTTTGATGTTCGTTTGTTCCACAACTCCCATTTTCAAAAATTCTTTCCGTGTTAGAGCGCATACCTTGAAGAAGATAATAGGATATACACCATCACCCTAAAATGCAAGGTACACTGCTTGCGGTGTGCCGTAACGGAAGAAGGTACAGAGAGAGAGCGGTTTATTTATTGAGTGATTATTCAGAATATTCTTGCTGATATACCCCACCCCTACTCCTACACTAATCTCATTTGGCGAATGGAGGGGAGTCGTTTAGTGGTCGCGGGGTGGGAGTAGCAAAATTTAAAATAATTCTACGGGGATGAAATCACGGAAAACAGACAGTTAAATAATAAGCTGTTAATTAACTACTGCATGGGCTGCCCAAGGATCTAAAGTACATAACAACAAAGTTTCATTGAAATCCGTTCAGTGATTTTTGCGTTACGCCTGCTAGAGTTGTGCTATATCAGTATTTTTTCGTACCACGTGATCATGTTACGATTACGCAAAAATAATAGATACGCAAACTTGTTACGAAATACTAGGTCGTACGCGGCACGCAACTTGCTTATCGAGTATTCTGTCGGGAGCACACAATGGAAACTATCGTCATAAAGCATTCAATACTTTTTTGCTTGTGACAGACCGGGATTTCTCATATTGTAATATTTTCCTTATTTGAATGAAATTAAACAAAATGTTACAAAAATAAAATCTATTCTATTTTTGTAAACTGTCATGGGTCTTTAGAGTCTATGAATGAACATGTGCGCGCCAAATTTTGATAATGCAATGGAGTTTAAACACAGACTGGAGAATATCTAGTATGAAGTTAATTTCTCATATTTTAGTATTTTTCCTATTTTAATGAAACTAAATAAAATGTTACAAAAATAAAAACTAATGGTTATTGTTCTATTTTTGTAAACCATCGTGGGCCTTCAGAGACTATGAATGAACATGTGCGCGCCAAATGTCAATGCGCAATGGAGTTTAGACAGATTTGAGTATATATAGTACGAAGCAAGCACAAATTAAGAGTATATGAGATACTAGCTTATCCGAGAATATGACATTTTACAAATAAGCACTTATTACAAAAACTTTTTATTTTATTCTTTCCTAAGGAACCCCTTATACGATGAAAGGGATAGCTTGTGTGCGTCCGTAATAGCTTTGTTTCTTTTGCTCGTATGTAGTTGAGTTATTACAAACAGAGACAGAAAGCTGCGTATTCTGTAACAGGTACCTCCGGAATGTCATACCTTAATACGTCAGTTCCACATATATACTTCATACTCGTAAGGATTACAGTATACACACCCCACCCCTAACGTCTGTACAGACACGAACTGGTTACTATATTATAACACGCATAAATTACGCATTTTAAACTTTAAAACAACTCAAGCAACTTTGCTAAACCCACTATTACACCACCGCCTTCACCACATGATCTAATGCTGATTTTAAACACGAACAATTCGCTCAAATCCTGCTCCGCTTTAGTTTTGTTTCGTCTCATCGCATCTTCATTGCTTCACGATTCCTCGAGCGTAAAATTAGGAACGCGTGCTGCGAGTGGCCACAAGCCACGGAGACGAACGAAAGTGAAAGTGTTTTAAATATTAATAAGTCTATTTGTATAGGACTACCTTTAGCCTGGGACTATAACCGCGTAGATTACTGCAGTTATTTTTCGAGTAATAGTCACTTTAAATACATAGCAACAATCATAAATTATATTCGATATTAACACGTCTATTTAGTCAATATTAATCATGTCTTATCAGTAATTAAATTTTTTCCGACTAAATGAAACTACGTGATGTAGTATTATATCTATTTTATTTAAATTCTTTACCACGACCTAGGTTTCATTGTATTTTCAGGTGGACAATTTGTAAAGATACAAATGTCTCAGTATAAAACAATCTTTACAAATTGCTCGTCTGAAGATGTTGTCAAACAACGAAACTACATCACGCAGTTTCATTTAGCTGGAAAAAAATTATTTATAATGAATTTCTACAAAATTAACGCCAAATATATTCAATATCAATCATATCTACTTTTATATTAACACGTCTAATTAATCAATATCAATCATGTCTATTTATACATTAACACGTCTATTTAGTCAATATCAATCATGTCTATTTAGACATTGCCACATCTATTTAGGCATTAACACGTCTATTCAGTTAATACCAATCATGTCTATTTAGACATTGCCACATCTAGTTAGACATTAACACGTCTATTTAGTCGATATCAATCATGTCTATTTAGACATTGCCACATCTATTTAGACATTAACACGTCTATCTAGTTAATATCAATCATGTCTATTTAGACATTTCCACATCTATTTAGACATTAACACGTCTATTTAGTCAATATCAATCATGTCTATTTAGACATTGCCACATCTATTTAGACATTAACACGTCTATTTAGTTAATATCAATTATTTCCATTTAGACATTAACTCGTCTATTTAGTCAATATGAATTATGTATATTTAGACATTAACACATCTATTTAGTCAATATGAATTATGTCTACACATTAACACGTCTGTTTAGTCAATATTAATCATGTCTATTTAGACATTAACACGTCCATTTAGTTAATATCAATCATGTCCATTTAGAAATTAACATGTCTATTTAATCAATATCAATTATGTCTATTTAGTCAATATCAATCATTTCTATTTAGACATTAAAATAATTATTTAGACATTAACACGTCTATTTAGTCAATATCAATCATGTCCAATTAGATTTTATTTTTATTTAGATTTTATTTTACGTTTATTAAGTCAATATCAATCATGTCTATTTACACATTAAGACGTCTATTTAGTCAACATCAATCGTGTCTATCTAAACATTAACACGTCTATTTAGTCAATTTCAATCATGTCTATTTAGACGTTAACTTGTCTATTTAGTCAACCGGTCTCTCTGTGTCTAGCCACGTTTAAGGACTCTTCTCCCACTTTACATCTCTTATTACTGCTCTGCCCCTATGGATTGTAGCATGAGGATATGTAGTCTATAAGCATCCTCCAAGTAAGAACTTTCTAACACAAAATGTTTGAAATTGGAGTGGGAGTTACAGAGATTAAAGCAGACATACAAACTTATCCCGCTTATATGTCAGTATCAATTGCATAAGAAATTAAGCGCATGCAACTCACTACATGTGAGAGAAGTGAAACTTCTTTGGCGATCTAAACGGGTTGAGTAGCTTGATCTTCGATTTTTCGAGTTGGTCGAGCAGCTTGATCTTCAGATTGAATCACTGCAACAGGCTCGACAATTCCTAGCCATTAGTCCTTAAGCCCTTTCATATATGTATTATTATGTAAAGGCCAATAAACAAATTTAAATAAAATAATAACTGATGGCTGTTCTGGGCGGAGCATAAATTATGATTGAGTAGCCATTTCACACTAGCCGTTCTTTTGAATAGACGGAAAAAGACTCTAACTGTTCTTTTGAATAGACGGAAAAATACTCTAACTGTTCTTTTGAATAAACGGAAAAAGACTCTAGTTGTTCTTTTGAATAGACGGAACAACACTCTAACTGTTCTTTTGAATAGATGCAAAATGGAGGTAGTGGTATATTATGAAAGAGGTCTACATCTCTGCGGTAGAACATGTGTAAAGAAGTAGAAAAAACATTTCAGTAAACAAAACACGTATATTATAAACGTTTATATTCTGCTTCAGGCACCACAAAAGTCTATGATTGTCGAATAAGCATTCTAATACCCCGGCAGTCGGACCTGTTTTTACGATTCGCTGTCAGGATTTTTTTAAACTAAATAATGCAAACATATTTTAATAATACCTATCAATTTATCGCGAGTACACCAGCAATCTCAGTCGTCCAGTAATATCCAACTGCGTTATTTCCGCGTACTTGACAGTTTTTTTGACAGTACCAAAACTAATGAAGTTTTCACGCCGTGCGATAAAATAATTAAATAAGTATTACAGTCGTCCAAAAAAAGGACAATTTTTTTATTTATACATAAATGCCACCGCTCACTGATTCAACATGAACTCTCCAGAACTATATAGTTAGTCTCCCCCACTTTCAGGATGTTTTCCAGATTTTATACAGTCTTATTTTCAAATGGATGCCCCCCTCCCCATCCATACCCATCCATACACGTTGCAAACGATTTTGAAGCGGAATATTTGGTAAAAGAGGCTAACCATCTCTACTTCTTAATAAAGGGACGAACCTTAAAAAGAAGACAAAACATTGCCATATATTTATTTATAGAGACCTTTATAGAGACCTTTTTCCGAAGCATATACTTATAAAATTTCATGCTTGTATATCCAAACTATAGAAACTACGGAGGTGTGACACACAGACGGACACATACACGAACATGACTAAGTTTGAGGCTTTCATATTTGATTACAGAACCCTAAAAGTGATCTAGATATTAATCCAAACGCTATGCACCATCCTATTTAAAGTGGGGATGTGACAAACAGACGTACACATACATGGACATGACTAAGTTTGAGGCTTTAATATTTGATTACCGAACCCTAAAAGTGATCTAGATATTAATCCAAACGCTATACACCATCCTATTTAAAGTAGGGGTGTTACAGACAGACGGACACATACACGGATATGACTAAGTTTGAGGCTTTCATATTCGATTACGGAACCCTAAAAGTGACCTAGATATTAACCCAAACGCTATACACTATCCTATTTAAAGTGGGGGTGTGACAGACAGACGGACACATACACGAATATGACTAAGTTTGAGGCTTTCGTATTCGATTACGGAATCCTAAAAGTGACCTAGATTTTAATCCAAATGCTATACACCATCCTATTTAAAGTGGGGGTGTGACAGACAGACGGACACATACACGGACATGACTAAGTTTGAGGTTTTCATATTCGATTACGGAACCCTAAAAGTGACCTAGATTTTAATCCAAACGCTATACACCATAAAGTCCAACAAACAGACGAAAAAAGTTGGAAAAGAAGAGAAGAGAAGAAAAGGACGGTAATAAAATCAGAAGAAGCAAGGGCTGTAGCGCCAGAAAAAGAAGGATAAAAATAATCAGATTTGAACTCAGATCGTTGTTGAACCTGAAGCCACGAACCGCTAAACCTACCTCCGCCACTGCGCCATAGGGATGCCACCCTTCACGTGAACATATTGTTATGATAACTAATGATATAAAGGGCAGGGGTGACACACGAGACATGCACAGGTACCTCGGCCGTCGCCTTGTGACATGCCGCCCTGTATTGGGACGCGTCAATAGCGAACTATTCTCCTCAATGGTAAAAAAACATCTACAACGCTCCCCAAACATTGTGAACCAAAATGATTAAATCTCGTTTATTTTGGAGGAATAAAATTACAAAACCCGACGCATAATGACGGATACTCGTGTCTTGCAAAACAATGCTCTTCAATCTGTTTTGTTTTGTGTGACTGAATATTCAAACAGCGATTGTTTTCGATTATTTACAGTTGACTTCTTAACACTATTCCATTACCAATTTATAACTTTGCTTGTTCTCCCAGAGAAAAGTCCCCAAATCTCTTTTTACATAAACTAATGATACATTCGTCAGATAGACACTTGATTTTTTTCTTCATAAATCAATTGTAACTAGCGAGCCCTTTCTCAAGTATTAAAATATAATTAACAAGAAAAAATGTGGTGTGTTGGGTTGAGCGTATGACCTCGCACAGAGAGGAGTCGGGTTCGATTCCCGGCCGCTTTTCAAAGCGGGTCCAATAATGGAGAAGTTCAATCTTTGGAGACTCTGGCAATCATTTTTCCGCATGAGACCTTCTTCATCTCAAAAATAAATTAAAATAATATTAATAATAATACCAACTTCCTCAACTGATCAAAATTTAAGATTATCAAAGAAATTAAAAATATAATTAACTATAAAGTTCTGTATAATACAATTAATCATCTATTTGTAGGTTTCAACAGTTGACGACCACTCATTTTTAGATAGGCAATTAGGTGTATCCTTCATAAATCAATCACATATAACACAATCTGGTGACGTACAAAAAAGTGTTAATACAAGTAGAACTCGCACTACGAGGATTTCGCACACATTTAGGTATTTATATACAAATATTAATTTTTGACGTGATAACGTCTTATAAATAGATTAACACCGGGTGCACGCATGAAAAAGTGTCACGTTCCGCCTGAGCCTGAGCGTGCAAGCGAGAGCGCGGAACAAATGATAGAGAGGCACGATCGGCCCAAGCGTCCGAATTTATCTCTCTTCTCGCGTAACGTCAGAGCTATTTAGGTACAGTTTCGCAACGAAATGTCAGACTGTCGATCAAAATAAATTTTTTGTGATCCAGTTCGAGTTAATAATTATGAGTATGTATCCCGGCAGAATAATCGATCGGATTCTGATACAAATGCAGCTGGTGGAGAATAAATGTTAATTTATCGAAAAAATTGTAATTTTCAATTAACTCCTTCTTTGTATTATACAAAATATTAATAATTCAGTGATAATAATTCAATTTAATTCATAAAAATATGCAATTTTTCATCAATGTTTCTTTATGACGTCACGGAAAACTATCGTCCGTAAACCGACTTTACAGACAACCAATTGTTTTTCAATAGGTTAATATATTGCCTACTATATCTTTCACAGGCGCAAGATCATGGCGCATATTGTATATATTTGGCGTTAATCTTGTAGAAATTCATTATTCACAATTAAATGAAACTACGTGATGTAGTATTATTTCTACTTTCTTTAAATTCTTTACCACGACCTAGGTTTCGTTGTATTACAAAAAAAAATAAAGATTCTACAATATTACACATAACTCTTTTTAACACACCCAATACTTGATCTTACTGTGATGTTTTCCCACAGTGGCTATGTCTGCACAGCTAGTCCCGGGTTATTCGCTTGAGTGGCATTGAACAATGTGCGCAAGTATCGTGTGTAAGAAAAAGATGACAAATAATTATGAATATTATTTTTAATTTTATGAAAAAAAAACATCTTTTAAATTTTATTTTAACGATAATCAACTGTTTTTCAGTCAACGAATAACGTCTTTCTTTATCCGACACTTATTTCCGGACACTGCAAATATAAGTATATATGTATGTATATGTATATAAGGAACGTAGGGATTTGACCATTCGATTATTATTGTAGAACTAGCGTGACCCGTGCGAAGTCTTCACATTATTTATTCCATTATGAAGCTCAGATGACAGATCAAACAAATATTTTACTAAAATTGACATATAGAGGCGCAAGTATCAAAAGCATTGAGCTAAAGCGCCACTTTATTTATACGTGAGTGGATTTGAAATTAAACAAAAATTTTACCGACCGTCAATCATATTGACGTTGAGCCGTTAGATGGCATTGCTGTTTTGTATATATAATTTTAATAATTAATTAATTTGCAAAAACAATAGCAATAATAATTTTTTTAGTTGTGGATGCCGGTAGAGCAATCAATTATCTATAAAATGATATATAATTTATGTGGATTAGTTGTGAGGTTTTTTCTAAAAAGGGAGAGTAACATCTTAACCTTAGCGTATTAATATATATGATGATCTTTGTAGAATTATTATAGAACTTTGCTAACAGCCCACCTGAAGATGTAATACAACGAAACCTAGGTCGTGGTAAAGAACTTAAAGAAAGTAGATCAAACTACATCACATAGTTTCATTTAATTGTGAATGGTGCTTATTAAAAAAAATTATGAGATCCAAGATAATCACCACATTTTTTTCTGTAATTTTCTAGTAAGATCTTGCCAACCCTGTTTTTTTAATTATTTTTTATTCAGTAATATCTTAAGTAAAAAAGTAATGCCCTATTTTCGCGTAAACGTGCGCCTCGCTTGCGTGACTACCGATTAGTGATAATTACGCATGAAAAACTCGATAAATATACTGTGCAACCCAAACAAAATTTACACATTATTAAATCATACTGAAGTGTCAAATGTGAAGGAGAAAAAAATTAATCCAAATAAAACTGTTCCACGTAAAAACTGTAGAAGGTGAAAACTGTGACAAACAGAAAAACAAAGGTGCTCTTTTAACTCCATCACTATTATATTATTTCCTCATTAGTTACGGAACAACAAAAAAATTATCAAAAACGCAACATTTTCATATTCACAGTTTGTTGCGCAGTCGCGCATGCGCACGCGATCATAAATCAATACGGCCGCGGCCTCTCATGTCAGGTGCAGCAAAACGATTAATTATAATACAATTTGTCCGAGCGACGCCGGTGTGGCCGCCGCCTTTGCTGATACCCGCTGCGTGGCTACGTAATAAGGGCGCGTTCAGACGCGACAGTCCAAGATTAGCTAATTAGGATTGCGTTTTTGGAAATTTTTAGATAATATAATTATGTTTTGAAGATTAACATACAGTTCAAAAACATCGATTCAGATGTTTCGAAGTTATAGAATATATTATGAGAGCGGGAGAAATTTATTTAAAAAAAAGACTAAATGTAATAAGAATTAATTAAAATAAATAAATAAATAAAAAAAACGAACAAGTACGTGTCGGAAAGTTGTAGATATTGACAATACAAATTTATTAAAGCAACATTCTACATAATTAGGTATATACGTATTAAGTCATCAAGCAGGTATTCCAGCATTTTTTCAGATATTTTAGGGTTTCGCATCTTAATATAATTATTCTACATAATTCTACAAATATACGTATTAAGCCATCAAGCAGGTATTCTAGCATTTTTTAATATACCACTCACATGTCCGTCTGTCTGTCACTGTCGTTTTTCTCATACACCATTTGACTTGGAAACTTGAAATTTGACATGGTGATAAAACATTTTATTGTTAACACCCAAAAATATTCACAAATAAACTTAACGGGGGATGAGGTAAATTAGGTAATAATTTTTTTCTATTTTTATGAAAATAATATATATATATATATATATATATATATATATATATATATATATATATATATATATACATCTTATAAAAAAGCAAATTATAATTATTAAAAACAATTTTTTTTTCAGAATTTCATGTAAGATATTGCTGAAAAATTTAATAAAAATTCCTTTGTCCCTCCTTTCTCCTCGCGAAACTGCTAAAGTCAAAATTATAAAAAAAACCTGACAAGTAGGACTGGAAGTCGCGCTACGAGGAATCCGTACACATTCAGCCATTAATAAACATTTAATGGCACATAGACTGCACCGTTTATTTCTAATAAACTATTTTGAAAATTTAATTTTTCAGAACGTAAATATATTGCCTACTGTTTTTTTTTTTACAAACGCATATTTCAAAAACATGTATAGTTCCACATCTCTGGTTTTTTTCTTTAGTTATGCTATAAGACCTTCAGGCATACGCCGACTTTAAAAACTGTGGGTCAACCGGAAGTACCCTCTATTTTTGTTTTTTTTTAATGATCCGTGAGACTATTTTATAAATATAAAAATATACCTTAAATGGCCATATATTTATGTTGCATGAACCAAAAAAAACTTGAAATTTTTACAGCAATGTATTTACTTATTTATTTATATAACCTGTGCTTTATATTTTTGTATTAATTGTAAATAAATGTTTATTAAATAAAGTCACCATTTTCTGTAAGAAATTCGTAATACTTTATTTTCTCATTATGCTATATTTAGTTCCTGTAATAATCTTGTCTTTATGCATATTACTTGTACGAACACGATGTTTCACATCTGCCAGGCGTCCCGTGACGGCTCATTTCTTTTTTTCTGTCTCTTTTTTGGTTTCGATTATTTTATATTTTATTATGTGTAGCTTTATACCTATCCCATTTACTTTTTATTACACTGTAACTCCATTTACTGTAAGATATTGCTCCTGTAGCAATAAGTTCGCCAGATGACTGTTCATCAAAGTAAATATTTATATGGTCATAAATAATAACAATCATTACATTTAAGGGTTTATTAGAAATACTATACCCAACAATTTTATATGCGCCTAAATGAGTAATGAACCCTCATAGACCGAGTTATACTCGTACTTAACACGTTATTTTCTAACAATTAAAAATTTTAAATAACCGAATCTGTATACGGCAACACGTGAACGTTTTCTCTATCACTTTACAGATGTTCATCTTAAAGCTCCCCGGTGTTGTTACAAAGAAACACACTGTATACGATTGGCTCAACGTTTGACTTTGAAACTTCCAAAAGGCAAAATAATTAGGCACCGCACTCCAAAACTAATCTGCAGGGAATAGAATCGGTAAACGCGCCGCTTTATTTACCCCACAATGGCTCAGTGGGACCGCTTCGATTAGCGGCCAGCCCTTGCCGGGTTCGAAACCCGTTACAAAAAATAAAAGAACGGAAGCCGAACCGAACATTCTCTTGGGAAATATATAGGAAAGGAACTGTAATTTACTGATAGAATAGAATTCGCATCAAAGACTATTTTTTCCTGTCAAATGCTGAAATTCATGAAAACTGTATTTTTTTTCTTCGGACTCAGCGCTATTATCTAACCTTATCAGGTTCCAGGATCTAACCGACAGAATTTATCCAGGTAGCTTATTTCTAAACGAAACGTCATCCATATGACTTCGCAACCCATAAGAAAACCATACCCTCCTTAAGTTAGATTTCTCACCAAACGACTGTTTTCTAAAGACAACTGGAACCAATAGTATAATTTACCAGGGTGAAGCTCATAAGAACCACTGTCGTCGCCATAGTTTTTTGGGTTGATCACAATACATACGGCATTTTACGGCGCGGGGGTCCGGGTTCGATTCTCGGCCGCTCGTCGAGCGGGGCTGGACGGGTGTTATGGTTGGCTGTAAGAGATGACTCTCGTAGCAATAAGTCCGCCATATTTATGAATTAGCTACATTAAAGTAGATAAATAAATAAAACTAGACATAATCTAAAAAGATACTCCAACAAGAAACCGAAGATACATACGAATCACAATTTGAATACAATTTTTTTTTCTTTTATTTCCACCGTTATCGGGGATTTTCCTTTTATAATAACGTCATTAGATATATGTACCTCATTTTAAAGTTTTTCTTAAGTACTTTAAAAGAAAAACTGTTCGATAAAATCGTTTCGAAATGTTTCCGTTCGTCTAAGACGATTACATTCAGAAACAATAAAATTTCAAATATGAAATATAGCAAATAAAGGAAGTAACCATATACGCAAATGGTATATAATCTCAAAGTCGTATAATTAACATATATAACACATATATAGACAGGCGTATTGTTCCTTACATATTTCCACAATGGTGATTCGAGCTATTTTAGTAAAAAAACAAATATTTCGATAATTTTTTTAACAAAGTCATTTTTTAGTCTTTCTCCATATTCATATACGTCATGTCAACACCGCGAATCGTCTGCTGATTTTCAATTTTGAAAATAAAAAGTTTTCGAAAGCAGATGGATTTGATGAAAAAACAAAGTTTTCGAAAGTAGATGGATTTGATGTAATGAATGTATAAGTGATTTTATAAAGAAATATGTAACTTTGAAGATGATTATCTCGGAAAAGGTTAGGTTTTTCACATCGACCAAAGATACTTTACAGCCATTTGCATTTAAACATTGTTTTAAAGAAAAAAAAATGACACAGAACGTGTCTATTATTAATACCTATCTCTGCATCAAACTTAGTGGAAAAAGTTAAGAAACTATCTAAAACTTGCTGAGTTGCTGAATGGGACCAGTTTGACGTTGCACGGGATAAATGAAAGTTTACGTCTTCTTTTCAGTCTTCTTGAGCAAAAGGATGTTAAGCAGCATGCCGCCCTGCGATGCACACACCAGACAGAACTTTGTTAAACTCTTCGTCGTTGCAGATCGCCAGCAGCAAGTGCCTCAGAATAATTCGGGTCTTTTTGTTGTCGCGAGCAGCGAGAGCGAAGCATCTCAGGAGCCAATTACTCCATTACGGCGGCGAGTTAAACGGAACACCGATACCGACGTATTAACTTTCCAGAGCAAAATCGATGGATTCGATCCACGGGGAACTGTAGCCCTGCGCGGTCCGAGCAGGGCTTCGTCTTCCGCTTTACTTTGCCGCGACCACATATTGTTTGGTTATCAAAGTTGTGAAAAGCACACATGGAAAACTGTTGGTCAACAGTTTCCCATGTGTGTGCTTTTCACAACTTTGATAGCTAAAAATTTTCAACCGTTTCCGAAAAATTCATTCTCAAATTTGCGTTTTAAAGAAAAAAAAATTTTTTTTAGGATATGCTCCAAATATACTTAGTCTGATGCTCAAAATCGCCAAGTTCCTTGTTACGACTATTTATATGTTTATACAAACATACATATGTATGTTCCTCCAACTTGCGCACATATTCTTTTGTTTTATTTTATTCACATTCTCATGATTTGCGGCATTGCTCGAAGGATGTCCAAATAAACGAACACTTCAATATATATTTAACCCTTACTCATACCAATTGTAACGACTTAAACGTTACGATTCTCCAACTATTCTTTTCCATCTATCCAACCGGATACAAAGCCGAGGGCAGTGAATTTGTACTTGCCGGGAGTTCAGCTCAGACCCCATCGACCACGCCTCCGTTGCAGGGGGCGACGCCAGCTATTGCAGAGTCATTGCAAGGATCAGTCGCATAAGGACGGTGCAGGTAGACAATACACTTATATATGTATGTATATATATATATATATATATATATATATATATATATATATATATTAGGTATTGCAAGTACATAACACTCGTACCTTAGGTATCAGAATATGTGATCACGTCCCTCAGAAAAGGACGCGAGTCGCAAAAAGTTAATCATGCATTAGTTCCAAGTTTACCACCCAAAATACTCACTTAAGCTCTGAAAACATTCTCATCTTCATTTTAAGCCGTAAGACACCATCTCATGAGCTCCCATTAATAATATCCGTCGCTAAATTGTGGAATATCTTAGACTCTATCATATTAGGTGCTCTATCAACATCTTCGTTTATGGCTTCACAACCCTTGTAGAACTCTGGGCTTTCTTGAGGTTTTAAACCATCCTTTTCTCTTGTCAGCTTCTTTAAGCCAGTTGGAAACGTCCTATTTTTCTAAGGCCTTCTTCCACTTGCTATTTATATATAGATCTTAAGCCTTCTGAATTTTCTTCGAATAATCTCAGAACTGTACTATTCTGGTCCATTCGTTCAACATGTCACAGCTGTCGGTTTATTTAATTTCTAGCTAAAAGAGCAACAAGCAACAACTAACAACTGCTTAAATATCACTGAAATCAGCCCAAGTAGCTATCTCCAAGTATCCACAATCAATGGGAAAAACCAAACACATGGTTGCAGTCAAAGGAAAGAAATTGGAGGCCCTAATTACAACAGACCCCAAACTAAGAGACCTTCCGCATCTAGTCTTCATTGCTACTTTCAGAACAACAACAGGAAACGACAGTCTGGAAATCACCGTATTGGCATCCTTCCAACGAGATATTTTAGATTATTCAGAAAAGTGTCAATGGATGAAGTCTACTTCAGCGACTGTTCAGTTCCTGTGGACATTAGGGCTAACTTTACCAAGAATGATGACGGAGACGCCTCAACTCTCATGAATAGTACCCAATACTGTGCGCACGGTAGTCTCTGGTTGACAGAATGTCGCAGTGAATTATCAAATGTTTTTTAAGTAATTCAAAATACTTTTTAAATACCTGCTTAGAGCTTAACAACGAAATGTTGAAAAGGTTATATCGAAATGGAATTCCATATTCATTTATCAATGCCATAAATTATATAAAAAATACAGATATATTTTATACAAGCAACACCCCCAACCTGCGAAACCTATTACGAATCTAATTTATACATATATCTTTATATATATGTTTATACAGTTCAACAAATGACTTGCGAAACGCCCGCCCTAAGAAAAAGGATCAAAAGGGGCGCCGACGCCGCCTGGGGGCGGAGACCGCGGCGCGCTTCATTGGCGGGGGGCGGATCGCCGCGGCGGTTCACCTGTAGCGGAACCTCGACGGCTCAGTTCAGCGCGGTGTAATGAGATTTTTAAGCCAAAAGCATTGCGATATACAAGCTATCATTTATCGATTGCGATATACAAGCTTATACAAGTTATCATTTACCGAAGCTATCATTTGCTATATACAAGCTATCATTTACCAGCTAAGATACACAAGCGATATACAAGCAATCATTTACCATACAAGCCTATACAAGTTTCATTTACAGAAACTACCATTTGCGATATACGAGCGATATACAAGCTATCATTTAACGAAAGATTGCGATAGGCAAGCTATCATTTACCGAAGCTATCGTTTGCGATATACAACCTATCATTTACCAGCTAAGATACAGAAGCGATATACAAGCTATAATTTACCATACAAGCCTATACAAGTTTCATTTACCGAAACTATCATTTGCGATATACAAGTTATCATTTAACGAAGGATTGCGATAGGCAAGCTATCATTTAACGAAGGATTGCGATTGGCAAGCTATCATTTACCGCTATTATTTCTAAATAGCATAGAATAGGCATCGATTTTATAGGAATTTAATCTCAATCTTCTTCTCTATGTACATAGAAATTATAATGAATATTTCAGATCTCAAATTTGTCTTCTGCGTTCCCATAAATAAAAACAATCTTCACGATCAAATTATTGTTATCTAAAAACCTGCGTTTAAAATACTCGTATTTGTTGTGCGGTATTAGCTTTAATATCACTATTGAAACTGTATTACGTTTACCGCTCTGTTTCGGAGTAAATTGGAAAAGAACTTAATTATTGAAAAAAACCTCTAACGCACGAGTGGAGCTCGCACTGCGAGGGTTCCGTAGACATTAAGGTCCTTATAAACATTTAAGGGCCCATAGTATATTATTAACAAATATAAATTGTTCATAAAATAAACATATTGTCTACTATATCTTTCACAAGAAGAAATATGAAAAATGGACATAGTTTTCCTACAGCGTATGCTTCGGACCATATTATTATCAAAATTTTAGGTTGTGTCTTCAAAATAAGCCGGAAAACACATTTTTTTGCATATTTTTATATATCGGAAAATATACTATCAAAAATGATGAAAAATTATTTTTATATTCCTCATAACGAACCTCTTCAAATGGTACCTAGATGATATAAAAAAAAATTCGAGTGCTTAATTTCCTACCTTGGAATTTCCATATAATTTTCTTTTAATTTCACCTATTGCAACATATGCCGGTCAACACGATATGTGCCGGTGAATTTATGCAGGTATATGTGTCGGTTAATTGCGATATGTGCCGGTTAATGCGATAAACCGGCATATATCGCAATTGCGATATGTGCCTATTGCGATATGTGCCGGTTAATGCGATAAACCGGCATATATCGCAATTGCGATATGTGCCTATTGCGATATGTGTCGGTTAATTTTACCTATTGCGATATGTGCCAGTTAATGCTATACTATGCCAAGTTTCCACATCAAGTTGTTTTTGAGAAAAACTGCTGTGACCAACGGACGGATAGACACGTTAGTAATTTTATAATGGTACTACGTTTCCTTTTGAGGAATGGATCCTTAGAAACGTATATTTACTATGTTCCACATACTTTCAATAATGTAGGTAAGGAACTCTTATAACGCAAGCCTGACCCGCACTTGGCTGATTTTTCCAGTTAAAGAGCTTTTTCGAACTTTCTATTAATTATTCTGTTTTGTGCAACCATGTTATGGCAAGTTACAGACGCTGTACTCTGTTGTGATTTTTGCTTTGAGGGAGATGATTCAGGAAAAGGTGGCCACAGGCAGAGTTACCAATAAAACCTCAAGTTAAAGGAAAAAGTTTGATCTTCAAAGCATCATACTCATGGAAGATATCAAGTGATCATTTGCCGTGCATTACGGCAGGTCATCATCTCTCTCTACGACGGCCGCCTCATCGGGAGGCAGCGTTATATTACGAGTGCTGGACTGGTGTTCTGGTTGAATGCAAGAGATTGCACTCGTAGCAATAACACCGCCATATGTAACAACTATATACATTAAAGTTCATAAATAAATAAATATTATTCTAAAATGTATATTTACTATGGTCGACATACATTAAATAATGTAGGTACCGAACATTTATAACACGAGCCCGACCCTCATTTGGCCGATTTTTTCTCAATTAGGGAGTTTTTTTCGAACTTTCTTATTAAGTATTCTGTTTTGTATTACGATTCATTTGATTTCTCCTCTTTTAAAATTTATGGCTCCCATCACCATGAGCTAACTTTCCTAGCTAGGGTTAGCTCTCTGCAAACGAGGAGAGCTCCATCTGACTCGGTATTTGTTCTATTATATAGAACTTATCTCAAAAATTGGCACACGTTCACATTCCCACCTATTGAATATATTTGGCGTTAATTTTGTGGAAATTCATTTTTCACAATTAAATGAAACTACGTGATGTAGTATTATTTCTAATTTCTTTAAGTTCTTTACCACGACCTAGCTTTCGTTGCAATACAACATCTTCAGGTGGGCTATTAGCAAAGGATATATATATATATATATATATATATATATATATATATATATATATATATATATATATATAATATTATATGAAAAAGGTAGTGTGTGTGCCTATATTAGTCGCTGTGGTGTGTCGGGTTGATCACAAGGCATACAGCCTATGACGATGCGGCGAACCGCGGGGATCCGGGTTCGGCCGCTCGTCGAACGGGGCTGAACTGGTGTTCTAGTCAGCAATCAGAGATTGCTCGTAGCAATCAATCCGCCATACGTATCGATTAGATACATTAAAGTAGATAAACATATAAATAAATATATTCCACTCTGTAGCCAAAAACTACATATCACAGAAGACTGGCATTTGTGCGTGATAATAGCCTCAACCCTCCCCTCGAGCACTATGGTGGTTGTGCGCCGATAACTATAAGGGTGTGGAAGATATGGGGGTTGAAAGTAGCCGCCCTCGAAAATGTGTGACTTCTAATATGAAACTTCCAGTTTTTTCTATAAAGTTTTAGAAATTAATTTCTTTCAACATTAATAACACATTGCAGTTTTAAGAATGTATTTATAGAATTATTTAATATTCATATATATATATATATATATATATATATATGTGTGTGTGTGTGTGTGTGTGTGTTTGTGTGTGTGTGTAGTTGTCCTAATTAGATAATGTACGTCCTTGGTACTACACGCAGTAGGAAATACAAATCATTCTCTCACGAGGGCAGTTATTTGGTGTACTTAACCTGTTTATGTTTATGTTTTTGTTAAGTGTTTTTTATGGTGTGATTGTAAAAACATTCATTATTGCATCGATATCATATCAATTAATAATTAAAAATTTAATTTTATATGCGATGCGTAAGAAGCTACGCTTCTGTCGAGTGTCACGCGACACCGCACGTCTTTCTTATTAAAAAAAATAATCAGTTCGTTTACTGGAGATATACAGCACGAAGTCTTCCAACATTGAACTTATATTTAAGTGTTCGATCATTAAATTTCGTTTCAAGTTGTCATGTTCATAAAATTCAAAAATTCGTTACAAAAACATCGAGATGTAGAGGTCCATCCTTGGGTCCTGTCAAGAAGGTTCGGCCACTTCATCACGGCGGCGATGGGTCCCGGAATTCCCAACGTAAACACGGCCGAATCGGGCGCTGATTGTTGGGCCGGCTTCGAGTGGCGCGCGCTGGCAAACAGCGCTCGGCGCGATGTTTGTACTAGATCGAGGAATGCATCATTTTTTTGCGATCGAATGAGCGCTACCGTTTCGACTGGGTAAATTTACAGAGACAACATTAGTGGACGGGTTCTGCGATGAAGTGTGACGTGCTTTCGAGTGTTGAGGATTTTGTTTTTTTTTTTCACTTTTTAGTGAGGAGTTACCAAATAACGCGCGATATAAAAAACCTATACTAAAGCGCATGAAGCTATTTGATCAAATTGTTTGATTGCTCTAATCACACTAATATTCAAAGTTTGTAGACATGCAATTTTCTTAATATACAGAATGATCCTTACATACAGAATGTTCCATAATTCGGAAAAGGAATAAAAGCGAAGCTATGAAAGCCGCATATTTCACAATATTTATTAACCTTGCATACATAATGTTCCATAATTCGGAAAAGGGATAGAAGCGAAGCTATGAAAGCCGCATATTTCACAATATTCATTAATCTTGCATACAGGAAAGGGGATAAAGTTAAATCTATGAAAGCCGTATATTTCATCATATTCATTAACCTTGCATAAATAATGTTACATAATTCGGAAAAGGGATAAAAGCGAAGCTATGAAAGCCGCATATTTCACAATATTCATTAATCTTGCATACAGGAAAGGGGATAAAGTTAAATCTATGAAAGCCGTATATTTCACCATATTCATTAACCTTGCATACATAATGTTCCATAATTCGGAAAAGGGATAGAAGCGAAGCTATGAAAGCCGAATATTTCACAATATTCATTAACCTTGCATACATAGTGTTCCATAATTCGGAAAAGGGATAGAAGCGAAGCTATGAAAGCCGAATATTTCACAATATTCATTAACCTTGCATACATAGTGTTCCATAATTCGGAAAAGGGATAAAAGCGAAGCTATGAAAGCCGCATATTTCACAATATTCATTAACCTTGCATACATAGTGTTCCATAATTCGGAAAAGGGATAACAGCGAAGCTATGAAAGCCGCATATTTCACAATATTCATTAACCTTGCATACATAGTGTTCCATAATTCGGAAAAGAGATAAAAGCGAAGCTATGAAAGCGGAATATTTCACAATATTCATTAATCTTGCATACAGGAAAGGGGATAAAGTTAAATCTATGAAAGCCGCATATTCCACAATATTCATTAATCTTGCATACAGAATATTGCATAAATTAAGGATAATCTGGAAAGGGGATAAAGTTCCAGCTATGAAAACGGCATATTTCACAATATTCAATAACCTTACATACAGAATGTTCCATAAATCATAGATAATCCAGAAAGGGGATAAAGTTCAAGTTATGAAAGTCGCATATTTCACAATATTCATTAACTTTAGATACAGAATGTTCCAAAAATCAAGAATAATCCGGAAAGGGGAAAAGTTCAAATTATGAAAGCCGCATAGTTCACAATATTCAATAAAACATACAGAATGTTCCATAAATAAAAAATGACCCGGAAGGCAACAAAGGCCAAGCTACGAAAGGCGCATAGTTCACAATATTCATTACCTTTACATTTAGAATGTTCCATAAATCAAGGATAATCCGGAAATGGGATTAAGTTCATGTTATGAAAGCCGCATAGTTCACAATATTCAATAAAACATACAGAATGCTCCATAAATAAAAAAATGACCCGGAAGGGAATAAAGGCCAAGCTATGAAAGCCGCATAGTTCACAATATTCATTAACTTTACATTTAGAATGTTCCATAAATCAAGGATAATCCGGAAAGGGGAAAAGTTCAAGTTATGAAAGCCGCATATTTCACAACATTCATTAATTTTGGGAAAGGACAAGTTATGAAGGACGCACATTTCACAATATTTACAATAATCGTGATTTAATCAGATTTACAATTTTCTCTACTAACACGAGCCGCAGTATACACGAAACCTTCGTAGGACGAGTTCCACTAGGCTTTTTCGTCTCCTCTTTCAGTTCCCCAGCATCCTGGCGTCATACTAAGATAGATGCATTAGGACATTCCGAAAAACGTTGGTTTTTCCAGTACTCTTTCGCACTAAAGACAAAATCCTTTCGCTACCACAGTATGGACCAACGCGCGGCTCTGTTTTTGTCACAGCGGCTCGCCGCCTTCAACCTCCCGTGTCTACTGCCGCAACATTGAAAAAAAAGCGGTGACAAATGATCATGCGCCCGCGCACAGGTCAACGGTTCGAATGCCACACACGGTGCTGCCGAGAGTGATGGATAGTTCGATCCGGATGGCGCTACGCCTATCTCGTTGTGGCGGCCTGGCTTATCAGGACGTAGATAGATTGTATTCGATTAAAATTGTGCGCGAGATGAGCGCGGCGGTTCAAAGGGTACAAAAAAAATTAATTTGAAAAAAAAATCAATAGTTTACAGAAGGGCACATAAAAGCGGTGTATAAAAAATCTTGAAATAATGTGACAGTTAAATTTAGACTATTAAGTGATTCTTACTAACAAATAAAGCGGTCAAACATGAATCGAAATCGAGCGATAACAGCTTCGTTGAAATCTTTCACAAAATTTTGACGTCATCACATTTCACCGTGATATTTCTTCATTTTTCTTGCCGTATCTTATCAGACTGAGGGACGAATCTAATTTTATTATGTTTTTAGAGTTCCGTACCTCAAAAGGAAAAAAGTAACCATTATAGGACCATTTCAATGTTCGTCTGTCTGTCTGTATATCAAGACCCTTTTTCTCAGCAACGCGTGGAGGTATCAAGTTAAAATTAGTGCCAAATAAGTATTTAGGTCTACTGTCTCTTGGAACTGTGAAAAAATCAAGCTTCTAAGACAAGGTATTAAAAAAAATTAAACATATGACCATTTACGGTGCACATTTTGACACCCGCAAATAAATGAAAACGTATACTTCCCGTTGACCTAGAATCGTGAAATTTAGAATAAGGAAAAAATCCGAAAATCGTTCATTTGTAGTTACATTTTGAAATATGTCCAATGGTTTTATGCCTTTGAAAAATATAGTAGGAAATACATTTAAGTTGTGTAAAATTAATATTTATAAATAGGGTAATAGGACTACTATGTACCTTTAAATATATATAAGTGCCTAAATGCGTACGGAACCCTCGTAGCGCGAGCTCTACTCGAACTTGACAGGTTTTTTTTAAATTTAGTTCAATAACATTTTCCATAGATAAATTATAGCTCTTCGCTTATATTTAGCATTTTAAGAGCAATAATTTGATATACCACAATTGAGTGACCATTTAAAAAAAACAACCCTTAAAATTGCGTGGTATTTGTTTACGTTGGGATCATTATATAATCGATTCCCTAAGTGGTTACAGTATGGTTTCTGAGAAGGTTATTTTTCTAAGTTTTTTTCCGCCCCCGGAAGGGAAAATTAAAGTTAGTCGGATGCACTATTATATTTAACACCCCACGTGTTGCAGTATCTGAAAAAATAGACTACGATATCGAGAATTAAGGATAGACACCTGCCGGGTCGTTTTTCAAAATTTTCCTCCTTTTTCCACTCCCCGGCACGGAAAACTAAAAATTACACGGACGCCATTCCGCCTTTTTTCGCCCTCCGGGAGGGAAAATTAAAGTTAGTCGGATGCATTATTATATTCAACCCCCCACGTGCTGCAGTCTCTGACAAAAAAGACTACGATATAGAGAATTAAGGAAAGAAACCCGTCGGGTCGTTTTTCTAAATTTCCCGCCTTTTTCCACTCACCTGCACGGAAAACTAAAACTCAGTCGAATGCAAGTTAAACCTGCCCATCGTGTCATTTCACAACAATTCGCAAATAATACACATGTGATTACGCGTTTAAAAGAAAAAGACAAAGTGCAAATTCTATGAAAAAAATTTTTTTTTGATAAACCTCTGAATGAAAGTCTGTAAGACGACTCCTTCAATTAAATGTTTTACTACGGAAATTTTCCACTTTTTTTTAAAATATTACCGGTAAAAAAATTCACAGTTTCACGAGAGCGAGGAAAATTTTTTGGACAATTTTCGCTAAAAATCGTAAAAAGACAACCTGTCGATTCGTAAAATTTTCCTAAATAATTTTTATAAATAAGGAAAAGTTTTTTGAATATCATCGTTTTATTAATTAAGCACTTTATTGGGGGGAGGGGGGGAGGTTTATTAAAAAAGCAACGATAGATTAAAATTTATAGAAAATTTATCTTCATCATTCATCCTTCGCCTCTGCGGAAATTAAAAAAAATTGTGGAAAATTCGACACATCACACTATTTACAAAGACTTTTCAATACCACTTCTGGCGTAGAATCATTAAACATATTTTAGGTAATTTAATTACTCAATTAAATAAATCTAAGGATAATAAATAAATGTACAAAATAACTTTATAAAACCCAATAAAATAATAAAAAAACAACAACGAACCAAGAAACACAAACACACACACAAAAGCCCGGTGACACCATGCGAGCATGAGCCCCAAAACAGTGATATAATGTGAAATGAAAAAAAAAGAAATGACAGCTCCCGTCACCCACCTGATGATGATACGCCGCCGCCAGCGAATGGTGGTGGTGCGGCGAGCCCAGATGGTGGTGGTGATGCGAGTGGTGGTGATGGTGGTGATGTCCCAAGTGGTGGTGTCCCAAGTGGTGGGGCGATGCGCCCCCGCCGTGCTGGCGCCCCGGGTGCAGCATCGTTTCAGTCTCACCGGCCTCGCTCACCAGCTGCGCGCACCCGGGAGGGGGACGTAACAGAGAGATCAGACCGTTTAATCGGGGAAGAATGTGAGAGAAAGAGAAAAGAATTCAGCCAAAGTAGCAATACTAATGGGAAAGAAATACTCAAATAAAATTCAAGCGCAATTGAAACAAAAAAACAGAACCAACTGTCTACTAGAGAAAGAATACTAAATGAAAATAGAAGAGGAGAAAAAAAGAAATTATATTATATAATAAATACGGTCTAATGACGCTAGGAGGAAAGTGGATGAAGCAGTCTCGAATACAGATTCAGACTAAGAAATTTCCAAAATACTGGAGCGGAATAACTACGCAAACAATGCGAAACGAAGTGCTGTGGGTATATAACTGAAAAATAATGGAAGATCGCGGAAGAAATAACGTCATTTAGGTATAATGGAAGAAATAAATTGTGATGAATGAACGAATGAAATTGTTTATAAAGTCGTTTAAAGCTTTAGTATATACAGCGATGGATGAAAGCAAGCACACAAAATTACATACATATACAGCAATGGAAGTTAAGCTCGCAACAAAGGAAGAAAGCGAGTAGATTTTAAAAGCGGGGATGAGGATGGAAGAAAGCGGATGGACGGTAAACGAGTGTAACGGGACGTACCTCATCCTGCTGCTCGCCATGCGGGGGCGCAGTCTCGTCAGCTGCGCGCTCTGTCTCGGCGCGCTCCGCCCGGTCGTCGAGGGCGACGAAGCGAAGAGCCTCGTCTAGCAGGTCGAAGCTGCCGGGCTCCGACTCGCCGACCAGCTCACCGGGCAGCTCGCCCTGAAGCACGAACTCGCCTGCGCAGAGTAAGGAAGAATGTGACAGAGTGTTCCGCTAAATCAAGAATGCACAAAATGTCGATTAATGCGAACAAAGTAACATCAATGGAGAACGTCTCAAATTTATTATTTGCGTATATGAACGTGGATGCTGGCCTGTATCATTTCTCGCAACGTAATGGAATTTAAGAAATCTGTGCAGAATGCTATATCACTTCTACTTCGGTTCATGTTTTGGTGTAACTTGAAATTGTAAAATCTAAGCGAGTATTCCAAGAGCTATTTACCAGAATAATGTTATTAGCTTTTTGAAGTATTAAATGTAACAAAAAGGACAGACAGACTGCAATTCTTGATTATACAAACTAAGGCTTAGAATTTTGCTCATACGCATAACAGTATTCCGCTTTTTTAAATATAACTAAGCAAGAAATTCGTATTGAGAAATGATTCTAATCAAATGTCACAATTGTAACATTTAAAAAAGTACAAAAATAGCTGACTGACGCACATAAATAGCCCAAAAGGTATCTTGTATTAGTAAATGTGCAGAGTCTCACATGTAAATGGACAAGCTACATAAGATGCTGGATTCTCAATTGTATTTATCCGTTTTTTTATTTATTGGTCACAAGTCAACTAGACTTTGAGTTATAACAATCATTTGAAAAAGTTACAATTCGGAAAAACTACCATTTTAATATTAAAAAACAATGTTTTCCCGTAACGTACAAAAAAGTCACAAACAACTGATCGATGCATATAAATAGCCCAAAAAATATCTTGTAGGTACAAGTGAATATGCAGAGTCTCACATGTAAATGGACGAACTACATAAGGTGCTGGATTCTCAATTGTATTTATCCGTTTTTTTATTTATTGCTCACAAGTCAACTTTGAGGCTTTGAGTTATGTCATAACAATCATTTGAAAAAGTTACAATTAGGAAAAAACTACCATTTTAATGCTAAAAAACAATGTTTTCCCGTAACGCATTGGCTTTCACAGTTGTAACATTTAAAAAGATCACAAATAACTGATGATGATGAATAGTCCAAAATATATATTGTACTAGTAAATATGCAGAGTCTCACATGTAAATGGACGAACTACATAAGATGCTGGATTCTCAATTGTATTTATCCGTTTTTTTTATTTATTGCTCACAAGTCAACTAGGCCTTGAGTTACGTCATAACAATCATTTGAAAAAGTTACAATTAGGCAAAAAGTACCATTTTAATACTAAAAACAATGTTTTCTCGTAACGCATAGACTTTCCACAGTTGTAACATTTAAAAAAGTCACAAATAACTGGTCGATGCATACAAATAGCCCAAAATATATCTTGTAGGTACTAGTGAATATACAGAGTTCTACATGTTAATGGACAAGCTACATAAGGTGCTGGATTCTCAATTGCATTTAACCAATTTTTTTTTTATTTATTGCTCACAAGTCAATCTAACTTCGAATAATGTTATAACAGCCATTTGAAAAAGCTGCAACCAGGAAAAAACCACGATTTTAATACTAAAAAAACAATGTTTTCCCGTAACTTACAGGCTGTACTTCATCCCTATGGATTATGTAGATATCCAGGTATGGTATCCTTGCACAATCACTCAACAATTCTGTACAAAATAGCTTTATGGTGCACCAGAAGTAAGTCCTTTGAATATCCATGATAAAACATAGGCAAGTTGTACTTAAAAGTATCTTGGAACAATAAGACTAATATATTCTTCTTTATAAACTTATTCAACCAAGTCTCCAAATCCATGAGAGAAAAGCCGCGGCCAAAAAGTTAGTTTATACACAATAGGCTATTTGATTAATGTCAATATTTTAAAAACAAATGTTTTAAAACTGCAGAGATGGTTCAAAAAAACCTTGTGACGATAAAAACAATGCATATAACAAACAATCGAAACTTCTAAATAGGAAAAGTGTAATTTTTTTGTTCCACACAAAAAAAATGAGAAAATTATATTATGCAATATATAATTTAAACGCAATATTTAACAAGCTACTAAAAATATTTAATAAACTCCCTTGTAATGAATTCTAAATAACTGGCCAGTGACGTCATAAGCCAGTTGTATTTTGTATGGGGCGTTTTCGTGTGAATCGTAGTTCGACGGCATTTAATTCGTTATAACTTTGTAATGAAAAGTCCTAGGTACAATATATTTAGTTTAACCGTTTTTAATGTTATTACTTATTTTATTTAGTAACAAAATAAAAATAGTCAAATACCCCATTTATACGTGCAAAAAGCGCGCATATTTGAAGAATAAAAGTATCATTGATACACATTACACGATTTTAAATGGATTATTACTTCAGTTAATTCACATTAACAGTCTATAATGTCAAACTAATTCTATACTGTGGTAGTTCCTTACGCTCAGTGTCCTCAAACGTCTTTGCTTAAAAAACCACTCCAAGTTTCTCAAATTACAGCGGGTGAACCTCAGACTCATAACAGCAATAAATGAAAAGGCCACTAACGTTAATACTACCTCAAGGAAAAACCCTTGAAAACCAATAAGATAATCTTCGTTCAAAATTACGGCCGAAAAAGATACCTCCTTCAAACAATGATCATGTGGCGTACACACCTTATCCATGCGCGCCTTCCACACCCACGTTCACGTCGCCAAGAAATCAATTTTAAGACACAGGTCTTTAAGCAACGCGCTTGAACGAACTTAAACCCCCATAAACCGCGCCACAAAATAATTATTTCCCCGAAAATAAAAATAAAATTAATATATATACACAAAAAAAAAACAAATTTACCGAACAACATAATAACAAAAAAAATACCGACAAATTTATTCGAAATTCGAAACATCGGACGGTGGATCCGACGCCATGTTGGTTAGTCTCCTCCCTCACTCACGCACTGGACGCACGTAAAAGCGTCTCACTCGCGCGCCTCCTACATGCCCGAGTGTACCGACGCTGTTTTTGTTTCGTTTTTTCCGACGTTTTGTTTCGTTCGTTCGTGGTTTTTTTTGTCTTTTTTTCGTCGGCGGCCTCCGCTAGTGACGCTTCATTATGTACAGCCAGTTCTGATCAATAGGAACGTCTTTAAATTTGTTATGTCGCTTTTTTCTCTTGACGATTTCTTTCTAGTCTCTTTTCGTCTATTAATCGGGGCGCGTATGTAAGTTCAAATTTACGTTATATTCGAGTATGGCGTTTATAGTGAGAGCGTGAGTAATTGGGTAGGCAGAGTTGGAGTTGTGACGCACCACATAATTCCCGGATCTGATTGTGACTCAAGTCTTCAGGGTTATACCCGCCTTATTTTATCTACAATTTCTACTTAACCGATCTCCTTATTCCTAAACGCCCCTGCTGCCTTCTACGAATACCAATTTACTATCATAAAAAAATGAACCTGTTGGTTACAGGTTCCTGATACCAACAAGATAGACTCGACAAAGGGTGGTTGGAAGAAATCCAAGCTTTCACAATCATCAGTCTAATCACCCTCTTTTATCTTACTTTTTCCTACCCCTAATCAAAGTTTTCATTTCTTTAATATCAAGTTTTAACAGAATTTATTTTTTTAAAAATTGCTGGAAAAATCGCTGCTTCTTTGATAACCCTTCCATCCGACTGTCACTTCTTTTTTATCGAAGACCATACGATACATGGAGTTAATTTTTGACATAGTTATACTTAGTGATAACCTAAAATATAGATGTAAAGTATAAAATCCTTAACTCATAATGTCAAGGGTGGATAACTGCGAAGAATCAAATGAATCATCAACTTTTTTTCAACCCTCATCATGTGCGTATTAAATAAAAGACTTACTGGTTTTCGTTGGAGTCTTGAAATACAAAATTCAAGTGCCTACATACCAAAAATGTTTGAACAAAATATATTTTCATACGAGTAAAAAAATCTAAAAAATCACAGTTTTATGGAACAGGGTCTAGATAGAACAAAAATTATGAGCAACAGGTACATTCAATTAATTGAAATTGTAGACGCAGACACCCTTATTTCGTCATGTCCGTCCGTCTGTATGTCACCGCCCGATTACTCTCATTTTTACAGCTATCAAAATGAAATTTGGTGTAGAGACGTAAGTGACCAGCGCAATGAAATATGAAGTCAATTTTAACATTTTCTGACGTCTTCTCGCATATAAGGGAAGAAAGTAAAAAAATACCAACCCCATCAATTGGGGTGTCGATCGGTGGGTCTTTCAACAGTTTGTTTTAAAACTAAGAAATTTAAATTTCGAGTTATTTCCTTTCAAGATCGTCGTTAACTTTTAAAATATTGTTTCAAAATATTTGAAAAAATATTGAAACGTAGTTTTTAACAAGTATTTTTCAATGAAAATGAATAATGGGTACTATTAGGTTAAATCAATTCGATTTTTTTTTTATAAAACCCATTCCACAATGATGAAATTTTGATAGAGTGAAGAGTAGGTACACGTTAATATTAGACTACGGAATACTATATGTCTTGTTCAATATTTTCAAATTCAGTAGAAATAACTTTCTTGTTTGTTTTCTTTTACAAACTGTTTTTATTGTTTTAGTATCTCTTTTTTCAAAATAAATATTTAAATTACTAAGGTTTCCCACCGTTGTCAAGAGAAAATGATGTCTCTAATAATGTTTTTGTACTCTCTGCTTTTAGGATTTGCGTGTTAAAATCGAAATCGTTCAAAAATCGCACTTGAATAGTACGCGTTCGATCATTTGCACGTTTCTATGGTTCTGTACCTCAAAAAGAAAAACGGAATTCTTATAAGATCATCCACGTGTCTGTCCGTCTGCCTGTCACACATTATGATATCGCTAACACTAAACAATATTTATATGGAAATATTAGGGGTACAAATTAAATACTTAATTTTTTTTTATTTCCATGTATAGTACGGTGTACTATAGTTTGAAAGGGTTTACATAATAAAGGTCTCAAAAATATATTTCGATAATTATAGGCTTATTTCCGAAATACCCCCAATAATAAAAATTATGAAAAATATAGTTCTAGAAGTCAATGCAAAAGTTGGAGGAAAGCTATAGTGATGATTCTAGATGATTTAATTTTTAAATTTACAATATTAGGAATATAATAATAGCTAAATTACAATTAATTTTAATATTAATTAAATTTATTTATAAAGTTAATGAAATACGTCAACGCGCCTGTCGCTATGGTGTGATTATGATGACTAATATGGAATCGGTTTAAGTTCAAATAAAGGTTTCAGTAAGTTTAAGCAAATGCTGGTTTTTAGAATCATGTAGTCTAATGGCAAAAACGAAATCGTTATTATTTTAAGTCCGACTATGGTGTAGCTCACCATGAAGACTTACCTATATGAATTATGTGAATACGTATAGAGAAAATATATATTTAAGGTACCGTCCCCCAAAATGAAAAGAACGGAACTTTTACAGCATCACTTGGTTGTTCGTCATCCGTCCATCCGTCTGCTTGTCAATTATCCTTTCTCAGGAACGGCTTAAGATAGCTGTTTTTAATATAGATGAAGATTTGAAGTAGTTGAATTCAATATTGTATACTATAGCCTTACATTGCCATAAAAGTTTCCAAGTCTTTTGTTTAGTGAAACAAAAACATTTGGTATTTTAAAGCGTTTTTATTTTTTTTTTTATTCATACAATAGTTTCACTCACTGATCATCAAAACGTATATGGTACTCCCGGGCGACCTGCGATCTTGAAACTTGGCATAAAGGAGAATCTTATAGCACCTAGTAAAGGGAAAAATCCAAAAATCAATTATTTCTATTTCAATGTATAATTATATAATTTCTAATTATATATAATTATATATAATTAACTATTTCTATCGACATATGTGTAATTATATATTTTTAAAACTATTTTGTTTTTACGTCTATGAAATATATAGTAGGCAATTTATTTACGTCGTGAAAAAATAATGTTTGTAAATGGTTTACCATTAAATATTTATGTGCCTAAGTGTGTACGGAACCCTTGTATTGCGAGTTCTACTCGTACTTGACAATTTTTTTAAAACATTCCTAAAAGTATATCGAACTTAGCGATATTTTTTTCTCATGGATTCCGTCGAGTGGTCTTTTGAAACGCCATCAAAAATGTTTAGCATTTTTTTTTCTTCATGTGGCGTCTCTTTGACCAGATATAAAACTAAAGCATTTTGCAGTCTATCCTCCATCATTCTAACTTTTAATAAAATAAAAACGGTTTAAAATGACATATCTTCTTGTTGCGTATATCTTCTTGTAATTTTACAGCTTTGTAAGGCTATAGATACAGTATACAAACTTAAATTCAACTAGCTATCTCAAGCTGTTCCTGAAAAAAAGAATTTAGACAGGCAGACGGATGGACGGATACCGGACAACCAAATGATGCTTTAAGAGTAGATGACTTTAAAAAAAAAATTAAAATAATATTGATAATTATTTGTCATCTTTTTCGTACACACGATACTTGCGCACATTATTCAGCGCCGCTCGGAACAGTAACCCGCGTACATCTGCGAAGACGTCTAGCTGCCCGGGCAAGCACCGCGCTCCACTCCAGGGCATATTAAAAAGAGTTATGTGTAAATTTTTTTTTTGCACTCAATCAGAAAAAGGACGTGTTTTATGTTTTATTTCAACGACAATTTATTTCTTTATAGCCAACAAATAGCGTCTTTATTTGTGTCCCCGTGTATATATACACACACACACACACACACACACATATATATATATATATATATATATATATATATATATATGCAGAGGGATTATACCCATTATAACGGTTTAGTTTTTGCCACTTGGGCTAGTGGATCCTAAAAACCAGCATCACCAGCCAAGCACCGGAACACCATAAAACGGGGTTCATAGTTGCTTACATCTTAAAATGATTGATTCAATTTAATCGACATAATTTGATTGATTCAATTGAAAGTTCATAATTTGATTGATTCAATTGAAGATTCAATTGAAAGTTCTAATAAAACTAGCATCTTAAAATGATTGATTCAATTTAATCGACATAATTTGATTGATTCAATTTAATCGACATAATTTCAATTGAATGTTCTAATATAACTAGCATCACATTTTTCAAATCCACAGACGAACAATTCAAGTATGGGGAAACACATTGTGCGTCAATTAATGTTTAAAAATAAAATTAAAAAAAAAATTAATTTAATTTCGAAAAACCTCCGAACGCCGCTCAATGGTTCCTACAGTGAATTTTGTTTGTATAAATATTTTTCCACAGACACTAAATAAGACCCATAGATCTAAAAATATAGAAACTATAAAGCTGTGACAGAGGGACAGCCGTGATCAAGTTATAATGACCAGTATCACCGGTGGTCAAAATTCGACAAAATTTGTGTGTAAGATAACGAAATTCAACTTGTTTTTTCACATAATTAATTGGAATTGATTTGTATGCAAATTTTAAATTCTCTTCTTAACGCTATGAGGAAAAGAATGAAGAGGAAAAATCAGTGAATTAGTGACAAAAATTTAGTAAATATACAAAATTCCTTAGTAGTAAATGTTTCAACTATAAAACGGTAAAATAATGTAACAAATAAATAAATATAAACAAAGAAACGGAGACAACGCTATGTATTTGTTTACATAACTGCTTTTTGACAATATTCTCCCGTCCAGAGAAGGCAAAGGGATCTAAGCTCGTACAGCCATGAACGTGTTCAAAACACTTCCATTTAATTGGTTAAAGCGTTTTGTATGGAGGAAATCATGTGTATATGTTCACTTTATTTTACCTGCCTTAAGATCAACATATACACATGATTTTTTTGTGCACATCTATTGCACAGTACCTTTACCCCTTTTTATAATGATATAAGTTTCACTTCTCTCTTTATATAATGAATACTTAAAAAAGGACGTGTTCAAAACGCTTCCATTTAATTGGCTAAAGCGTTTCGTATGGGGGACATCATGCGTGTATGTTAACTTTGTTTTATGTACCTTAACGACAACAGTACCTTTCGAATGATATAAGTTTCATTCCACTTTCACCAGAAATACTATAAAAATACAACTATTTTCAATGTACACGCATTAATATATACATAGATACCTAATTTAATTATGTAAGTCAAAAAAAACTAAAAATTCCACAAATCATAACGGTACTGGCCGCAAGATATAAATCAAAATTCAAAACCGCCAACCGAAAACAAAAGAATAAAAAATCCTTTCACGACCCACCCTCCAGCGCCTGTTTTGCGACAAAAACGAAACGATTGTCCCCTGCGGTAGCCCGCTCTGTACCGCTAATGGATTGTACGCCATTATGTCGGAATTCACACCGGGAACCTGCGTCGCTAATCCCCCCTATAGACGCTGACCGCAAGTGCAATTTTTGTCGAAGAGCGGCCGTACGCAAAACGGACGTAAGTCGACGATAAAAACATAATTTTTTCTTTATCTAAGTCCGCCATTTTGATTCCGACAAATTTGTATGGAAATTTATTTCAATATATATCTCATATATTTTATTTGTTTTTTAAACGAATTGTAATAAAACCCGTTGCTGATGTGGTCAATTCGGTTTAACTCTTTTTCTCAATAGTGTCAAAAAACGTGGAAAAAACATTTGTTTACCTATTTTTGCTTTATAATCTTTCCAAAACATACAGCGTTCAACATTCGAATTCATTCAAATTATCGTCAAATTATGTATTTTTATACGTTACGTTCTTTTTATCGGTATTAACCACCCATTAAATTTAAAAACTTAATATGTTTCTTTAAAACAACTTTTTTATGTAAAACAATGCTTTAAAAAGTACTAATTATGAAAACTGCGGCAAGATAAACAAACCGATGTGCAACTTGCAAGCAGCACAAGCGGTGATGATATCGACATGACTTTCATTAAACAAAAAAAGCAAGAAATCATAATCCAATGACAAGCGACATCTGTTGTTTTTTTTCTTCTAAATATCATAATCTATAAAACCAGATTACCAACCCAGAGACCAGTATTACTTAAATTTTTCGCCAGGATAAAAAATGCAATGCTTTCACCGCATTATCAATATAAGGTTAAACCCATGTTTCTTAAATTATATCCTATGTATTGCCTTATCTCTTAATCATCCCGTATTTTAGGGTTCCATTTTATTTAAATCTACCCATAAATAAAATATCACCATTTAATAATACGACAGCCCTTTTATGAACCAGTGCTTTTTTTCTGGTATCTGAACCAAGCAAATATCTTCTTGCTACTGAGCGCTAATTCTTAGCATTTAGTTCTCCATCTTACTCTGGGTCTGTCTTTTTCCCGTTTCCATTAGATTCGCCGGAAGCAGTTTATTGGAAGAATTACAGACATCCATTCTAACAACATGAACAGACCAATTTAAACGATTAACTTTGATAAACTTTATAACACTGGGTCTTTATATATCTTGCACAGCTCAAAATTATATCAAAGATACATTGCAAAATATTTATCTCGTAAAGTGGCAATCTGAAGTCGTCAGTCTTTGTACATTAGCTCATGTTTCAGGACTGTAGGTCAAAACTTGTCTAACACGAGTTTTCCACAAGATAAATTTATTTATCTTTCGATTAAATTAGATTTTAAGACGATTCTAAGTCTATAGAAAAAGCTTTTATTATTCATGTTAAAGCCCAAGTGGATAAAATTATATACTGTAATAAAATAAATAAATTATAACAGAAGAACAAGTTCTGTGGTTTCCATATCTTACACAAAGCATGTACTTAGTTTCATCTTCGACATCTGAAGTCCCACAAGTTTTGCAGAAAGATATAATATGATATAAGTTGGCTTTAAAACACTTCTTTTATTCTAGTTTTCGAGAATTACTTTACACCTTATAATTGTAACAAAAAAATCCTTCACAAATTAGTCTCTTAACGCAAAAAAACCGACCACGATAACAGAGAAGACATAGTTAGCTTAAAACCACTTCTTTTATTTGAATCATCGAGAATTACTTTACAAATTATAATTATCATATATTACACTCTATAATAAAAGTGATCCTTTACAAATTAGTCTCTTAACGCAAAAAAACCGACCACGTTAACAGAGAAGATATAGTTGGCTTTGAAATACTTCTTTTATTTGAATCATCGAGAATTACTCTACACATTATAATTATCATATATTACACATTATAATAAAACTGATCCTTTACAACTTAGTCTCTTAACGCAAAAAAACGGACCACGATAACAGAGAAGATATAGTTGACTTTAAAACACTTCTTTTATTTGAATCATCGAGAATTACTCTACACATTATAATTATCATATATTACACATTATAATAAAACTGATCCTTTACTACTTAGTCTCTTAACGCAAAAAACCGGGCCACGATAACAGAGAAGATATAGTTGACTTTAAAACACTTCTTTTATTTTAGTTTTCGAGAATTAATTTACACCTTATAATTGTAACAAAAAAATCCTTCATAAATTAACCTCTTAACGCAAAAAACCGACCACGATAACAGGGGAGATATCGAGGGGAGATATCAAATTTGCTTAATAGCAGATCTGTTTAGATAATGGAGTAACTGATAAAGTTAAAGAGCAGAGAACACAACTTTAAAAAACAGATCAAACTGAAGAAATAAACAGAAGAATGGGCTTTGAGTTAGGCTGCCTTCTTAATATGCAGAACAACAATCAAGTTGATAAGAGAGGTCAAAAAAGCTGTGTTTCTTGCCAATATAGAATTGAGAAAAACTTAAAGAACCGTTGTCGAGTTTAAAATAATCTGCTGGAGCAAACCATCTTGGATATCAATTTGAGAACAGAAGTGGAAATAAAGTAGTCGGAAAAAAAATTACAGAGTTCAGAATAATCCAGATAGCCATGGAGCGAACCATGTTATATAGAAATTTGAGAACAAGAGATAAAGAAGTCCAGAGGAAAAATTACAGTTATAATAATCCAGATAGCTACGGAGCGAACCACGTTGGATATAAATTTGAGAACAAGAGTGCGAGATAAAAAGTCATAGTTAGAAAAAAATTACTTAACATCATTGAAAGAGCTGCATCACTGAAGTAATGCTGAGCAGGGTATATAGCCAGAAGACAATATGATAAATGAAGAAGACGTCTTTTGAATTGACACCCAACAGCCATGATCCTTAATGCAGGTCTTCTTCCATTACCCTACCCTAATGGTATCATGAGAATAACAGAAATACCAAGGATGCGACTCGTTCAAGATGCAATACATCAAAAACTATAGAACAGATCTACATCAAGAAGCGGGAGGGTACAAGTTGAAAAAAAATTGTCGTGATTCAATACTTTTCTGTACTTTTACAGTGTGCCTTAAAATTGGAGATTTTAAAACATTCACGACCACGTCCAATTCAACCCTCTGAAGAAAAGCGGTAACAACATATTTAACATTGATTAGGCGCTTAGTAACAATGGCATCTTGTTAATCAATTTTAGTAAGAGTTGGAGAATTTCTCAAACAAAAAATTAAATACTTAACCCTATGCGGGATATTCGTCTACCGAATAGCAATAAATGGTTAAACAGCGAAAATATTGCTTTTTTCCGGTAATTTTAACTCGCGCCTCAAAGGGTTAACTTCGGTAATCGGACTATGACTAAATTTATTCGCCGTTAACGGGCGAGGTGAATTTTACAAAGGCTTGGTTTCCGATTCCCGCTCAACTCATTTTAAACAGTTTTACCTCAAAAATTAAATTTTAAAATGATCCAAATACGACGCACGCCCTTTTCGCGGCCACCGTTCAAACTCCAAAGCAAAGACAGAAGGAAAGACAAAGGAGGTGGTAGACAAAAGAAAGTCAACCCTTTATTCGCAAAACCACTACCTGAAATGTGTTTTGACTTACCCATTTTGACACCCGTGTAGTTACAACCCTTGCCAATAAAAACACAATCACTTTACAATAGCGAATACAAGGTTACACGTACTATTGAAAGCTTTTAGCGGTTCGTAAAGCCGAAGAAATCCTCAAACCGAAATAGGAAATAGGCATACGATGGCCATAAACAAACATCTCATTAACAAATAATTTTTTACACTGGCAAGCTCTATCACATCACAACCTTGTTTAAGTATCATAAATGCGTTCCATATTTTAAAAAAAACGTAGCCATTATTAAATTGAAACGTCAAACTGACAGCTTGCTAACAAATAACGGGGGGAAATACCGAATTTTACAGTACGCAGCCTCAGGAGTAATTCGGTTACGGGGAAGGTGCAAAAAACATAGATGTCGCTAAAAAACGTTCCAGCCAGTAAATATTAGCTAAATACGAAAACGAGCGACTGACAAATGGGAGAAATTATTTAAGCAGGTTAGATTAGATTGGGTTAGGTGATAATAAATGTGACGGAAGTTAATTCTCAAACAATGCTTAAAATTACTGGTTAAAATAAGAATCGCCGTAAAATACGACGTAAATTGTTGATAAATAATATTAAAGTCTGATTATTACGTAATTCAATGCTTAAAATTACTGGTCAAACAAGAATCGCCGTAAAATACGAGGTAAATTGTTGATAAATAATATTGAACTGTGATTATTACGAAAATCAATGCTTAAAAATTACTGGTCAAATAAGAATCGCCCTAAAATACGACGTAAATTTTTAATAAATAATATTAAAATGTGATTATTACGTAAATCAATGCTTAAAAATTACTGATCAAACAAGAATCGCCCTAAAATACGACATAAATTGTTGATAAATAACATTAAACTGTGATTATTACGTAATTCAATGCTTAAAAATTACTGATCAAACAAGAATCGCCCTAAAATACGACATAAATTGTTGATAAATAACATTAAACTGTGATTATTACGTAATTCAATGCTTAAAATTACTGGTCAAACAAGAATCGCCGTAAAATACGACGTAAATTGTTGATAAATAATATTAAACTGTGATTATTACGTAATTCAATGCTTCAAATTACTGATCAAACAAGAATCGCCGTAAAATACGACGTAAATTGTTGATAAATAATATTAAACTGTGATTATTACGTAATTCAATGCTTAAAATTACTGGTAAAACAAGAATCGCCCTAAAATACGACGTAAATTGTTGATAAATAATATTAAACTGTGATTATTACGTAATTCAATGCTTAAAATTACTGGTCAAACAAGAATCGCCCTAAAATACGACGTAAATTGTTGATAAATAATATTAAACTGTGATTATTACGTAATTCAATGCTTAAAATTACTGGTAAAACAAGAATCGCCCTAAAATACGACGTAAATTGTTGATAAATAATATTAAACTGTGATTATTACGTAATTCAATGCTTAAAAATTACTGGTCAAACAAGAATCGCCGTAAAATACGACGTAAATTGTTGATAAATAATATTAAACTGTGATTATTACGTAATTCAATGCTTCAAATTACTGATCAAACAAGAATCGCCGTAAAATACGACGTAAATTGTTGATAAATAATCTTAAACTGTGATTACGTAATTCAATGCTTAAAAATTACTGATCAAACAAGAATCGCCGTAAAATACGACATAAATTGTTGATAATTAATATTAAACTCTGATTATTACGTAATTCAATGCTTAAACTTACTGGTAAAAACAAGAATCGCCGTAAAAAAGGACATAAATTGTTGGTAAATAATATTAAACTATTATTATTACGTGATTACGCCTTAAGTACAATAAGTGAAGGAGCTATATTTGCGCATTTTATCTTAATTATAATATATACGCTATTGGCTAAAATGACAATACGTCAACCAGGAAACAAAACTGTCAAGCAAGAGTAGAACTCACACTACACGGGTTTCATACACATTTAGAGAGTTTATAAACATTTAAAGGAACAAAACATATCTAATTAAATTATTTCCAAATATTAATTTCTCACAATGTAAATATATTGCCTACCGCATCTTTCACAGGCGTAAAAACAAATTAATTATAAAAATACATAATTCCACATTTAATTAAAAATCAGTAACTTTTTAATTTTTCCCTTTACTTTTGCTATAAGACCTTCCATTATGCCAACTTTCAAGATTGTAGGTCGACCGGAAATACTCTATATGTTTTGATGATCTATGGAAGAATAAAAAAAGGAGCCTGGCAGGACTATATCTTTTTGCGACGTAAATAAAAAAAACCGTTTCTGAGAAAAGGAGCTTTGACAGACAGATGGACGGACGAACAACCATGTTTACCCTATGAGAGTTACATTTTTAGGGTTCCGTATCTCAAAATGAAAAAAAAGGAAATCTTATAGGACCACTTCGTTGCCCGTCTGTCGTTATGTCAAGTTCTATTTTTATAAGGAATTAAAAATTATATAGAAATATTTTATTAAACATCAGAAATGCTGACAACATAAAATATTGTAAACTTGAAAAAAAAAACAATTCCATTAAAAAATATTATTGTTATTTTCGATGAAAATTGTATAAATAACCTCTTAAAATATAAAAAAAAATTAAAAAATCTTTAACAGTTTAAATACTTTATAACTTTATAAAAATTTAATGCTTCAACTTCGACCCATTTTTTCGAAACGATTCCGCTCTGTCTGTATGTCATTATGTCGTATCAATTTTGTTTGTTAAAAAATATTGTAAAATTTAAATAAAAAATTCTAATAAAAAAATATTATTGTTATTTTCAATGAAAATTGTATAAAAAAATCTCTTAAAATATAAAAAATAAAAAATCTAACAGTTTTCAATATTTTTCAAAAACTGAATGCTTCAACTTTCGACCCATTATTTCAAAACGATTCCATTATATCTGTATGTCATTATATCATTATGATGTAAACTTTAATGTTGATTGGAACGAGTACAAAATTCAAAATTGGGAAAAAACTCGCAATCTAAGACCGAAATCAGCATTCTGTTTTTATCAATGTACCAAAATGGCTAACTAACTCGATAGAATTGAAAACGAATCAAAATTTTTTCTATTTTTAAAACAATTTATTAATTAAAAATAATTCCAACATGGCCGTTTAAAGATGGTGGACGAAAATAAAATTTGGCTGTCAAAATTTGTGTGTGATTTCAACTTCATTCATTAGAGCGAACGGTCACTTCAATATGGCGGATTCAAGATGGCCGCCAAATATGTGAACATAATTAAAAAAAATTTTCGTTAAAAACAATACGCGTTGAAATTGGCTGATCAATTAATTAATTTAAAAAGAACAAAAACAAAAAATATGTTCATATGACCTTCTGGTTGGTGTTTATAAATAGAACAGCTACAGAACAAAAAAGTTAACGAAAATAACAAACAATAAAATTATTGTCTGAAAAGACCAAATATTCTATTTTCACAATAAAAAAAACTTTATTTGCTTTATCGTATAATAATTTTAGCGCTAAATTCGCAAAAACCTATTAGCGATCTGTCAATTTGACAATTTGACGTTTCGCTTGATTAATGATTAAACTATTTCAAATATGGAATGCGATTCGATATTTGAATAAAGCCGCGCTGCGACAGTGGCGCTCTCCACGCACGAAAACTGTCATTAATTACATCCTTTTGACCGCCTAAAATGAAAACTATAAAAAATGCTAATGACAAAATAACAATTCTAAAAAATGAAATATTGAATATATAAATAAATAAATATACCTACCTCTCAAACATCGCACTATACGGCCACTACACACGTAATAATACGCGCCTACATCAAATGCGCGAAAGAGACGGAGCGGCGCACCGCCAGAGCGAGATGCCGACACACGCGGCGACAAAATGGCGGCCACTATTCACACTTTAATAACTTAAACAGTCTTCCATTGCTCGCGACAATTAATTGTAATAAAACGTTTTGTTTATGCGGGTAGATATTTTTTTCCATTTAGCCATTCGCCCGGGTGACAAGACGTTCAGTTAATGTGGGCCGGAACCAATTTTAAAAAAATAAGGGCTCGCGTCTCTTGAAACAAATTTTAAGAAGTTACTGTCAAAGAATAGATTGGAACGTAAAGTTAATTATATTTTCTTCAAAGAACTTTCAAAGTATAATAGCAAAACTTAAAAAAATCTTAAACTTTCAGTTTTAACAATCAACTCTAATGGCATGCAAAGTATGTAGCTATATAAAATTTTCCGAATAGCTTTTCAGCATCTATATTCTCAAAAAAAAAAACAGACCTAGAAGTATATCAGAAATTTACTGAACTAATTGCATTGAAATGGACTTACGCATTCTTGGGATAAAAACAAAAAGACCGTAACCAAGAACAAGTCATATTCTGGAAGAACCTCCCTAAAAAGGTCACGACCCATCCAGGTCATCAAAAAAAGAAAAAAAATCATTTACTATATTTATATATTAGCGAATGACCCTTTTTATAGTTTTTATTAATAGAATTAATCAATTTACGATTTATTTAGATATGTTTTTTTACATAAAATATATTTTGGTTAATTTAACCAAAATATATTTTAGTAACGGTCACGACCCATCCTGGCCATTAAAAAAAAGAAAAAAAAATAATTTACTATATTTTTATATTAGCGAATGACCTTTTTAAGGCGTTTTTATAAACATCCCAGGATTTGTATTTGGATTTTCCATGCTATCTTATCCGAAACAAATACAGTGGTAAGACAATGGTCCCCATAATTTTTTTGCAACATATTTTTATTTTTCATTTCATCGTCTTTTTATTACAAACTAACAAAAAACAAAAAATAATTAGTGTAGATTTTTACTTTATCTCTGCATTTAATCTCGTACCCACCGCAATTATAATAAATACTAAACCTTTCTACATTACATACTGATGAAAAAGACTCGCACAAACCGACATAGAAAGAGACAGTAGTTTGAATCTTAAAGTTTCGCTTTCCCAATTCTATTACGCAACACCAAAAACTTCGACGGCTAAAATGTTTAAATACAAAAATATTGTTTCAAATTATTCGCTGCATGAGGTTCTTTAAATAACCATACAAATAATTTCTCGAAATAATTAAAATAATTTTACTGAATAACTAATTCTAAGGCAAGCTTTTCCAATTCTGTTACGCAACACAAAAAACTCCGACGGCTAAAATATTTAAATACAAAAATATTGTTTCAAATTATTCGCTGTATGAGGTTCTTCAAATAACGATACAAATATTTTCTCGAAATAATTACAATAATTTTACTGAATAACTAATTCTAAGGCAAATACAGAGAAAAACCTCTCAAAAAATCGCTTTCAAAATTTATATAAAAGTCTGAATTCGAATTGTCAAACAACACAACAATAGCAACGACAACAACCTCTGCCTCTATCCAGCTTATACATACACCGCTTGATGCTGAATTTCCTTGCCCACAAATCAACCTATCAACGAAGCTTTTTTTTAATTATTTGAAAATTTTATATTTCGATCATATTATATTTTTTTTGGTCTGACTCGTTGCCACGGCTGTGACATTTAGGCAGACATGACAACGAGCTAGACCACAAACAATTATTATAGGTATGATCAATATGTTAAATACAGAAGCAAAATAATTGAATTGAACAATAATAAAAACCAGATAAAGTGTGTCAGAACACGCACAAAGCAGGATTTCGTAGTGGTATATAACTGTTAAAATTATTGATATAAATTAACTTAACAACCTAATCTAATCTAATTTTATAACAAAACTAAGTTACTCACAATTAAATAAAAAAAATGATGTAGTATTATTTCTACTTTCTTTATCACGACCTAGGTTTCGTTGTATTACAACGTCTTCAGGTGGGCTGTTAGCAAAGATGTTGTAATACAACGAAACCTAGGTCGTGATAAAGAAATTAAAGAAAGTAGAAATAATAGTACATCACGTAGTTTCGTTTAATTGTGAATAATGAATTTCTACAAAATTAAAGCCAAATATATTCAATATTTGAAAACTAAGTTAGGTTAGGTTAAATTTTAAATTAACCTAACTTAATTTTATAACAAAATATATTTTATATGGAATTTCTAATTAAATGCTAGTATTTAGAATTTTTCCAGATTTTCGTAACACATAGTTTAAAATTAAAAGGGTGAGAACACATTACAGACCAGTTTCAAGCTTAATATTTCTTAAATGGGGCTAAAAAAAGGAAAGTGGTAAATACAATCTTAACTTCATTTTAAAAGACCTTTCTAAAGACACCCCACACAATGGGGTGCGCTAAAATGTTTTCTTTAATCCCCTCTTCTTAATATGGAGAAGTGCCTTAAAAAAAGGATTTTTTTGCTACATATTAATTAACAATAAACGGGTGCAGCACCGGTGGTTGCTCGGACACAGCAGTCTGTGAGGGCGTCTGCGCACCCGTCCGAGCGACGATCTGGGGACGACGTCCCCAGATCGACCTGGACCAGACAAGTCATCGAATGATCTCGTTGGAGGACGATAGAGGAGGCCTTTACCCAAAAATGGATGCCCGAATATCATTAATAAGTAAAATAGTTTAATCCATGATAAATTCAAGGAACAACCACAGTTATACTTAGTTTTAAAATTTATTAAATCTTAAGCAGGTTATAGAATAAAATAATAATATTATTCAAAAACAGTTAGTTTGTGTGTATATATATATATATATATATATATATATATATATATATATATATATATATATATATATAATAGTGAACTAAATTGGGAAATCTGGCCTGATAATATTTATGAAGTGATTGTTATTTTAACATTTTCTTTTCGTAAAATAAGAATCAAATTGTTTAATTATATAAATGCATATTTTCCTAAATTATATTCTAATAATAGCATGTTAAATACCATATGATTGTGTAATAAACCTACATATTTGTAGTTGCAAAATGGTATTATGGAAATAAAAGGCTTATTATTACTATTATATATTAACTAAAATCTTGACTCCTTATCTGATGCATATACCTTTAAAATTTCATCCACCAAATTCCAAAGTGTAAAAATAAAAAATGGCTGCGCACAGAGAGGTACCCAAACATATCCTGTCGGGTAAGACTGAATGGTAATGCTAAAACTATGACAAAATCACCAGCGGGAACACTAGCGTCACCCGCTAATGTTATTCACCTCTGTAATATAAAATTTATTAACACATTCCGTGCCGACCATCTCCACTGAGACCTTGGAGGACTTGGCTTTCCGCTAACCAGATAAAAGTTATTAATTGAAGTATTTCGAATATAAAAAATAAAGTTTAATAATTAGGAGGAATCAAAATAATATAATCAAACTAAACACCAGTATCAACAAATACTTGGTTTCAACTAACAAATACACCAAACCAAAAGCGTTCTAATACAAAAAAAAACACATCAGAGACAAGACAATTTTTTCAAAAGCCATTGCAAGGATACACTGGACATGATTACAATGCAATACAAATACGCATACATCCATGTATTTGCAATACAAAAAAGCGACAACTAATCTAAAGTCAGTTTCGCTAATAACCACGCGTTGAATGCAGTAAGCCGATGCATAGACTAATCGCCTTTCTCTATTACGTACATATGTCACAATCATGAGAAAGGAACCAGCTAAGGTTTCGTGCACAAATCGAACACGCCCATTTAAATTCAATATAAGCTTATTTTTTAAACCAATAACTATAATCAATAGACAAACTCGCGTTCGGAAAGGACAATCGTCCTTATCGTCCCTATAATAAATATTGACTTTTGAATTACTTAAGAATTCAGTTAATTGTATATTTCAAAGTCTTTCGTCATGTTCGTTTGTCACAGCCTCGTAATTTCAGTAGTTTTAGGTATGTAAAAAAATATATATTTTAAAATAAATATTTTTTTAGAAATATGCCTTTTAAAATGTAACTAAGGTTTCATCACGATTTATGGCCCGTTTGCGAAATATATATTTTAAAATAAATATTTTAAGTAAATATTTTATATTAAATAAATATTTTAGTAATTAATATCTTGAATTTCTCAAACATGGGAATACTCGTGAGCATTAGGTTCCAAGAAAATGGCCTAAAGGATAAATTGCAGACGATGTAATGCGCTACAAAGAAGATTCTCATCACTTTTACCATAGCTACCATCAAAACTTCGCCAGATATTTAAATTAAAAGTTTTCACAAAAACGCTGGATTTAGCATAGCTTCTTAGATTGCGACCCAAAAACTTACTCAAAACGTTATATTCAAAACTATTGTCTGAAAATTAACGCAATATAACTATCAGACTAGACTTTTGTACAACTTTACTGTACTGGACTGTACCAACTAACTGTAATGCCATAAAAATAATTTCAAATAACTAAAAAACTATTGTTTCTGAAAATCTAAATATTTACACACGTACGGAACCGGAAAAGTCTATTTTTATTAAAAATTTTTTCAGTTATATTTAAACAAAACAATTCAACCTGTATATTGTTTATCGCATCGCTAACTAATGTCAATACTGTTTTCGACACCGCCTATTAATATTATCTATGTTGACATTTTTTTCATACATCGGATAGATATAAATACCTGTGACAACGAGTACCAACTACAGGAGTAATCCGTTAATGGGTTACTCCTGTAGTTTATTATTACGTGACGCGATCAAATATAGATCAGATCAGACACAAAACCGCTATTTAAAATATTAGTCGTTTTTACATATCCAAAATTAAAACCTTACACGCATTAGCTGATCCGGTTATAAAACATATCGATAAATTATCTCACACTTCCGAATTAACCGATTTACGATTTATTTAGACATATTTTTTTTAGATTCGTCGATAACGGATCGAACGATATCGAATTATTTCGACAAATCGACAATCAACTTCACGTTTTCGGACTGTCAATTGGCGAAGTATGAGAAACAAGTTTTTTTCATAAACTTCAAACGCAAAATACATCGATAAATTATCTCAGACTTCCGAATTAACCGATTTACGATTTATATTGATATATTTTTTTAGATCGTCGATAACGGATCGAACGAAATCGAATTATTTCGACAAATCGACATTTAACTTCACGTTTTCGGACTTATCGACTGGCGAAGTACGAGGAACAAGTTTTTTTCATAACTTTCAAACGCAAAATACATCGATAAATTATCTCAGACTCCCGAATTAATCGATTTACGATTTATTTTGATATATTTTTTTAGATTCGTAGATAACGAATCGAACAATAACAAATTATTTCGACAAATCGACATTTAACTTCACGTTTTCGGACTTATCGACTGGCGAAGTACGAGAAACACGTTTTTTTTCATAACTTTCAAACGCAAAACACATCGATAAATGATCTCAGACTTTCAAACGTTTGTTTGTATATTTTGACTTCTGTTCAAAAGACGCCCACAAACAATGCAAATTAAATATAACATTATTTATGAAGATCGACAATTAAGTTCACGTTTTCGGACTTATAAACTGGCTAAGTGCAAGAAACAAGTTTTTTTCATAACTTGCAAATTATTGTTTGTAGTACGCAAGTGTAAGAATGAAAATATATTTAAAAACGCCCACAAACAATGCATATTAAATAAAAAAAATAAAATAAAACATTATTTATGAGGTCGGTGTCTCTTTGAATGTCCTTAGCAGGCTATGTCCTTTATTGCGAATTATTTAAATATATCCAGATGAGTTGGTGAGTCGTTCAACCACAGTGCATCACCAACAAAAGAATGAATATGCAAAACATCTTCTTTCAAGTCGGTGTCTTAACAAGAACCTCCCACGATATGGTAATGCATACTAAAGGATAACCAAACTCCAAATAAGTGTTGTACCTAAAGTATCGAGAACGCACGCTTCAAGACCTTTTCGAGTGCATCTCAAATGCGAACGTCCAGAGATGCATATTCTATTAATTACGTGTTCACCCAGCACTGTCATTCGTGAAGCATTCAATTGAAATGCAGATCATAAAGGACTCCTAAAATATATTAAAATATATATTAAATAGATACTTTTTCACTTAAGGGAATGTCCCCATTTCGTCGCAAAGTCTAAAACAAGAAGCAGTCAAGTTCGAAATGGGATTTCGCATCGAGGTTCCGTATCAGTTATTCATGATCGTGTACAAATTTTCGGTGAATAGAAAATTGTAAAAACAAAAGAATAAATTACAAATTTAAAACGGCGAAAGGATGGTTCTTAATTGGTACTTTAGACTCAATAATAAAAAAAAACAAAAACACATCAAAGTCTCTATAAATTTTGTGGCCCCATTTTAAAACGGTAAAAGCATACAAGTTTTTATACATTTTTTAAAATCTAATAAATATAAAAATTCTAAAAAACAAAAACATATAAACGTCTCTATAAATTTTAGGGCACCATTTTAAAACGGTAAAAACATACAAGTTTTTATACAATTTTTAAAATCCAACTAAAATCCAAGATTCTAAAAAACAATCCAATTTAAAATCCAAGATTCCCAATCCAATTCAAAATCCAAGATTCTAAAAAACAAAAAACGTATAAACGTCTCCATATATTTTGTGGCCCCATTTTAAAACGGTAAAAGAATACAAGTTTTTATACATTTTTTAAACCCCAATAAATATAAAGATTAGAAATAAAATTATTTTTATAACTGCAATTAAAAAACTATTAAAATTGTCTGTGTCTTGTTACTAATTTTCATAAGTCTATGGTCAACGACTCGAAAGTCAAACAGATGAAAATTTTAACCGAAACTATTAATTCAATTTTAAAGACTTAGAAAACCCTTGTCGTGAAGCACGGAAAACGGGGCCGATATTTGAAAAAAAATTTCCGCCTTTTCTTCAAAACCTCATTAATATTGATAATACAGTTTCAGCATTTATACAATAACAGTGCTTAAATGGCTCAAAATAACTATCTCATATATAGTTCAAAATAACTATCTCAAGATAAATACTTGATTTTCCGTCCAAAGAATTAATTACATTATTTAATTATATAAACTTATAGTGAGATATAGATATAATGTGGCGCCATCTAGTTGCTTAATACATGAATCACACAATTAGAATAATAATAAAAAGTAGAGTTACAGGTTGAATTCAATATTATTTCCATATTTCACTTTTCTTATTAATTACTTTTTTTTCCTTTTTTACAAAGGACAATATGTTAAGTTGTAGATAAAAATAATTTGAAAACGCCCTTATAAATAATATTTCAAAAATTTAAAAAACAACTCCTAAACAATAACAGTCAAAAATAGTTTTAGACAGACATAATTGTCAAGTTCTATTTATCCGAATAATTAAAATTTTCCTGTCTAATAATTCGTAAAAAACAGTCAAGACCATACCTACAACAAACAACCTTGGAGACTCCGTTATAATGAGCGAATAGTGCATTCAAAACAGAACTCGAAAAATCACTTTGAAACTACTTTTCACAAATATTCCATTCTATATGGAGCAATTTTTTCGATATAACCTTGACGGAATTTGAATTGGAAAACCGTAAGAAAATTCTACCTTCTCCAATGTTAAAAACGTTCCTCATACCTCGGTTTTTCTCTCCGACATTCATCTATATGACAGAAAAAACGAAACCAAAATCTGTTCGATAGTTTTTACGTGACATCGTTATGAACTAATAAAAACCTGTCGAGTACGAGTAAGTCGCACTACAAGGTTTAGGCACTATGAATATTTAAAATACACAATATTTTTATAAACTATATATATATATATATATATATATATATATATATATATATATATATATATATATATATATATTGCCTACTATATCTTTCACAGGTCTTGCTATAAAATGGTGAATATTTAAAAAAAATTGTAAGATCGACGGTAATCGTTATAGCTTTCCCGTAACCGTTTAGTAAGATTTTACTAATCCTATTTTTTCATGATTTTTGCTTCAGTACTTTCGGATGTTCGATTTCTGCATATTTTTTAGAATATTATTTTAAACATGCAATTTGAAATTATGAAATAACATGTTTGTATTTCTCACAAAAATCCCGTTCCAATAATACCCCACGTCATATACAAAATTTAAACAAAAATTGTTGAGTATGCTATATAATTCTTTAATTATTATCGATATATATTAAATAAGTTATAACGCAAAATATGCGGTACAAAAAAAGGTACTTCTATTCCAGATTTCAAGATTCCACATCGCACGGTTTCTGACAAAATCGGCTGTGATTTACGGACAGACAGGCACGCGATTGGTCTTATAAGGATTCCGTTTCTCCCTTAATTTTTGGTATGCACTCTAAAAATTGCAGAGTACATACCAAAACGCCTATAAGTTAGGGGTCAATAATTGTGTGCGTCTCTTGAAAACGTCGATGCAAGTCAATCGAAATAAATATAACTGAAAATTCTGATCAAATACTAGCACATAGAATTTTTAAATTGTTTATGTAAATATAAAAAAAATAAAAATTGGAGGGGAACTCATAGCAAAAATTTCTACGAAGCTTAATTATTTAGCAAAATATAACTATGCTAACTTCAGCAAACTGTAATTATGCTAGTACATACATTTTCAAATTTTTCACGTAAATATAAAATAAAAGAAAAATTGGAGAGGAGCTGAGAGCACACTGAATCTCTATGAAGCTTAATTATTTAGCAAAATATAACTACGCTAACTTCAGCAAACTGTAACTATGATAACTTCAACTGAACTGTAACTATGCTAGCTTCAGCAAACTGTAACTATGCTAACTTCAGCAAACTGTAACTATGCTAACTTCAGCAAACTGAAACTAGCTGGAAGAGAGTGGTAATGGTACTGTACCAGGCGTACTAAATGCGGACGACTCCAGTAATAAAACAAAATAATAAATGTATACCTCCATACAATTATCAGAAAATACCCGTGTGTTTATACAATTTTTGTTTATAATTTATTTTTACGGTTCTGTACCTCAAAAGGAAAGAAAGAACCGTTATAGGAACACTTGGTTGACCGTCTGTCGGTCTGTCAAGACACTTTTTCTCAAGAACGCGTGGATGTATTAAGTTGACATTAATATAAAATGCTTAGGTCTATGGTCTCTTAGAGCTGTAAAGAAATCATGCATACGCAATCAAGAAGAACCCTAAAATACGGCCATATATCGCATATTTTGACACTCGCAAATAATCAAAACCTATAGGGCACTACTCGTTGACCTAGAATCATGAAAATTGTCTAGAACAAGGTCTCACAGCACAAATAAAGGAAAAAATAGAAAACCTTAACGGAAAACCGTTAATTTGTAGTTATATCACACAAACAATATTTTTTTTAAATATACGCATGTGAAGATAAAACAGACAACATATTTTCATTCCAAAAAATACAAATTTTATAAATAGTTTAATAGGAATATTATGTACCATTAAATGTTTATAAATGACTAAATGCGTACGGAACCCTCGTAGTGCAAGTTCCACTCATGATTGACAGGTATTTTGTTATTTTATAAGCAATTTTAGATAACATAAACGCAATCATTAACACTTTATACCCAATTGAATATATTAAAAAAGTACATTATTTTAATTTTTTTTCAACCGAATAAATTAACGAATACAAACTGAAGGACTCACCGTAACGGTAATCTTCTTTATTGTGTGAAAAAAAAATTTCGTTTTAACTAACTGGTTATTTATAGTGATTGATTAAATCCTGATGCAAGCACTCGTCAACAAGTATATTCTCTAAATATAACACCAGTACTTGTAACGTCTTATGTCAACAGTAATAAAACATTATGAACCGCACACATCTCAATGTTAACAAACGCTACATTTGTATATTTTCTAAATATGCTGCAGTCGATGGGGTGAGCAAAAAAAAACCCTATTTCTTGGCGATTGTAGTGTCTGTGCGAGCATCACGCATAGACCGCTGGATAGATTTTTAATAAAACTCTGCAAACCTTAAAAGGCTTCGTCATCATCTGCAGTAGACCTGATCGCGCTACTCCTCGTGAGGGTTGAGCAGTTACCTAACAGGTTACCGTTTTATTATTTAATAGCGACACCTGTTGTTTTTATAAGCAACCATTATAAATATATATTTTTAAAATTCTCCGCTAGAGTCCGGCATCTAGCGGAGATAAAACTCTGCAGGTCTGTGCCTTAAAACCTTGGTCAACATCTGCAATAGACCTGATCGCGCTACTCCTCGTGAGGGTTGCGCAATTACCTAACAAGTTACCGCTTTATTATTTAACAGCGACACCTGTTATTTTTATAAGCAACCATCATAAATATATAGTTTTAAAATTCTCCGCTAGATGCCGGTATTTATTTTATTTTTAATAAATGTTTTTAATTTAATAATGCACTTATATTTAAACATAGCAATTGCAGTATATAATATATTTATCAACCTGATTCTATAATACCTACGCGAGTGAATTTCTAGAGAAAAACGTATATCTTAAAGCTACATAGGAATACTGTCTCTCACCAATATTATATTTTGTTTATCCTTCATATTTTTTTTCTTAACAACATTTCGCTGACAACATTTTGAAAGCAATCAAACCTTTCGAAACACCCCTTTTAACTTAAAAAGTTTACTAACAGAAATTAAAAAAAAAAACCAAAAACGATCATAAAACTAACTACAGCAGATACTCACAAAAGCGGCCGAAATTAAAACGAAATCCAGGCAAAATTCATAACGATGTCACTGCACATTAAAGGCCACCGTCCCTACTCCCATCGCACTTCGGCACGAAACCAAAATAATTAAAAACAACTATAAAAAACCATAAAACTTCACCCGTGTCCAAAAAACAAATATCCACAAATTTTCACAGATTAAAATGCAATCAATAAACCACTTATACGACACAAAATCCTAATCGTTTAAATATTGTAATTAAAATCTAATTAAATTTTATATATGTATATAACTTCAATCAAATTATTATTAAAACTAGAATATAACTATATAAATCCAATAAAACTTATTGTACTTTTTATTATTTTTAATTACCCGAATTAAACTCACGCACACACAATAACTTTTAGAAACACACTCCCGAAATAATCCTATTCATAAACAGATTATATAAACTTCGTTAATTAAAAACTCGACATAAACACACTTAACGTATAAATAATTTTAATTAAAAACTCCTATTACGCGGTTTAATTAAAATTATATATATACGGATTACAATTATGCAACATCGGACGTTTTCGATTCGGCGGCGTCCTGAGCTCCTAAATCGTATCGAAACACAATTTAATGCACACTTGATCAAATTTGCATATAATTGTTCATTTATTTAAATTATATGTTATGTATATTTAATTAAAAACCGTTCAAGGATCAGGAAAAGTGTCCTTTTTGTCACGCCGTGAGCACTGTTACAAACAGACTATGCCTTGTTCCTTTGTTGGACGCGGAGGCAGAAAAAACTGCCTGCGTTCATAGGTACATGTATATTGTGTGTACACGTTTATATAACTATATATGTATATTCATGTATATATGCATTATACATCTTTATGTACGTGTATTATTTACGTATATACGTGTATGTAGGTATGTATATATATAGGGCTTACATAAAACGAGTTATTTTTTATGGGCAACATTGTCTTCGGAGCGGGGGCTTACAGAGAGCGATGTATTAGGAATGTGGGCGTGGCGGAGCGGCGGGGGATGTGGGCGTGGTGGTGCGGCAGCTCGACCAATGCGAGGCTGAGATCTCGTCGTCTCGTTCGCGCTGCTGTTCATTTGCGAGACGGGAGATTCGGTATCGAGCGAGTTCGACGTTGGGAAGGTCGGTCTCTGAGGCAGGATTGTTTTTTTTTCTCCGGCAAGGAGTATTTGGGTAATATTATTTAGGCGAGGAGTTGTGTAACGTCTGTGTTTACGGGAGAATAGGTTAGATTCGTTGATTTAGGAGTAATCTCCGAGGTTAGCGTGGGTCTACTGGACCTTTGTGCGTACGGAGCCATTAACGCTCAAGAACCTTACAAAAACATTTTTTTAATACCTACACAGTAGGTACCCTTTACTATCATTATATACCTACAACAGCAAACGTTATTTTGGTAATTATTTCTAATTGGAACATTAAAATCATTTTTGTGACCAATTATATATTACAAACGAAATACCGTAACATTACTTCACTCTTGATGTGTAGACTTCTATTTAACGTATATTAAACAATTCAAATACTTGACGTTTAGACAGGTTGTTTATGGATTCAAAGTGAGCGAGTGAGTTTTACCAATATTTCCAAGATCCTAAATTAATTTAATATTATAATTTTTATGTAGTCTATGGCTGCAAAAACAATTTCTTTTAAACATAACAAATCCTGTCAAGGGCCAATATTTTTTTCTTAATCTATACATATATAATAAAACTGTAACAGAGTGAATTCTATTCTTTGAAAAATATTTTAAAAAATTATAGATTTAGCGTATAGAATGATAATAGAAGCTAAAACAACTTTCTTTCAGAATTTTTCTCTGTCTGTTTGTATGTTAATTTGGGCGGATATCACGCACAATCAACTGGACGGATTTTGATGAAATGTTATATGGTAATATTATATATCCAGGAGTGGCATATAAGAAAAATGTGTTTTGTGGAGTTTACTCGTTTTAGAATCGATTTTCATATACAACGCCCGGTGTGTAGTTGTATGAGGAGTAAAATCAGAAGTTCAGAGCGTTAAAAAAGTGTAACCGTTAGGTGAGCTTTCCGCGTAAAATTTCTGCGCATCTTTAGAGTGAGATATTAGTATGTTTATTTGGCATTTTCTGTAGATGTAATCGCAATGAAAGAGTGTGACGTACATAGTTTACTATCATTCGCTTATATCAAGATGTAATCATTAAATGTCATTATGTGTGAATATTTGGTGTCTTCTATCCTACAAAATTAAAAAGTCTATTTTAATTTTAACTTCCTACTCTGACGTTACAAAATGTTTTTAATTTTGTTGTATAAATTTGATCTTGTTCATTTGTGTTTTATTTGAAAATAATTATATTGTCAGCATTTTGTTATTAAAGGATTTCCATTTACATTTAACAATATTTATAATTATGTTATCTATTTTATATATTCCAAGACAATCGTACTTAAGGAGTAAACTCCAGTCACACGTCGGAGTTGCCACGTACAATTTTTTTTCCTAATTACACGCGAACAAAGTCGTAAGTACAGTTAGTTATCAATAACAAGTTAGTCGGAAAAATTCCTTAATCGCGATAAACATGATCTTATATGAACCAACATCTTATTGCAAGTCAATTATCTTAAACCATTGTCCATTGCAATTCTCAGATTTTCCACAATTTCCCAAAAGAAAACTTCGCTGGATTATGTCAGTTCGCGACGGAGTTGCGGCTAACAATTTTCCTTATTATGTAACTACAGTCTGTAACTATGTTATAAACTTTATTATTTATAACATAGTTAAGTCTTTAACTATGTTTTAAATACTTTTTACACTTATTCTACAGTTTGAGAAAAAAGTTAGTTTAAGACAACGTTGTAAAAAAAAATAAAAAATGTTCGTGTCCACTTCCGGCCCATCGTCCGTTTTTAGGGTTCCGTAGCCAAATGGCAAAAACGAAACCCTTATAATTTCGTCCTGTACGTATGTCACAGACATTTTACTCGGAGACTTTTCCCCTGTCCTTCTATCTGTCCGTATGTCATACTCGGAGACTATTGGCACTATATAGATGAAATTTGGATGGAAGGTGTCTTCTATGCACCGCTATACAATGAAATAGTGGACTAATGGACAAAAAATAATATTAAGGGTGGCACCCCACATAAGTAACTGGGGGATGAAAAAACACAGTGCACATAGGCGTGTGGGATATCGTTAAATAGGTCTTAAAAAGTTATATCGTGGTTCCTAATTAACTTTTTTTGTTTCAGTCAATAGTTGGTGAAATATGCGCTTCTAAAGTTTTAAAAAGTTCGCCCAACCCCGCTAACTTTTCAACTGACATGTGTAAAATTCTGAAAAAAATTAAGAAAATAGAACTTAAAATAAAATTTGAGAGGAAACTGGTTTGAATAGGATATGTTGCGTAGTTTTTGGGATATGGGATATTTTCCGGTACCGACCGCAGCAATAACTTTGTTTTTCAGTGTCTTTGAGAAAAACAAACTTATTGTATACGAAATAAGTTTAATATTGTTTGGTTCTACGGAACCCTTCATGTGTGAGTCCGACTCACACTTGACCGATTTTTTCTTTTTTCACTCCGCCAATTATGGTGTCTTTGAACAAGATTTCAAAACTAAACTTAATATTCCATCTTAAAATCATCTAGGCAAAGTAACAATCTAGTTTTTCAACCGCAGATTTGGAAAATATGAAAAAATAAACCAACTAGGTATTTATTAGAACTATCAATTAAAACTAGCTATGCCCGCGGTTTCACCCGCTTACAATTATCTTAATTAAGCTGCTCTCCCTCGCGCGATTACTAAAGCTCTCTGATCCGTTCGCCAAACCATATAGATTGTCGGAGTCTGGGGCATATCGGCGGGAATTCTCAAGATGATCAGTCAGTAAATAAGCCTATTGACTTGCAGTTGACTGGTTTCCTTTTTTTACACGTCGTTTATACAGTATTTTAGAAACATACTGAGTATTTGTTTTTCACTTTCTTACGTGTGAAGTTGACCAATTTACAGCAAAAGTTTGATCATTTTTTTTAACTTGAACTAAAACATGAAACACTTATAAAATCACTCACTTTTCCGTCTGTCTGTCCGTATACCATAGTCGATTTTCTCAGAAACTATGCTACGTAGAAACTCGATATTATCATAGCAAGATATCTTATTTAACCACATATTTTGTACTAATTTTTTTTTAAATATTCGTATCCGATTCAAAGAGGGGGGGCAAATAAAAGACTCAACACTTTTTTTATTTAATTTTATTTATCATATAAAGTAGATATCATTTGGAAGGGCTTGTTACGAGGAACAAAAAATTTTTCATAATTTTAAATAAATATTTAAAATATACGCAAAAATATGGTATTTCCTCTCCACTTATTTCCGAAAATACCGAACTAAAAATCATGAAAAAACTAGGCTGTAATGGTATATACAAAAATATACATCTCTTGAAAGCTGCATCTTAAAAGTTCTTTATTCGAGTGGGACTAATTCCAAAACTGTCCAGAAGATTACACAAAAATGTAGACCTTATATTTTTGAAACACAAGCCATGTGCTCATGTACGTAAAATTGATAGCAGCTAGATAATATATTTAAATTCCAAAACAATTATATTTGCAATACCCTTAAATGTCTATATGTGCCTAAATGTGTACGGAAATCTCGCAGTGCGAGTTCAACTCGTATCCGACAGGTTTCTATTTATTCGTAACGAGGTCACACAAAAACTATCAAACTGATTTCCACCTCGTTTTTTTTCTGTTATACAGACTAGTGTCGGAGAGAGAAACTGAGATGTTACGAGATCGTACGCCGTTTTTTAACATCTCCATGTTGAATGCTCACTGTATGAACTATACAAACGTATTACGCAAAAAGTAATGAAGACTTACTATACAACTTTTGACGGTTTAGCTACTTTTGTATAGTTCATTGATACCGTATTATATTTTAATAACACTTCTAACAAATCGGTTCTGGACTGCAAACAATTACACTTAACAGTATAATATAGTACTAATCACTAGGATTAGTACTTATAAATATTATATTTATTTATATTACCATGCGCATAATCTAATTTCTCCGATAAATGGCTTAATTTCTCCGATAAATGATTTAATTTCTCCGATAAATGGTTTGATTCCTCCGTTAAATGGCTTAACTTCTCCGATAAATGATTTAATCTCACCGATAAATGGTTAAACTTCTCTAATACATGGTTCAACTGACAAATAAACTCTATGGCGTCATGACTGTCATTTGACAGTTGTCAACCCTAACAATATTTTACCCTTAAGTAGTAAATCTTAAGTCTATGGTTTTACCAGGTCTTTCAACCAGAATGCGCGTTACATTTTGGTAACGCTGAAAAAGTCAATATTATATTTTTCGTGTACATTAATACTCCGTCTAACGCGGTAGATAAGTTCCTGAAGCGATAGTCCTAAAAGAAAATCACTTACAACGGTGTTTATCCATACAAAGTATCTTGTACAGGGGCACTGAATGAATGAAATAAAAATGAAAAAACTAAGTACATAAATTTTTAATGTAATTAAAATATATCGAAACAAAATAGGAATTGTTTTAAATATAGATACCTCCCTTTAAATTTCATGTTGTAAATAAAAAAAAGGGTGCGAACTTCACCCACATAACGAACGGAATAAAACTACTTTTCCCGACTCATGTTAGTTTAGTAATAATTTATAATAAACTTTCTGACGTTCCCGGCCGCCATATTGTTAGAACTCGGCCGTTTCCGCCACCAGTCGGACGCATTCGGCATTTGTGTCCCCAAGCGTTACACTATTTTAACGTGACGAAATCATGTAGACGTCGCTACAAAATTTTACTTCAAAAAATCGACGGACATAAAACGAGTATAATTTTGAACTTTTTTTGTCGATCTCCTTGAAAATTGTATACAAAGTCTGTTTTGTTGGCTTTTTTGTTTGATTACGATAAATGGTTCAACTTCTCCGATAAATGGTTTAACTTCTCCTGTAAATGGTTCAACTTCTCCGATAATGCTTCTCATCACTCTGCAATTAGGAAACCATGCCCAATGGGATAGCCGCGTAAAGCGAGGTTTGTTGTACATTTTCACTAATATACATCTCTTTGAAGCCGCATCTTAAAATTACTTTATTCGACCGTGACTAGTTCCAAAACTTAACTATTAATAATTTAAATTTACCTCAATTAATTTAAACTTAACAATTATTCTAATATCTTTTGAAAAGAGGGCAGATAAAAAAATTAGATCAAATATTATTATATTTATTTATTTCGTAATATTTCAAAAACACGACATTATTGCACGTATGTATGTTCGCTTATAACTCGAAAACGACTGAATGATTCTTATTCATTTTTTTAACTATTTATAACTACATCGCTTCAAAAGATTATAAGCTATTAATTTCTGCTATAGATAAGCTGTGATCTAACCAGTAGCTAGAGAGCTACATAACAAACAAATCCGCATCCAAATCTGTCCATGCAGACAAGCAGACAATGATACTCATCTCTCCAAGCTACGTTCAGCGTCGCCTCTCACCTGCGAAAGCGCGCACAAAGGCGACGATGACTGGGCGGGCGCGGAACAGTGGCTCAGTCACCGTGACTAGCTGACGCGGGTTCGGTGCGCGACCTACGCGATGCGCCGGCGGGCGGCCGAGCCGCGTCTCATCCTCCGTCGACTTCATGACCCTCGAGAATATTTTCAAATAACATATCCTTGTAAGTAAACCCGGCCATCCAATGATATTTGAGTTTAATCAATGGGGTGTAATGGCCACTACCTTCGAATACTTATAATTGAAAATTTAGTCTAAAAAAGGCTCCTTTATTTATTTATCAGCTTTTATGCATAATATATATGGTGGACTTATTGCTATATGGGCAATCTTTCCAGTCAACCGTAACAATTGGTATTGAAATTTAGTCGGTAGACTGTAAGAGGTTTTACAATAAAAATTAGTTCAAGTACATTAATTGCAGAAAATTTGGAAAACTACAAAATAATTTGGAATACTTGGATATTTAAATAAATGTAAATGCCATGTGTGTTTTTTTTTCGTAAACATAACGTCACTTGACATATGAATTCAACGAGTATGAAAGGAACAGGTCGCTTTTTACATTTCTGCTACAGCCATACGGGAACGAAACGTCTACTTTGAAAACTTTTTCGGTAAGAATCCAATCCTTGATAATCATTATCTATATGATACGCAAAATTTATTGTAACTGTTTAAACTATTAAGTGTTCTTATTAGTTTAAGATATCGCTTTGATTCTGTGACTATTTCTAGAATTAAAAATGTGACATGGAATTTTAGGTTAGGATGTCATGTTGTTAATTTGGTATACTGAAAGTGAACATAATTTGAATTTGAAATATTTAAATTTTAGATTACATAAAGATTGGTTACGTAACTAAAGACTATAAAACTGTAACAAAGATAAGATATTTATTAGTTTCGAAGTATAAGTAAATGTCAAAGAAGAAAAGGCGAATATAATTTGTATATCCCAAATTATCCGCACCCTAAGTTAAATTACACTTTTGGATTTTTTTAGTTTGATACAAATTTTGAGAAGGTTCCTAATCTTTATTTGATTGTATTATTAAAATTTTATCATTTTTCAATAATTCAATGCATTTTTTATTGGACTAACCAGTTTTCTTTTCTATTTACTCCCAAAAAACAAACTAATATTCCAAATATGCTGCAGTTAAAAAAAAACAAGACAAAAGTATTGGTAATGAAGACTATTGACATGATTTGGGATGGGAAAGACAGGAAAGGACAAGGTTTCAGGAGAGGCAGGACTTTTTCACTCGATCTTTGAAAATATTTAGGAACGTGATTTTCCTGTTCCAACTAATAGTAAATTAATTAAAAATATATTTACCATTATAGATTTCCTACAACCTTTGCGCAGGCTTGTAATTAAGTTTCTTTTTAAGGTTCCGTACCTCAAAAAGAAACAAGGAAACCTTATAGGATCATTTCGTTGTCTGTCTGTCTATATGTCAAGACCGTTTTTCTCAGGAACGCATGGAGGTGACAGTTTTAAAATTAGTATCAACAATTATAGGATCATTTCGTGGTCCGTCTGTCGGTACTGTCACGATACTTTTTCTCAGAAACGCGTGGAGGTATTAAAATTAATATCAAATACTTAGGTCTACGGTCCCTTGGAGCTGTAAAATGAAGCTTCTAAGTCAACTCAATCAAGAAGAACCCTAAAAATACAGCCGTTTCTGCCGCATATTTGACACTCGCAAAACCTATAGGGAACATCCCGTTGACTTAGAATCATGAAATTAGGCAGGAAGCAAGGTCTCTCAGCTCAAGTAAAGGAAAAACTCCGAAAATAGTTTGCAGTTATATCACGTAAAAAATATACGCCTGTGAAAAATATAGTAATATATTTTCATTCTAAGAAATTGAAATATTGTAAATAGTGTAATAGGGACTTTATGTACCATCAAATGTTTATAAATGACAGGTTTGTTTTAATAGACCCGATAAACGAAAAACAAAGTGATCCTATAAGAGTTCCTTTTTTCCTTTTGAGGTACGAAACCCTAAAAATTGTTTTTAAATTGATGCACATAGGTCTAAAACTAAAGAAGTTGGGAGGCTGTGACAGACGGACAACCATGACGAAATAATAATGATTCTTTATTAACCCTAAAGTCTGATTATAGGGAGTTTAAACTGAACATCAGCAGTACCGTCAAAGTTGCATACCCCGCACGGGGGGCCAACGATGACGCGTTACCAGACGGAGAGAATCATAGCACGCTTTGACCCCAACGCCCCCGTCCGATCTTACACCGTCTCCGACAGGTGCTGGTCGCGAAACGAGCAGGTCGCGATCCCCAACACGTCAACTTTCTCTTCTAACCATAAACGCTGTCCGACCGCTTGTCCGTTTTCGAATGTTGCTGCCATATTTGCCGATTGTCTATGTCAGATAAAACTATCAAAGCCAAACAAGACGTTTCTGATTGTAAAACATTTTCTGTGTTTTGTGCGATACGTATCATGTACAGGGTTGCCAGGAGTTTTTTAAAAAAAATCTGAGTTTCAGTTGATAAAAAAACCTGTCAACTACGCGTAGAACTCGCACTGGATTCTGTACACGTTTAGGCATATACACGGTGTCCGGAAATAAGTGTCGGATAAAGAAAAACGTTATTTGTTGACTGAAAAATAGTTGATTCTCATATATATACACACACACACATATATATATATATATATATATATATATATATATATATATATATATATATCTTCGGATGAATTTGTTTGATATTAACCTGATATCTAGATTATGTAGTAATAATTGGCAATAATTTGAAAACGAAATATTTCAGCAGAAACTTATGCTATATTTCCATCTCCAATCTTTACTAATAACCCACCTGAAGATGTAATACAACGAAACCTAAGTCGTGGTAAAGAACTTAAAGAAAGTGGAAATAATACTACATCACATAGTTTCATTTAATTGTGGATAATTAAATTTTTACTTAATATAAAAAGAAAAAAAGAAGTAAAATCTGATTGATATTTCCGATAGAAAATTGGCAAGTTTACAAACTTATAGATGAACTTTTTCCTTTTCAAAATAAATTTCAGTTTACGGGAACATTTGCGCGGTGTTTAAATGAATGTTTGCTAGTTTTAATAAAGTTTTCCTTGACTCTCTTATAAATCTTATGCTCAATTTATAGACATTTTATATACGTTGCAAGAAAATGGTCAGTTTTATTGTTTTGATACTGTTTTTATGCAGGTCTGATGAGATACTTTTCCGTACACACGATACATGCGCACATTATTCAGCGTCGCTCGGAGAAATAACCCGCGAACGGCTGCGACGACATCTAGCTGCCCGGGTAAGCACCGCGCTCCAGGCAAGTATTGGGTGTGTTAAAAAGAGTTATGTGTCATATTTTTTTCACTCAATTAGAAAAAAGGCATATTTCACATTTTATTTTAACGACAATTTATTTCTTTACAGCCAACGAATACTACAACAATCTATACGTACGTACGATAAAACTGTGATATAGTGAATTCTGTACATGGAAAATATTTTAAAAAGATTGATTGATTTAGCGTATAGAGTGATAATAGAAGCCAGAAAACCTGTATTTAGAAGTTTTGTCTGTTAATTTGTTCTTCAATCACGCGCAATCTACTGGATGGATTTTGATGAAATTTGGTATAGTAATAGTTTTGTACCCTCGAGCAACATATAGGATACTTTTATTCTTAATATTGGTACTACCAACGCCATCTACTAGCGTTTTTAGTAAATTTTATGCTCATAGATATATTACAATATGGCACTGCCAACGCCATCTATTAGTGTTTTTAGTAAACTTTATGCTCAAAGATATATTACGATATCATGCTGCTAACGCATCTATTAGCGCTTCAGTAAAGTTTATACTCAAATATATATTACGATACGGTACTACCAACGCCATCTATTAATGTTTTAGTAAACTTTATGCTCATAGATCTATTTCGATATTATACTGCCAACACCATCTGTTAACGTTTTAGTAAACTTTATGCTCATAGATATATTACGATATGGTACTGACAACGCCATCTATTTCATCCATTGTCACTATTTTTACGTATGACAGTTATTCCAAACAATAAACTTATGTGAATTTCAAGCGGGAGAAGTCGAGGGTACAACTAGTAGCATATATATATATATATATATATATATATATATATATATATATATATATATATATATATATATATATATATAAATATATATATATATATATATATATATATATATATATATATATATATAATCATTATATATTGTTAGTACCACGCGTTTTCATATTACAAAAATGTGCAGTACAACTCTGTATTCGAATGAAACATATTATATATGATCAAACTACAAAAACTAAGTTCAGTAAAGGATCCATTTTTACCCAGACAAAACCCCCGATGATTAACTAATAATTAACATAATCAAACAATAGCGTTGCCAAAAAAAAACAATATTTAAAACGAGCAATCACAAACAGCGCTCGTAACAATAAAAACATTCTAACCGACACATTCGACCTGAATTCGAACGTAGACCGTTTGGCATTTCGCATACCTAAATCATCCATGTCGTGGAACGCGACCAGATCCCCCTGGGATCCATCGATCAAGGTTCGATTTGATACGTCGCTGTCTGCAGTTCAAATATTATGACTCCTGCCAACTTTCGATCGGTTTCGCGCATTCCCTATGGCATTTTTAAATATTCGATGGGATGGATTGTTTAGTTACGTTTGTTCCTCTATAGTCCCATCGTAATTTCACAACTGTTACTCGTAGATTTACGAAATGCCAAAACTAATTTGAGACTTTAAATTTATAGCAGAAAATGTGAACTGAAGAAGTGACAAGATGAAGACATGAAAATTTAGACTGGACTAGATAATTATCATCAGCAAAGGGCTATTTCAACATCACATCTCTATCCCAAGAGATTTTTTGGGACAGGTGCTAGATTTCAAATACCCCGGCGTCACTATCAGCTCAGATGGAAAATATTGACAGGGAATTAAACGCCAGCCTTGAAAAATATTTAGGCCTTTGAGGTTTTTCCCCGAATAATAATAAATATAAAAATTAATGTCACAAGCCACAACATGTTGTCTACGAATCAGTGAACTTTCTGATGCGTCATTTCAAGAGAAAAAAAATCATAAGCTATTTCCGTTACGCACGAGTCGGCGAACAATATAGGTAACCATCTGGCTACTTTAGCTTACAATGTAGTGCCATTGTCTGCAAAAAAAAACAATGCAACAACATCACACTTGCAACATGTCTGCGAAGTTGTCAGACATGTAATGTCCGTTTGGCCATAATATTTATTAAACGAGATTGCCGTAATATAAAGATTTAAAAAACACTTCTGTCATGACATAAATGGTCTTTGGATATCGGGAATTAATGCAAGCTTAAGCCAATCTGACACCTATATCTTCTGGACTTGTTAAAAATGTAGCCGTGGCTATCATAAAAATATTTTTAAGTTATTTATTGTAACAAAAAAAACAACATTACCTAATTTTTTTAGACATTATGGACATTGAATATATTTGGCGTTAATTTTGTAGAAATTCATTATCACTTAGTTTTTGACCACAACCAAATGAAACTACGTGATGTAACATTATATCTACTTTATTTAAATCAAAATCCAAGAACTATGTTTCGTTGTATGACAACATATTCTGGTGGTCAATTTGATGGTGTCAAACTTCCTCATGAAACCAATAATCAATATCTTCAAAACACGGAAGCGTTACTTTAATATATATTAATAAATTGTAATATTGATTGTGAAATATCCTCTATCCGGATAAAACAGCCATATTACAAAATATTTACAACCAAAATAAAAAAAGAAATTGTTAATTTCGTCCCAGTTTTCGGCGCCCATTTTTGAAACGCCAATTTAAATTTCGAATTTCCACTATACAAAAAACATTTCCGGAACGCAGCAGGTTTCGAACTTGAATTCACGCACTTTCATCCAGTTTTACAGCAAATTTTTGTCTACAAAAAAAAAAGTTTGTAGTAATTTGGCCATATCAATTCGGAACTATTATATGGCCAATCTATTAAGCAAATTTTCGTCTACAAAAAAAAACGTTTGTAGCAATTTGGCCATATCAATTTGGAACTATTTATGACCAATATATTAAGCAAATTTTCGTCTACAAAAAACAACGTTTGTAGTAATTTGGCCATATCAATTCGGAACTATTATATGGCCAATACATGAAGCAAATTTTCGTCGACAACAAAAAAAACATTTGTAGCAAATATAAAACAACTTAACATTCACGTGCATTTCAAGTTTCAGAAAGACCAAACCTTCAAAATTACTAGTTTTGACGATTCTATCTTAATTAATTCCTTAAACCTTCCGAGAAACATTTGGTATTTTGATAAATATAAAAAAAGGAAAAAACTTGAAGAAAAAACAATTTACCAAGGAATCTCTTCAAATAGCCCACCTGAAGATGTTGTAATACAACGAATTCTAGGTCCAGATTAAGAATTTAAAGAAAGTAGAAATAATACTACATCACGTAGTTTCATTTAGTTGTGAATAAAAATTAAATGACATTCACAAAACTTTAGCGATATTTTTCAATCAATCTTTGGACAATATTTTGTAATATCCATTTTCAAAAAGATAATAATTCGAAGAAAAATAGAGTTTAAAAAGTAGGCTTTTAAGGACGTGTACCTCGGAAGGTAAAACAGGTACCTTGCACTCGCGCGTCCGTATGTCCGCCTGCATAAGGCATTTATTTAAAGACCATTTATTTCGCAATAGCAAAAATAACCCTAACAAATATTTGCCTGAAATCTCACTCGTCACAGTAAATTTAATAATGTTTTTCTGAAATTAATAATGTTTTTCTGAATTTAATAATGTTTTTATGAATTTAATAATGTTTTTCTTAATTTAATAATGTTTTTATGAATTTAATAATGTTTTTCTGAATTTAATAATGTTTTTATGAATTTAATAATGTTTTTCTGAATTTAATAATGTTTTTCTGAAAATGTTAGGTAAGTAAACTTGATATAAAAAGGTTTTTACTTTTTTTTTCGTATAGGTGTATCACGTGATTTGTCAAGTTATAATAAGGGTTACGAAATAATTTTTCTTCAGAATTTGATATACGATAAACACACCCTATCTCCAAAATTGATGAAGTTAAAATTATAAAAAAAACCTGTCAAATACGAGTGGAACTCGCACCACAAGGGTTCTGTACCTACACATTTATATAGATTTAATGGTTACATAATATTCCCATTAAACTATACAACATTTTAATTTTTAACAATAGTATATTGGCTACCACATGTTTCAGAGGCGTATGTTTGAAAAAAATATTTTTCATGTGACATAACTAAGAATTAATGATTTTCTTACCTAGAGACCTTGTTTCTTGCCAAATTTCATGATTCTAGGTCAACAGGAAGTACCCTATAGGTTTTGATTTATTTGCGAGTATCAAAATATGCAGCCGTCTTTTTAGGGTTCTTCCTGATTGCGTTGACTTAGAAGATTGATTTTTAACAGCTCCAAGGGTTCATGGACCTAAGTATTTGGTATTTATTTCAACTTGATACCTCCACGGGTTCCTGAGAAAAAGGGCCCTTTTCTCAAGAAGACCGACATACGGACAACGAAGTGATCCTATGAGGGTTTCTTTTTTTCCTTTTGAAGTACGGTATCCCAAAAAAACGACGTTACTAGAAGTTTCCTTAAAATTTACCGGAAAACTATAGCAGTAATTCTGGATAAGATCTGCTTATACTTAGTTTTAAATCCAAAATTATTTTTTTGAGAAAATTACGAGGGTCACACCCGTGAAAGATACACTAGGCAATGGTAAAAAATCTGGTAAAAAAAGGTAAAAATGACATTAATCTTTGTCAATACTCTAACAGAAATACTACTCATATGTACTCTAAACCCTAACACTTTATAATTCCCTAAATGCGAATTTAATTTTGTTTTTCGATATCGTTCTCTAAAAAAATAATAAGTTTAGGACTTAATAGGCATACGTACAATTTTTAATCATAATTATATATTTTGATTATACTTTAAATTATTATTCGAGTTTACTCCTTAAGAATCGTTTTCATACATAGCGCCCGGTATGAAGTTTTATGAGGAGTAAAATCAGAAGTTCAGAGCGTTAAAAAAAAGTGTAACCGTTTGGAAGTTTGGATGTAGGAGGTAATTTCCAAAACTACTCACCCGATTTGAAAAATTCTTTCACCAATATTTAGAGAAGACCTTCAGGATGGATACAGGTTGTATATTATCCAGCTAAAAAATGTTCATGTTATAAAAAAGTAAAATTTTGTAAGTTTGGATGTAGGAGGTAATCTCTGAAACAACTCAGGATTGCAAAAATTATTTCACCATTATTTAGAAAGGACCTTCAGGATGGATACAGGTTGTATATTATCCCGTTAAAAAAATCATATATTATTAAAAAGTAAAATTTTGTAAGTTTGGATGTAGGAGGTAATCTCCGAAACAACTCATAGGATTTCAAAAATTCTTTCACCAATATTTAGAGAAGACCTTCAGGATGGATACAGGTTGTATATTATACCGCTAAAATAATTTCACACATTATAAACAAGTTAAATGCTGTAAGTTTGGCTGTAGGAGGTAATCTCCGAAACTACTCATCCGATTTCAAAAATTCTTTCACCAATATTTAGAAAGGACCTTCAGGATGGATACAGGTTGTATATTATCCCGTTAAAAAAATCATATATTATTAAAAAGTAAAATTTTGTAAGTTTGGATGTAGGAGGTAATCTCCGAAACTACTCATCTGATTTCAAAAATTCTTTCACCAATATTTAGAGAAGACCTTCAGGATGGATACAGGTTGTATATTATACCGCTAAAATAATTTCACACATTATAAACAAGTTAAATGCTGTAAGTTTGGCTGTAGGAGGTAATCTCCGAAACTACTCATCCGATTTCAAAAATTCTTTCACCAATATTTAGAAAGGACATTCAGGGTTGACATAGGTTGTATATTATACCGCTAAAAATAATTTCACACATTATAAACAAGTTACATGCTGTAAGTTTGGCTGTAGGAGGTAATCTCCGAAACTACTCATCCGATTTCAAAAATTCTTTCACCAATATTTAGAAAGGACATTTAGGGTTGACATAGGTTGTATATTATACCGCTAAAAATAATTTCACACATTATAAACAAGTTAAATGCTGTAAGTTTGGCTGTAGGAGGTAATCTCCGAAACTACTCATCCGATTTCAAAAATTCGTTCACCAATATTTAGAAAGGACATTCAGGATGGACATAATTTGTATATTATCCCGTTAAATAAATTCATATATTATAAAAAAGTTAAATTTTGTATGTCTGGATGTAGGAGGTAATTTCTGTTAGAAAGGATCTTCACAATGGACATGGGTTGTATATTATCCCATTAAAAAAATTCATATATTATAAAAAACGTTAAATTTTTGTAAGTTTGGATGTAGGAGGTAATCTCCGAAACTACTCATCCGATTTCAAAAATTCTTTCACCAATATTTAGAAAGGACCTTCAGGATGGACATAAGTTGTATATTATCCCGTTAAATAAATTCATATATTATAAAAAAGTTAAATTTTGTATGTCTGGATGTAGGAGGTAATTTCTGTTAGAAAGGATCTTCACAATGGACATGGGTTGTATATTATCCCATTAAAAAAATTCATATATTATAAAAAACGTTAAATTTTTGTAAGTTTGGATGTAGGAGGTAATCTCCGAAACTACTCATCCGATTTCAAAAATTCTTTCACCAACATTTAGAAAGGACCTTCAGAATGTACATAGTTTGTATATTATCCCGTTAAAAAAAATTCATATATTATAAAAAAGTTAAATTTTTTATGTCTGGATGTAGGAGGTAATTTCTGTTAGAAAGGATCTTCAGAATGGACATAGGTTGTATATTATCCCATTAAAAAAATTCATATATTATAAAAAAACGTTAAATTTTTGTAAGTTTGGATGTAGGAGGTAATCTCCGAAACTACTCATCCGATTTCAAAAATTCTTTCACTAATATTTAAGAAGGACCTTCAGAATGGGCACACGTTGTAGATTATCCCGTTAAAAAAATTTTCATATAGGTATTATAAAAAAAGTCAATTTTTGTAAGTTTGGATGTAGGAGGTAACCACCGAAACTATTCATCCGATTTCAAAAATTCTTTCGCCAATATTTAGAAAGGACATTCAGGGTTGACATAGGTTGTATATTATACCGCTAAAAATAATTTCACACATTATAAACAAATTAAATGCTGTAAGTTTGGGTGTAGGAGGTAATCTCCGAAACTACTCATTCGATTTCAAAAATTCTTTCACCAACATTTAGAAAGGACCTTCAGAATGTATATAATTTGTATATTATCCCGTTAAAAAAATTCATATATTATAATTAAGTTAAATTTTTCAAGATTTAAAACGAACACCGCAGTAATCCCATGAAGATTTTAATTATCATCCATGTCGGCGCGACACATTAAAATATAACTCCAACAACTCATTTAACCCAAAAACCTTTCCACTTGATGCCAAGGATTTAACTTAACTAAAAGTTTTAACCGTTTTAAAAACCTCTTAACCGAGCCCGCCTGTCACGGTCGCATTAAGCTCCAACCCATTACGGAAGTCAAAGGCTTAACTTATTGGATTAATGCTATTGGGACGTGGACAATTGAGCCAGGCTACCTGCTTTCGCAGCACAGTGTTTAAGGCGTCATTATACCTGTCAAGGTACACGGCTTCTAGGCGAGGTTCTTTGTCATCATGCCCTTGACAAAGGTTCCATTAAATTATAATGCGTATTTGAAAATTTAAGTCTCGAATGACATTTCTTACTTGCAACTTGCACTCTCAGTACGTGTGAACGTAACATTTACAAGCTTATTTATCAACTACCAGCTTTTTGCCCGCGGTTTCACTCGCGTAGATTTTACATTAAGATGGCGGCGATAAGCCTATCGCAACATATAACTAATAATGTTGAATCATTGATATATTATAGATTGCAACTGAGTATATTTGAAGAGTAATTTTGATTTTTGAAGTAAAACTTCTTAACGCACGCTTGACTTGGGGAGTAAGCTGGTGAATGCGTGACGAGGGCGTTACGAAAAGTGTGATCGGGCGAGGAGAATGGAAGTTGAGAGGGAGATATGTTAGTGAAGACAGAAAGAGAGAGAGTTACGTTTCGTATATTACTGTAGAGACAAGAGAGAGAGGTGCGAGCACACATTTTATTTCTCTCTTTCTCTCATAGCCAGTTATGTTTCGCATATCTAAGACACAGTGCAAGCCTATTGTCTGTATCACACTGTAGGAGCAAGAGAGAGCAGTGCTCGCGCACAATTTCTTTCTCTCTTCCTCTCATAGCCAGTGCATGAAATATATATATATATATATATATATATATATATATATATATATATATATATATATATATATATATATATATATATGCGAGTTTGCTAGCGTTACGCGAACGGTGATTTTTTTATTATTTCGTAATTTAATTTCGTTCTTGAACAATTTTATAAATTATTATTTTGTTCAATACATTAAATATTCCAGTGAATAAAATTGTAAATTCATTTTAAATTTCATATTTTGTGAATTTGAAGTTTTACTTCAGTCGTGTGGTCTAAAGCACACTCGTTTTTTTTAAGTTATACTTCTTCAGGCGCGTTATGAAAAAAATGATGAACGTGAAATTTTACGATTCGTGCGCACGATGCAACAAAAAAACGACGCGATGAAGTTGCTCATTAAACATGCGTGTAGTGACTTACACTATATTTATGACAGTTATTGATGTATTTGCAAATACATTCGTTTTATATTCATACAAATCTAAATTATATCCGCGCTTTTAAAGTACATTTTTAGTAAGTGAAATTTATTAGTGGTCTATATAATATAAAAATAACATTTATATATTGTGAATATTCGTAATAAAAATAGTACTTATAAACTTTCCAAAAGTATATTTTAAGTGTATTCCATTAAGTGAGGTTAATTTAGATTTTACCAACCGTATTTATAACTACGCTCGAGTTCTTTTATTATTCTAAGATACGACTTTCATTGCGCGATCTATAAACATGATGCAGTACTAAATTATCGCACGAAAACACTGAGGTTCATCCTATAGGAATTAAGTTATTTCTGGGATTTAAAACGATCGATATGTTGTTTTGAACTATTTTGAACTATGTAGGCTATGTTGGCGAACTATATTGGCGTAAGCCAAGTATGATGAAGGTATGTCCAAGGGTGTATACCTACGTGATTTAGTAACACACATCCAAACAAACTTTTTGTGACATTAGCATTCCACGCAATGATACAGCCGCAGGTAGCCTTGTACTGCTTCACCAAACACAAAATATAGGCACCCAAATTTGGTAGCGATTCGTTTCTTGGTTGCGGGCATTCAAATTTTCGCATTTATATCATTCAAACTTTTTGAGTTATTAGGTAACGGGTATCCAAACATTCGCATTTATCTCATCCAAACTTTGCAAATTATTAGGTAACGGACATCCAAACTTTCGCATTTATCTCATCCAAACTTTTCAAACTATTAGATAACGGGCATCCAAACTTTCGAATTAATCTCATCCAAACTTTTCAAATTATTATGTAACGGGCATCCAAACTCTCGCATTTATCTCATCCAAACTTTTCAAGTCATTAGAAAACGAACATCCAAACTTTCGGATTAATCTCATCCAAACTTTGCAAATTATTAGGTAACGGGCATCCAAACTCTCGCATTAATTTCATTCAAACTTTTTAACTTATTATAAAACGGTTATCCAAACTTTTGCATTTATCTCATCCAAACTTTTTAAATTGTTAGGTAACGGGTATCCAAACTCTCGCATTTATCTCATCCAAACTTTTCAAATTATTATATAACGTGGATCCAAACTCTCACTTTTATTTCATCCAAACTTTTTAATTTATTACAAAACGGGCATGCAAACTTTCTGTGACAGACAAACTGACAGAGATGTGAGTGGTCTTATAAGGGTTCCTGTTTTTTGTTTTTAGGCACGAAGCCCTAAAGATTAATTGTGATCCGTGAGGAGTTAAAATGTGTAAATTAGTTAATTTGTTAGAGCAAAATGAAAACTTTGTTTTAATCAGAAATAAAACGTAATTCGATGAAACTGTTAAATCTGTTAAATAACTTAAACTGTTAAATAACTTAAATTATATTTTTAACATAAAGTGCATAACACTGATTGAACAACCAGTTACTTCAATTTGAATAACTAGTTGGGTCCCAATTTAATTTTCTTACAGAATTGTGAATATCTACGTTTAGTATCTTATAAGTATACGCGTCTGCTTAACTTGAAAATCCTAGACACACCACTCTTTTTACTGAACGTATAAATAAATATTGTCTTTATCGTCCCACTAACTTAGCACATAGTCGGCTACACCACTTCTTCAGACTTGCATATAGACTCGAATCGCATTATCCCCATATCACATTTTCTAAAAAAAAAACTCAATCACACATCAAACTGCGTCAAAATAAAAAAAGACACCACTCCAAAACTTCCATCAAACCCCCGCCGGTATCAATCCTCTCGTCTATATCAAAATAATAATTACAATAATAATTCGAAACCAAAAAGAAAATAAAAAACGCTCACAAAATTTCAAAAACCATTATTCAAACTTGATATAAAAAATATTCCAAAGACAACTAATTAGACGCATTGTTCCCTGTGCCCGTTTTGGAGAGCCAGAGTTTAAAAAAAATAAAAACTAAGTGGAATCGATATCTCCTAGCCGCCAAACAAATGTAACCCCTATCCGTATAAACATTTAATGCTAAAATCGCACGCAACCGAATAACAGAGAAGAAATTCAAATTTTGACAGAGCCCACACACGAAAAACCTCCCAAACTCTCATGACATAAATACCAAACTTCTTCGAAAACACATACCACACATACGACCTTTAGAAAGCGAAACGTCAATTCGAATTAAAGAGAATACCTCTATGCCGCAAGCTAAATTAAGTCCCAACGTTATACGAATAAGCATCAAAATCGCTCGGCAACACGCTCCAGCATACGCCGTTGCGCAAGCTGAGCGCTCCGTTTTATTAGCGCGATAGACCCAGCCAATCAGAGCGGGGTCGGCATCAAAATGGCGGTCGCCTAGCAAGGCTGAATGCTTATACTATGAAAGTAATTTATTATCATGGATTCGTTGGGGAGAAAAGTTATTTATTAGGAAGTTCGGCGGGGACTTGCGGCGTTTTGTGAAAAGCCCTTTTGTTTGCCTTCTTTCCTTTATTACAATTTATATATAGACATACATTTGTGTGTATGTGTGTACCGGGGCGCGTTCTTCGATATAAGCGTATACGTTGATCTATATATACATATGGTGAACGTGACCGAACTTCGCTTGAATCCAGAATAGACAATGTCCATTTTTAAAATTATTCATGATAATTTGTAATTTATTATATTTCACATTTTAAAATGCACATTAGTAAAGTTATCTAGTTCATTGGGTAGTACCTGCTTTCAAAATTACCCCTAATAATAATTTTTTGCATTTAGATACCTAAATATTAATTTATAAACATAAAGATAAACATTATAATTACATACGTATAATTAAATATAATATTTTCATAATAAATTGATTAATGAAAATTTATGATTAGGTACAATTTAATAAAGAAATAAGATTCATTTGTTTTTAGGGGTTTGCATAAAAATGGATTTTTCAATTGATATGAATCTTTCACCATCATATAGCTTACGATGTGCAGATGGATATAGCATAAATAATATATTTTAGAACGCATGTATAATGAACAACAGCTACTTTAGCGAAGGCAATTTTTGATTTAAACTTCTAGACCATTATAGCTACTTTCAAATAATGTACCTATGGAAATGTACAAAAATGTTGAACGGTACGCATTGCTCATTATTACAGTTCGTCTTGCTATGAGCCATTTTCTGTTGTAAAACCAGACCGCAAAAGTTTTTTGAATTTTACGCACTAATCCGTTATAGCTACTTCGAAGCAATATTGCAAAAATCGTAAGTACACAGCAATGAAATCGGCAAGAGTTCTAGGTTGAATATAGCTATTTATGTATGTATTATAGGTTATTTGTTATAAATGTGTTTAAATTACAAAATTGGAACATAGGACTTACTGTTCTGTGCTAGAATATTAACCAATTAATCGTAAACAATTTACAAAAATCGATTAAAACAAAATGTAAACATAATCTCTTTTTTGGCCGGGCAAAACCGGAACGATCCTATATATCTATCTATAAAAAATATTAAGTCCCGTCAAGATCTTAGATGGACAAACATGGTCGCCGCCATTTTGAAACTAATACTTTTAAAATGGCGGCGGCGGTTTGACATTTAAATAAAATATCATACAATAAAAGTAGATACACAACTTTTGTCCAGGAAGCTTTTCCATTTCCTATTGGAAAAAAGAAAAACGACCCAATTTTTTTACTTTGTACCTATGGCAATGGCAAACAGTACCTAGATATATAAGGGATAAAAAAATCTACCTTGTTCAAGGTTCACTTTTCCAATTCCGATTGGCGTCTGTCCCACTGCTTTTGAAACGAAACTTCTTTAGCGACGCACGAGTCATACTGTCACGTTAAAATAGTGTAACGCGATATGTCATAAATTCTTATGCCATGCTCATAGATACCCATAAAGGTCTATGGTAGCTGTACAAGGGTTTTAGTAATTCGACAATTGGACCTGTTATTGCCATTCGTCTTTTGTATTTAAAAAAAATAAATATAGCAAAACATATTTTAATAATTAATATTAATTTACCATAAATACACCAGCAAACTCTGTCTTCCAGTAATTTCCATCTGCACTATTTCCGCATTGTTTAAGAGTTTTTTTGATAGTTCCAAAACTTTCATTAGTTAAATTACACGAAACATTTTGTTTGAACGTCTGGACATCTAAAAACAAAATATTCAGTTTTTAGGTTAAATTTTTTCTTTGATTTAGGGAGAAAAGGACCTTAAAACTCGCGAACTAACAGACAGACATTTGACTGCCTAATTGCTACTTTCATCAACATACGCGTAATTATGGCAAACAAAATAAGGCAACATATTGTGAATACTTTATTACAGAATGGCGTTTTGTGTTCAAAATGGTTACTATGTTTCTATGCGATACAGAAATACGACCAGTCAAAGTAGTCTTAAATTATAACAGTAGATAACTAACAACTTTTGGGTATCAAAAATCTTTTTGGATATCCTTTGAATTAGCCACCTCGGATCTCATTAACAGTACTAGCGGTGGGGCGTGTATACTGGAATCCGTATGAGTACCTAGTATTTGCGTGGAAAGGATGTGACATTCCGCAGATACCTGTTACAAAATTCGCAGCTTTCTGTCTCTTTTAGTAGTAACTCAACTGCTACAAGAGCAAAAGAAACAAAGCGATTACCGAGGTACGCAGGCTAACCCGTTCATCGCATAAATTTCTTCTTATGAAAGAATGAAACAAAAAATGTTCCACGTAATAAGCTCGTATTCATTACTCGTACTTTAGTGTTTGCTTCATACTACGTGTTGTCTAGTCCGCCTAAACTGATTGTGTATCCACATTTAGCGAGTACATATTCATTCATAGTCTCTGAAAGTTCGTAATCGAAAGTTATAGAACAGTAAACATTATATTTTATATTTGTAACTTTTTGTTGAATGAATCCGTCATTCAAATAAGTGAAAGACCCAAATATAATAAATCCCCGTACGCAAAAAAAATTGACTATATTATGACGAGTATGCGTGCCGTGTACGACCTAATATTTTGTAACAGGTTATTAGGCAGGTATGTAGGCAGGTACCTGTTATTTTTACATACTCGTAACAGGACATCCTAATACGAAAAAATACTGATATTGTTCACCTTAAAGCAGTACTCATTTATCGTGAAAAGTTAAAATTATGCAACTCGTTCAAAATTTTGACGGCCTGTTAAAGTCACAAGGGTGACTATGTTGAAACCGTCCACCATTTTGATGTATTGTGTTACAGGCTCCACCAAGTGTGTATCAGAAGTGGTGGCTGATCCCGAGAAAAAAAAATTACGATACCAAGGTGACTGTTTTTATAGTGACTACCATTTTAATATAAGTATTCACTTACACTACGTAGGGCGTATCCAAAATGGTGGCCGATCCTGCCTGCTCCATGTCGTAAAATACGAATAATTTTAAGACCTAGATGACTTTTATATACCGGCCTCCATTTTTCTTTAATTTTTTACGGGTGTGGGGATGTTTTTCAAATGCACAATTTTAAGTAATATTATTTATGAGGAAACACTTTCAAATCAACATTCATAACAAACTGGCCAGTGCAATAATGAAACATTTAGACATAACAAGAAAAAGAAACATTACAGGTTATTCCCCGAGAAACTATTTGACTTTCCGTCATACGGCAAGTCGACGTGACACAGTCGCGTTATGAAGAATGATCGAAACAAACCAGATTGCATAAACATTCCATAAACAAACGTCGCTAAGTTTCACCACTCGAATTTCTCTCATTGTCTCTGATCAGACTTATTCGCCATTAGAAATCTAAAAACCATCTTGCGCTTTTACTGGTGAAAGGAGTCAGGTTCTTGACATGCCTCTGTCTCTTTTCTAAGACCAATGCGAAGTAATTAAGCAAGAATACTTACGTCAAGTCCAATTTACGTCAATAACTTGCTTGGAACCACGGCTCCGCTTCTCTAAATATATAAATACATGCTTAAGTTCACACTGTTATATTTAACGGAGCATTTTTTTTAATTACGAAAAAAAGTCAAGCACGAGTGAAACTCGCACTACGATGGTTCCGTACAAATTTAGGCATTTATAAACATTTACTTGTACATAATATTCCTATTAAACTATGTACAAAATTTAAATTTTTTAGAACGAATATATATTGCCTACTATATCTTTCACAGGAGCAATTTAAAAAAAAACGAGTGTGCTTTAGACCACACGACTGAAGTAATACTTCAAACTCACAAAATATGAACTTTAAAATGAATTTACAATTTTATTCACTTTAAACGTAGAATATTTAATGTATTGAACAAAATAATAATTTATAAAATTGTTCAAGAACGAAATTAAATTACAAAATAATAAAAAAATCACCGTTCGCGTAACGCTAGCAAATTTGCATATATATATATATATATATATATATATATATATATATATATATATATATATATATATTTCATGCACTGGCTATGAGAGGAAGAGAGAAAGAAAATGTGCGCGCGCACTGCTCTCTTGCTCCTACAGTGCGATACAGACAATAGGCTTGCACTGTGTCTTAGATATACGAAACATAACTGGCTATGAGAGAAAGAAAATGTGTGCTCGCACCTCCCTCTCTTGTCCCTACAGTAATATACGAAACGTAACTCTCTCTCTTTCCGTCTTCACTTACTTATATCTCCCTCTCAACTTCTTCTATGGGGGGTGATGTTGATCGCCTGCTCGTGGTGCCCCCTGCGTAATCAAAACGATCAACCATAGATCGCCTTAAAGCGCGCTGACCTCTCAACTTCCGTTCGCCTCGCCCGATCACAATTTTCGTAACGCTTTCGTCACGCATTCACCAGCTTACTCCCCAAGTCAAGCGTGCGTAAAGAAGTTTTACTTCAAAAATATATCTTTATGTGATATAATATATATAAATATAAAAATAAACAAACTCACTTTCGCATTTATAATACTATATAAAGCATATTTAGGAGACTTTTTCACATTTGACCAAATATTAAAAATAAAGAACGTATTATAATCATGAAATAGTTTTTGAAGATATAATAAAAGAAATACGTCTTAAATGAACGTCTGTCTGTGTAACGTTAAGATAAAGGGATATATTAGTAAAAACGAATTATTTAATTGAAAACGTACTTACGAAAATAAAAAAAAAATTTCAGTCAAGAGTAACGGTTAAATATGATAATTAAGTGTTACTCAATTTAAAAAAAAATATAACGAGCTAGACAGCTTGAGAAAATTTCCAAAAATAGGATGCAATTTGGAACAGACAAAGACACATTTAGATAATACACATAAAAACCAAAGAAATTTTTCCAATTATATACCTACAACGTACGAGCAAGATGGCATTAGGAAAAACTAGAATTTTCCAATTCTTTGTAAAGTTTGAACGAGACTGAATTAAGAAGAGCAAGAATTTTCCAATTATTTGCAAGATGCAAGATGGAATTAGGAAGAGATAAGATTTTCCAAAACTTTGCAAAGTTCGAGCGAGATGGAATTAAGAGCTAGAATTTTCCAATTATTTGCAATGTTTGAACAAAATGGAATTAGGAAGAGTTAGCATGTTCCAATAGTTTGCAAAGTTCAAGCGAGACTGAATTAAGAAGAGCAACAATTTTCCAATAATTTAAACGTGCAAGATGGAATTAGAAAGAGATAAAATTTTCCAATACTATGCAAAGTTCAAGCAAAATGGAATTAAGAACAGCAAGAATTTTCCAATTATTTGCAATGTTTGAGCAAAATGGAATTAGGAAGAGCTAATTTTTTTCAATTCTTTGCAAAGTTCGAGCGAGACTGAATGAAGAAGAGCTAGAATTTTCCAATTATTTGCAAGGTATGAACAATATGGAATTAAGAAGAACCAGGAAATAGGGATCGCGAGAGGTGGGTTCTTTCAGACGAGCCTTGAACCCATTTGCAGAGGCCGATTTCCTCCAGTCGATTAGACCCAGTACATCGTCCAGTTGATTCCAAAGCTTTTCAGCTTGGACAGAAAAAGAGTTTTCGTGGAAAATATACTTCAAGAAAATACTATAAAAGGTCGTCGCAATTAAAAACGCCAAAAATACATGGTACACTGCAAAAAAAGAATGGTGGATGTGTAAAAATTACTCATCGTAAAAAACATTGGATACAAACAAAACTTGGATACAAAAAACAATGGAAACAAACAAAACTTGGATACAAACAAAACTTAACTTGAATCTAAAATATTTCTAAAGAAAAACAAAGTAGTATATTAAAATTATATATCAATAAATACAAGCCTTCAATCTCTACAAAAAACTTTGAAAAGTTAATATTTGGATGCAGTGACAAAAGACAGCTCCAAATTATAATAATTTTATAAAGAAAAACAGTTTGTTTGTTTTTTTTTAAGGTTTGGCGCAAAAACGGCGCCAAGCACGATTGCTTACAAGGTCCATATAGATACAGGTGTATTATTATCCATTTCAAATTATGTGAACAATTGGCAATATATATTAAAGAAAAAACAGTCCAAGAGTGTGCTGGGCACATTTTCAATTTAAATTTTGAAACCATTACAGCTACAATGAAATAACGTACCAAGATTTTGTAGACCAGATGAAAATCCACAAAAAAGTTTAAGACCCATGACTAATTATAATTATTATTATCGCAAAATATAACCCGAAGCCAGTATGGACTTATAATATATTTACATTCCTCAAAAATACGAACAACCTTAACTAAACTTACCAGCGTCGTCTACCACTCTTCAATACCTAACATACAAATCCAACAACAAAAAATACACACAATTCAAACGACACAATCTACATACATACATACGTACATAACCTTAGGTAACCCATAATTAATGATATCAGGAAATGCAGGCCCCCTCCCCAAATATACCCCGTCCTACCCCGGCACATGCGCACGACAAACAGACGGGCCGAAACGCTCGGAGTCTTTTAACGCGTATCTAGTCATATATACACACATACATACAAATAAAAACATCAATACGCTAAGCATTATCATTCGCCCATTATAATATTTATTATAACAGACGTCCTTTGTCAACGGCGTTCAGAAAGCGACTGAGAATTTATGACTGGATCCATAGACAATTTGTGTCAAATCACGGCCGGTCTATAAAGATGTCATATTCGCATGGGAATAGAGACGCGTCTCCGTCGCGGCTCTATGGAGGCATAAAGTCTATCGTTGCTCCCATTGTTGTCTGTGACAAAGTAAGTTTCATGAGGGTAGTTAGAACGGACAAAAGGTGTGATTTTTGTAAGGTTTTTGAAGTATATGTTTTTTTTCGTCCGCTCGAACAGAGGCGCAGTAGTTTCAGGTGAAAAGTTTATTTTTTAAGAGATCATGGGTTCGAGTACAAAGATTTTGCTCGACACAGTCAAAGCATGGGTTTTTCTGCTTTTTCACACTTCCTGCTTGTTGAGTTAAAATCGATAATTTCACGTTTAGAATAAGAAAACATAATTTTCGGAAAATTTGTCCATTTTCCATATGCAAGATACAACAAAATGTGCGTTTCAATAAAGTATTCAAGGGTACTAATTATTTCTCGAACTAGTTTAGTTTAAAGGCTTACTTTCAAAACTCATTAAAAAAAATTAAGGGCGGTTTTTCACGATCCATTGTCTGTAACATAGTTATTGTTATTACTTTAAAGGATACAGGCCGAAAAAGATTTGGATGTTCCGCTTCAACACTAAATAGAAACGGAGAACGATAAATTTTCTTTAGTGGAACCAAAATAAGACCTTATTCAGGGCGCACTTTTTTTCTTGCGACAATTTTTACGCGAATTAATTGTTGTCAAAGGAAAATCGATATTTTCATACGTTACCGAGACGTGGACATTGCGAGAGCTGGAAAAGCGGAAAATGGATGCCCTAGAGATGTGGTGCTAGATAAAAATGCTGGGAGTGTCATAGACAGAATTTCGTACAAACACCTCCGTACTTCAAGAACTCGGAATCAAGCAGCGTCTATCAACCCAAGTACAGTCTCGAATTTTGGAGTTCTTTGGCCCAGTCTCGAGGCGAAACAATGACTCCATAGATCGTTTAGTGATCGGCTAGAAGGAAACAGACCGCGTGGTCCATGCGATGGGCTGATAAAATAAAATTAGCAATTGGAGACCCTCTATATAAATGCACTAGGATGTCGGCCAACTAGTTAAGATGGCGAGAAATTGTGAGGAGGGTCACACTAACCACTAATGATGATGTAGCCTCATCATGACCACGACCGGTCTATCAAGAGCGACACGACTGAGAAGAAGAAAGGAAAATCGACCCTGGTATATACGAAAATAACTGAAACAGAATTCCTAAATAGGGAATTGAAAACATTAGGGAATCCTTTTTGCGATGGACGTGGCATTTGTTTAAATATTTTTTTTTGGAAAATCGTTTCAAGCCCTACTAAAATTCCTTTTATCCTTCAGTAACCTAGATAAGTAGCATTAACCTCACTGCTAAGTATAATCAGGTATTAAGTATATAATAAGTTTACTGAGACTCTCGCGCGAAGTCTAAATAATGTTATAAATATGAAAGTGTATTTGTTTGTCCTTCTGTCACATCGCAACGAAGCAACGGATCGACGTGATTTTTGCACAATAATAGGCGGGAAATGACAGAGGCTACTTTTATCCCGGGAAACCTCATTCGTTTGGGAAAATTCTTATTTGAAATTGAAGAAGTACACAAAAAACCAACAAAGCAACATCGCAACGGAGTAACGGATCGAGGTGATTTTTGAAACGCTACATATAAGGTAACAATATAATCACAACCCCCTAATTAAGAGAGAAATATTTAATTTCCCTCAATCATTATAGATGGCACTGCAGATTTTAATATCTCCCTGAAGTATTAAACTACGTAAAAGAGCTAGTTATCTCTAATAAGCTAGACATTTTAACGTACTTCACCGAACCTAGCAACAATGACGTCGAGTCAGACAGATGATAGCAGAAATAAAAAACCTTCACACAATCGAAACTCCAGTTTACCCAAACTGAACGAAACACCGCTGACACGCAGACGCCAACTGTGGAGACGGAAATCCAAAAACTTAATGTTGGCCATTAATCATGGGGCCATTTCGAAAGGCGAATGTTTCAAATCTCCGACATAAAGGACTCGAAATGAGAGAAAAATACAACGATTCAAATTATTTTATTAATACTCTCAGATAGGTACACGCTCACGGAATGCACAACGGACGCGGTCACACCGAGCAGTTGAGCGCGGTGCGGCCGAAATTTGCCGCATCGCGCAACGCAAACCGCTTCATTCGGCAAGCAATATTCTGATTTAGATTTCTGATTAGGAAAAGTTCATAGTTTACTTCCAAAATTAACCGGATCCCATACGAAAAGCCTTAGATAAAAGTGGGACCTTTTTCATATAACAAGTGACCTTTTTCATATAACGGTTGCGGTTCGGACGATAAAGTTCTTGTTTACCATAAAAGATATTATTTAATTTACTTTCATATTCCATCATCGGTACCGAGGGCGTAGGACCCAACCGCGCTCGACGAGCGCCCCGTACGCCCCCCGAGCTGCAGGCACCCGGCAGACAATGAATGCCAATTAATGACGCCGCAATGACGCAGCTAACACAACGTCCCAAGGGACAGAGAGCGGGCCGGGCGCGGCGCAGACACAAATATCGATATTCATCAGCGTACCAAACGCAAGAATTCGCAGCTGTGAAGGTCTTCGTGACGATGCTACGAAGCAAATTTACTGGTAGCTCCGTTTCAATTACTTTCAATTTGATCGACTTCATCACCAGAGCCACCATTATAGACTACCGGTACAGTTTAATTCCTTTATTTACCGATAACTCAAAGTTCTTTCTCGAGGTCTTCACTATTGCAAGTTATGTCAGAACAATATCGACTCCTGTGATCAATGGAGTCTGGGTAATGAACTGAATTTTAAGTTTATATTGAACGACATAAAAGGCTATTCATGAGATAATGATATACTCCAGTGGTCTTTGGAAAATTAAGTTTATCGTATTGATTTATCTAAGTTTTCCATTAAATAGACATAAATGCTTTCATTTGACTAAAATTTTTCTCACTTATTTTGGTCACTATTAAACAAAGTGGAGAGTTTTCATTTAGACAATCGTGGAATCCGGGAAAATTGTACTGTAAAATTCGGGAAACAATACTTGAAAAATGTTCCTAGATACTGAAGTTATTTTGTTTAAATAACCAAATAATTGTGACTTACTGTGATAAAACGCTTCCTTAACCATTGCAAGTATATTGATAGTAGCTGATAGTCATACCTACGTCATAACTTGGTGTCAACAAACAATAAGTTCATATATCTAAAGTTTTATTGATTTTTTTTAAATTCTACATCTGTATATAGAGGTACTCAAACTAAGTAGGGCCGAGTTTTTGAACAACATTCATTTGAAACCATTTACTGCGAATTCCTGCCAATGGTGCTCAGTGCCACAGTTTTATTAAACATATTCATGTTGAATGCTAGATCTGTCAATTAACCTGTGATGTCACCGTTCATTTTATAAAAAGACCTCAGGCTTCATTTATTAATATCAATTAGACAAAGTAGGCTTAATATTTTGAAGTTCACTAATATCTATCAGATAATGTTATACTATAACTAGGTATTTACCCGTGAATCAGATCGCGTGAACTACTTTATTTATCAGTTAGATCGGTCAATGAACTCGTGATATCATCGATCATTTTATAAAAAGGCCTCAGGCCTCATTTATTAATCTCAATTAGACAAAGTATGCTTAATATTGAAGTTCACTAATATATATCAGATAATATTGTACTACAACTAGATATTTTGTATTATTATATTATTTATCAGTTAGATCGGTCACTAAACCTGTGATGTCACCGTTCATTTTATAAAAAAGGCTTCAGGCCTCATTTATTTTATCATTTAGACAAAAATAAGCTTAATATTTTGAAGTTCATTAATATCTATAGGATAATATTGTACTATAACTAGGTATTTACCCGCGACTCCGATCGCATGAACTACTTTATTTTTCAGTTAGATCGGTCAATGAACTTGTGATGTCACCGTTCATTACATAAAAAGGCCTCAGGTCCCATTTATTAATATCAATTAGACAAAGTAGGCTTAATATTTTGAAGTTCACTAATATCTATCAGATAATGTTGTACTATAACTAGATATTTACCCGCGGCTCAGATCGCGTGAACTACTTTATTTACCAGTGAGATACGTAGATAATGTTTAGTGCTTTTTAGAGTTTACTCCTTAGGAATACATTTTCATATATAGCGTCCGGTATGAAGTTTTATTAGGAGTAAAATCAGAAGTTCAGAGCGTTAAAAAAGTGTAACCGTTTGTAAGTCTGGATGTAGGAGGTAATCTCCGAAACTACTCATCCGATTTCAAAAATTCTTGCACCAATATTTATAAAGGACCTTCTAGGTGTCCATCCAGAAGGTCCTGTATTAAATACATAGGTTGTATATTATACCGTTAAAAAAATTACATGAAGACCAGTTTTGCAACGTAAGTCAAGGAAAAAACAGTCGAGTGAATGCGTTTCTAATGAACGCTGCCTTAACGGTAAGATATATATTGATAGACGATATTTATTTTTATATACAGTGTTACCTATTTTATAAATTACAAGATAATCGTAATAATACTTAAGGAGTATACTCCAGTGGTGCATCGGAGCTGACACGCACAATTTTTTTTCCAGACTTTCTGACTTGGAATCAGTATATATGCCTTTCTTTATTAAGCTGAGATAAAAACTAAAGTGAAATATATATCTACGCACAAACATACTAAATTTTAGCTCATTATTAATATAGACTTCCTGGCGCAATTAATATTAACTAATACCTAATATGATTGGGGGGTGGGGGAGTATTATCGAGAATATTTCAAAAGCAATGACATCCAGCGTCATCATCACGGTTTTCCTATAATCTTGGCGTAGGCTTCTAAAGATTTTGTTTTTTTTTAATAATTTCACGTTCAGCAGTTTCAGGAATAACTTTACGTTAAAGTCGTTTGATATAAACTTAAAATTCATTTAATTACTCGTATTAATTTGCAATTTTTTAAATTTCATGACACAAGTGAAGCCTCCGGTCATAGCTAGTTAAAGATATTTCCCAAACTTCGTGTAGGAGTCTAGGATTTCTTATATCATAGACAGACACGTGTAGTTCATAAATACTTAATCTTAATTAAAAAAAAACGCGCTCTGAATATAAATATATATCTACACATGAGTGAAGGGGCGTGTCAGAGCTAGCTACAGATATTTCCCAAAATTCGTGCAGGAGTCCAGGATTTCTTATATCTTAGACTGATATTGAATATATTTGGCGTTAATTTTGTAGAAATTCATTATTCACAGTTAAATGAAACCACGTGATGTAGTATTATTTCTACTTTCTTTAAGTTCTTTACAACGACCTAAGTTTCGTTGTATTACAACATCTTCAGGTGGGCTATTAGCAAAGATTATCTAGCAAAGATATCTTTGCTAATAGCCCACCAGTTTTATTCAGACAGTCAGATAAGAGCTATATATATTTATTCAGACAGTTAGATATGAGCTAAGTAGATTCATTAAGATAGATAAGAGCTAAGTAGATTTATTCAGACAATCAGATAGAGCTAAATAGTTCAAAAACTCATATAAGTCATTTATCCAGTCAGATAAAAGCTAAGTAGATACATTCAAACAGTCAGATAAGAGCTAAATACATTTTTCAGACCGATATGAGCTAAGTAGATTTTTTCACACAACCAGAAGTTCTTCTTTAAATGATACTTATAGTCGCCGATCATATCTTTTTTATATGTCTTTAATAAATTAAAGTCATGCTTAAATATCTTATGGCAAAGCTTCAATTTATATTGTAAGTTGTGGAATGAAAATGAAGAAAAAGATTTTCCAATTTCCGATCCGACTTCCAATAAAAATTCTCCAGTACCTAAAATATTTTATGTATAAGCCGACAAACAACAGAATTCCACACGCAACCCGTGGGTTATTTTATAAAAAAAAAGGAATCAACCACACGACCCAATAAAAGAAAGGGACAACACGACCACACTTTGTCGGCAAACCAAAGACAAAGCGACCGTAATTATCATTGTAGAACAAGACGATTGGCCGCCACGATAGACAGCGGCCGCCATGACAGCGGCCGCTCTACAAATGCTCTCTGGTACCACCGTTTTTGTACCTACCCGCTTTTTTTTCGTATCTACCTCTGTTTTGTTTTTTACTTTTTTTTGTACTCGTTTCATCATCTCGCTATAATGGAGGACATGAGAACCGAGTCTGGTTCTGTACAGCCGGCCGCGCGGGCACCAGTTTCGTCCATATATGTATGAACGATGGGAGTTGTTCCTCTCTCTTTTTTTTCTCTCGACCCGATCCATTGTCTATTCGTGTAATCTAAATTGGATTTTTTGTGGCCAGTTATTAATTTATTTTCGTTATGTAGATAGTTGAACAGGTATAGGTTGGTATACAAATATAATACGCGTATATATTTAGGAATTGTTTCTACGTTTTGATGTAAACATTATTTCGCCTACTCTCGGTGGTCAGCCATGTCGAAATATGTGTAGACATGTCGCTCGCTGTTAATCTTGGGGATATCTAACAGCAACACGATATGGTTTAGCGCACACAAAATGCTGTACCCACATCCTAGCTATAATATGATAAATGCTAATGTAAATTTATTTGTGTTTCTTTATTTGTCTGTTTCTTCATTTGTCTGTTCCTTTACTCGTTTGTTCCTTTACTCGTTTGTTCCTTTACTCGTCTGTTTCTTTACTCGTTTGTTTCTTTATTTGTCCGTTTCTTTACTCGCCTGTTTCTTTATTTGTCCGTTTCTTTATATGTATGTTTCTTTATTTGTCTGTTTCTTTATGTCTGTTTCTTTATTTGTCTGTTTCTTTACTCGTTTGTTCCTTTACTCGTTTGTTCCTTTACTCGTCTGTTTCTTTACTCGTCTGTTTCTTTATTTGTCCGTTTCTTTATATGTCTGTTTCTTTATTTGTCCGTTTCTTTATATGACTGTTTCTTTATTTGTCTCTCTTTTGCGCATCAGCTACTCGACTTATCTCTGTGAAATGTTGCATACATGTAGCTGGTATCGCGGAGATGAATATTCAGTCTGTCACAGGCGTTTTTCCAGGAAGCACTTTGACGCAGAACATGAAATCTGGCATAGCAGTAAAGGACATTAACCGGAAAAGCCTAATTTATTTGTCTGTTTCTCTATTTGTACAAATATATATCTGACAAAAATACGATATTCGGAATTTTTTTTCTTGCTATTGCTATCAAAAGTACCAAATTATTTTATTACAAACCATAAATAGGCCGAAACTATCACGAGTATATATAATTATCGCTAATTCAAGCGCATTAAATCAATGAAAACCTGTCAAGCACGAGCGGAATTCGCAATACGAAGGCACGTATTCATTTAGGCATTTACAAACATTTAATGGTATCTACATAATATTCCTAGTAAAGTATTTGTAACATTTCAATTTTTCAAAACATAAATATATACACTAGGATGACTTCATCCCTTTTTTAAGGATATGATAATAAAAATCTAACAACTCCACATGGTACTTGGTTACTTCTTCGTAGCGAACTAGTTATTGATGAGTCATTTACTACTGCGTCACAAATCTACCCAAGTTAATAATTCCATTCTACATGGTGTATATATATATATATATATATATATATATTTGAATATTTCAAAAACTATAACGGCGTCTAGAAAGACAGTTACAATTTTTCCATAACCTTTGCGCAGACTTCTAAAAACCATATTATTCATAATTTTAAATTCATGCCTTTCGGAAATTAGTATTTTAAATTCTCGTTATTGGTATTATAAAATCTATGCCGACTTACAAGATTATAGGTCTATAAACTATGCCTAGGTCTATAACCGGATTATAGGTCTATATCGGCATAGGTCTATAACCTATGCCGACTATAAGATTATAGGTCTATAAACTATGCCTAGGTCTATAACCGGATTATAGGTCTATATCGGCATATGTCTATAACCTATGCCGACTATAAGATTATAGATCTATAAACTATGCCTAGGTCTATAACCGGATTATAGGTCTATATCGGCATAGGTCTATAACCTATGCCGACTATAAGATTATAGGTCTATAAACTATGCCTAGGTCTATAACCGGATTATAGGTCTATATCGGCATATGTCTATAACCTATGCCGACTATAAGATTATAGGTCTATAAACTATGCCTAGGTCTATAACCGGATTATAGGTCTATATCGGCATATGTCTATAACCTATGCCGACTATAAGATTATAGGTCTATAAACTATGACATAAATATAGAAATATTGTCTACTATATCTTTCACAGATACAATTATAAGTCACTGATTTTTTTTAAATTTTTTCCTTTATTTGTGCTATAAAAGTAAGATTATGTTAAAAATAAACAAAAAATCGTTTTAAATATCTTTTTGTTGTGTGAACCAACAACAATGTAAGGCTGTAAGACCTCAATATACTATATTAATTTCAACTTGATATTGCAAGCCGTTTCTGAGGAAAAGGGCTTTCCTTGACAGACAGACAGACGGACGGATAACCAAGTCATCTCATAAGAGTTCCGCTCCTTTCACTTTGATGAAAAAAAACCCTAAAAATGGGTTTAAAAATGGTGCAAAAGCGGAATACCACTTGAACCGCAATGCGAAGACCGCCATGTAGTTCAAGAACGTGGTCTAAGATCTTGAAGAGGAATCCATTCCAGATAACTACAATGAATACGATATCTAACTGAAAAAGATCTTCAAATGACTTCCCGCCAATGACTTAAATGCTGTCACAGACCAGTACAGACATATTTGCATACATCAAGAAATTTACAAAATACTCACTTCAAAAGTAAGTTATGAAACGCGGTAAAGCTCATGAAAGCAGTCAACGTGAATCGAATTTGCGAGATAAGTGTCCTATAACATAATTAAAATTGTTAGCACATATCAACATACATGCAGTTTTAAACTGCCTTGCAATAAAGACCTCGTTCGAATATATAAGTACTCGGAATTTTTTGTCCGCTCTTTAACAGAAGCTTGTTATGCAGACTCCATTGTAATACGATTCATTATTAAAAATAACATATTAAATATGCTATTGCTTGTTGTGCAGACTCCAGACACTTTGGCGTCCACACTAAAGCGTTTAAAGTCTGTACAAAAAGCTATAGTTCAAATAAAAATATTCAGTGCACCTGTCCGCTCTTTAACAGCAGCTTGTTATGCGGACTCCGCTGTAACACAACTAATTAATTATTCAAAGCAACGTATTTCATATGCTACAGCTTGTTATTCAGACACCAAACACTTTGATGTCCTTACCAAAGTGTTTAAGGTCTGTTCAACAAGCTGTAGTGCAAATAAAATATTCAGTGCACCTGTCGGCTCTTTTACAGCAGCTTGTTATGCGGACTCCACTGTAGCAAGATTCATTATTCAAAGCTACATACTATATATGCTACAGCTTATTGTTCAGACTCCAAACACTTTGGCGTTCGCACCAAAGTGTTTAAGGTCCGTACAACAAGTTTTATCTTTGAATATGCATATGTTGCATGTTGTTTTAAGTACGTAATTTTCTGGTGTTATTACGAATGATCTTAAAACATCTTAGTAAAACAAGAAAATATAAATTTTCTTCAAAATTTTATTCATCATTTCAGCTGTATTACAGCTGTTCAAACATATACTGAAAAACACTAAAAACAACATGTACCTCCCCCATTCCTCCCTTATTTCTGAAACCAATGAACTTAAAATTGAAATATGTTTTTTAGAAGACTGCGCAAGGGTTGTGGAAAAATTGTAACTGTCTTTCTAGACGCCGTTATAGTTTTTGAAATATTCAGAAAGATTATATATATATATATTATATATATATATATATATATATATATATATATATATATATATATATATGTAGGTCTCGCTCTACTTAAATATATTGTCTGTTAGATTGCTCTTGTCTGTTTCGCGCGATTTCCAACGCTTTCAGCTGACACCGGCCAAATCGGACAAATCCGACAATATTCGTATGACACCAAGTTGGTGTCAAAAATACGTATAGTATAATGAACTCATCTACACTAAACTGACTTAAACTTACTCGCATTTAAAAACCAGCTTATTGCCAAGACTCCATTGCAACTTGGAATCGAATTCATTAACACATCAATAATACATCTCACAATTCGCTTTCGTCGAAGCGTCCAAACAAACCTGGAGCACGGTGGAATTCCACAAAACAAAATAGAAACAGCGCCTACCTTCGGACGGCCGTCGAGTCGCATCACGATGACTGTCTAAAGTGCGGGGCGTTTTTTGTTCCAGCCGCCCAGCTAGCTACGGAGCGCCGCCCGAAGCCGGGCGAAAGTGATGAAGATGCCAACGAAGCGTGATTGGCTACAAAGCTAAGTGCAAGGTAACAGTGACTGCGGCGAAATAGGTTGAGGACACCGTGACTAGACAGAGGACGATACGGGTCACAGTGCGTAAGGCATAGTAACGTTGACCTGCTGACGGGGTGGTTTTGGGAGCGCGTAAACAAACTATAAACGCGGTACTCGGAAAAGGAAATGACGTCACTATGATCCACTCTAACAGATGAGTCTATGTGAGGTAGGACTCAAGCCAATACTATAACTAGGAATGTCTGATGGTGTCGTTTTTTTAGTGTCGCTTAAACAAACTATAAACTAAGTAGTCGGAACCGATGTGACTATGCTCCTCTCTAACAGACGAGTCCATATAAGGTAAAACTCAAGCCAATACTATAGCTAGGAATGTCTGATGGTGTGGTTTTGTTAGTGTCGCGTAAACAAACTATAAACTAAGTATTCGGAAACGACGTCACTATGCTCCTCTCTAACAGACGAGTCCATATAAGGTAAAACTCAAGCCAATACTATAGCTAGGAATGTCTGATGGTGTGGTTTTGTGAGTGTGGCGTAAACAAACTATAAACTCAATATTCGGAAAACGAAATGACGTCACTATGCTCCTCTCTAACAGACGAGTCTATCTAAGACTCAGACCGACTAGTTACTAATTAGGACTCAAACAAGAATATATCTACGTATTCAAAACGAATACAACATCCCAAGTGAACAACACTAACAATTAAATTCTATGGCTTTTACTAAATTTCCAGCAGAAAAATCCCTATTTTTAGTAGCCCATAGCCAAACTAGGAATCCTTATAGTCTATCTGTCTGTCCGTTCGTATGTCAAAAACGTTTTACTCGTAAACTATTAGTGCTATAACGCTGAAATGGTTGGCATGATTATAAATACTTAGAACGCCTAAGTTATGAAACAAAATCTTAAAAAAAAAGTTTTTCAGTGTACCCCTCCCCTCACACTTAAGGGAAGTGGGGGTGCTTTTCTTACGTATATGCCATTTGTAGGGTATAGTTTAATAGGTCGTCAAAATTTGAGGGTACGTCGCGAGTACTTTTTCGATTGAGAGAGGGTCTGTAAGAAGGTAACAGAAACTCCATACAAGTGCCTTAAATCAACTGCAAATATAACTTTGTATTTTAAAATGTATATTTATTATGTTTGTTAAAGATATATTAAGCAATGTATTTATGTATTTACATGGTGAGAAATAATATTGTATCAACGTGCATAATGTCTTCACGTCTGTTTAAAATGATATTGTATCAAATGATAATGTATATTTATTATGATAATGTATATTTATTATGTTTGTTAAAGATATATTAAGCAATGTATTTTTGTATTTACATGGTGAAAAATAATATTGTATCAACGTGCATAATGTCTTCACGTCTGTTTAAAATGATATTGTTAAAAATAATATTGTATCAACGTGCATAATGTCTTCACGTCTATTTAAGATGGAGTTGACAATATGCTAGGTCGTGAAAAATTAATATTTTTACATTAATAGAATATAATTAAATGTTTATTAGTAGCTAAATGTGTACAGAACTTGTAGTCGTCATCTAAGAAAGAAAACTTAAAAAGAAAAATTAGGTGAAAAGACCGAGAGAGGAAAAAACGAGTGTGCTTTAGACCACACGACTGAAGTAAAACTTCAAATTCACAAAATATGAACTTTAAAATGAATTTACAATTTTATTCACTTTAAACGTAGAATATTTAATGTATTGAACAAAATAATAATTTATAAAATTATTCAAGAACGAAATGAAATAATAAAATAATAAAAAAATGACCGTTCGCGTAACGCTAGAAAACTCGCATATATATATATATATATATATATATATATATATGTATATATATATTTCAGGCACTGGCTATGAGAGGAAGAGAGAAAGAAAATGTGCTCGTGCACTGCTCTCTCTTGCTCCTACAGTGATACAGACAATAGGCTTGCACTGTGTCTTAGATATACGAAACATAACTGGCTATGAGAGAAAGAGAAAAAGAAAATGTGTGCTCGCACCTTTCTCTCTTGTCCCTACAGTAATATACGAAACGTAACTCTCTCTCTTTCTGTCTTCAATAACTTATATCTCCCTCTCAACTTCCGTTCGCCTCGCCCGATCACACTTTTCGTAACGATCTCGTCACGCTTACTCCCCAAGTCAAGCGTGCGTAAAGAAGTTTTACTTCAATAAACAGCTCATTAACGGAAGTATACGATGGTTATATATTAATTGTTAATAAACAATTTGAACGAATCGATAAATTTTTATTTTCGCACTCTTTAATGAAATAGACAAAATTGAAACCCCACTCCCGTTGCATTACTTCCGTCACACATTTTCGTGACGCTTTCTCGATCGACTTGTATCCAATCGTGTAATTAACAATTTGTTTTCAAAATGGCGGAATAATTATGCACTCAGAAAACACTTACCGGTCTCCGTATCGATGGTGTACGACAGTCCAGACCACGGGTCTTCCTAAAAAGCAAACAATACAGGTTAGGCCTTAAAAATAAGAGACAGACTAAAATCGGTACCGTAGTGCGATCTTGTCTTATTCCACTACTGCCTACCCATTTTCAATAAGGAATGAATGAATGAAAGAAAAAAAATGCTATCTGCTCTGTCGCTCTCTTCTAACGGCGTTGTTCAATCAGTTCGTGATGCAACACCGTCTGCTGCATATTTTTTAAATTTTTTTATTCGATTCCCAGTTTCAGACGGAAAATATTCGTGATATTAAAATATTCAACCCACACAGAAAGAACTTAATGACAGTTTTTTTTCTATACTTTGAGAACCGTTTGGGTTTTAACAAATTTTAAATTGATTTGAAAAGAAATTAATCATTTGATTTAGTATTGAACTTAGTTTTTTTGTACAAAGATAGTTTTTTTCATACTTTGAGAACCATCTGGGCTTTAACAAATCTTAAATTGATTTGATAAGAAATAAATTATTTATTTTAATATTGAATATATTTGGCGTTAATTTTGTAGAAATTCATTATCACTTAATTTTTATTCACAACTAAATGAAACTACGAGATGTGATATTATATCTACCCTATTTAAATCGGTATCCACAACCCCGAACGCGTTCAATTAATATATACTAGCGTGACCCTTGCGAAGCCTTCGCATTATTTATTCCATTATGAAGCTCAGATGACAGATCAAACAAATATTTTACTAAAATTGACATATAGAGGCGCAAGTATCAAAAGCATTGAGCTAAAGTGCCACTTTATTTATACGTGAGTGGATTTGAAATTAAACAACAACTTTACCGACCGTCAATCATATTGACGTTGAGCCGTTAGATGGCAGCATCGCTGTTTTGTGTATATAATTTTAATAATTAATTAATTTGCAAAAACAATAGCAATAATAAATTTTTTAGTCGTGGATGCCGGTAGAGCAAGCAATTATCTATAAAATGATATATAATTTATGTGGATTAGTTGTGAGGTTTTTTCTAAAAAGGGATTGTAACATCTTAACCTTAGCGTATTAATATATATGATGATGATGATGATTAATAAATTGTAATATTGATTGAAAAAAAATCCGCTATCCGGATAAAACAGCCACATTACAAAATATTTAATCCAAAAAAAAATAGATTATTAATTTCGTCCAAGTTTTTGGCGGCCATATTGAAACCGCCAATTTTAATTTCAAATTTGTTTTATACCAAAAAATTTAAAAAATTCTGAACGCAAAGGGTTTCGAACCCTCTCACTCATACCTGAATTCACGCACTTTCATTCAAAGTTTTACAGCAAAATTATGAAGCAAATTTTCGTCTACCAAAAAAAACCTTTGTAGCAAATATAAAACAATTCAGCATTCGCATACATTTTAAATTTCAGAAAGACCAAACCTTCAAAATTACTAATTATGACAATTCTATCTTAATTAATTGCTTAAACCTTTTGAGAAACATTTGGTATTTCGATAAATATAAAAAAAAGAAACAATTTTCTACACGCAAGGGTGTCGAACCCTCTCGCTCGTACCCGAGTTCAAGCACCTCCATCCCCAATTTTACAGCAGAATTTTGATCATATCAATTTGGGACTATTTATAGCCAATTTATGGAGCAAATTTTCGTGTATAAAAAAGCCTATCTTGCAAATATAAAAGGACTCAGTGCTCACGTGCATTTTAAACTGCCCAAAGGTCAAACCTTTAAAATTACTATTTTCGACAATTCTATCTGGCATAATTGCTCAATTCCTTTGGTAAACATTTCATATTTATACAAATATAAACTTCATTCAGGAAATAAACTACATAATACCTAAAACACCACCAAAATTAGCTCAACATTTCTGCAAATTGACGCATTGACTTTTAAAGAAAAAATATCACATACTTCGTCAGATCTTTACAAGAAATATCCTAGACTTTCTCACCTTCTTGCCTCCTTCTGTATCCTCGAGCAGCTTCGCCTTCAGACTGGCTATGTCATCCAGCTCTGTACCTTCTTCGGGAGGCAATTTTGTTGTTCCTGTCGCTTTCTCCGAACCAGGTTCCTCTAGCTTCTTCAAGTCCGTCTCCGATGGGGTGGCGACGGGCTGTACACAGGAAAATAACATATTGATTTCATATACTATGTTATCTGATAAATAAATAATCATGATTCAGTAATACACAAGAATATTGGCAAAAATGGCGCACGATACAAAAACTATATTCTGAGACAAACAAACCTGACTAAAACCCACTTTAAATAACATTAAATAAAATCCAAACCGTTCCAGCATTTAACGACATAAATCTTTAATACCTTTGTAACAAAATAATGAAGCCTTTACTCCGCATAATGCGAAACATGTCAGCCTTTACTCGAGCAAAAATGAAACGCAAACGTCTTTACTTCGCCTTCTGCGTCATATAAACCGTCTTTACTCGGTAAAAAGTTAAATGCAATAGTCTTTTGTCTTGTTAATCGAATTGTTACAGGTATTATTCAGTGGACTAAAGGGGATACTAAAACGTTATTAATCAATTGATAAAATGGAAGAAAAATGAGTGAAACAAATTTCGTATCATTTATAAAATCACTTTTGATATGAGCAATTTTTTGGAATATCTTTTTTATATCTTATCATTTTATAGGAATGATATAGTATTGTCTCAAGAAACGGGGATAATGCAAGAAATATAGGGTTTGTTTGAAAACGAAAGAAGTAAGAATGTTTTAATTAATTGCTTGTAGCAATATCAACCCAATATTTCTATTATAAAGACATGGATCAAATTCATTTTTCAGCCATTCTTCAGATAAATACTGATACGTAAACGTCCGTGTAAAATGAAGACTACTTAAAGACGGCAATGTGACATAATTGATTCTAAGATATGAATTAAAATTTCTAGCCACAGTCGCTAGTTTCAATAATAAATACTTCTTAAAACAAAAAGACAGATAAAATTCAATTTTCGGCCATTTTTCACATAAATACGGAAAACTTTGAGTAAAATGAAGAGACTACTTAAAGTCAGCAATGTGACATAATTGATTCTAGGATATGAATTAAAATTTCTAGTCAGTTGCTAATTTCAATAATAAATACTTCTTAAAACAAGACACGGATAAAATTCATTTTTCAGCCATTTTTCAGATAAATTCGGAAACGGAAAAGTCCGAGTAAAATGAAGACACTAGGTACTTAAAGTCGGCAATGTGACATAATTGATTCTAAGATAGGAATTAAAATTTCTAACCACAGTCGCTAATTTCAATAATAAAAATTTCTTAAAACAAAAGACATGTATAAAATTCATTTTTCGACCATTTTTCACATAAATACGGAAAACTTTGAGTAAAATGAAGACACTACTTAAAGTCGGCAATGTGACATAATTGATTCTAAGATAGGAATTAAAATTTCTAACCACAGTCGCTAATTTCAATAATAAATACTTCTTAAAACAAAAAGACATGTATAAAATTCATTTTCCGGCCATTTTTCAGATAAATGCGGAAACGGAAAAGTCCGAGTAAAATGAAGACACTACGTACTCAAAGTCGGCAATTTGACATAATTTATTCTAAGATAGGAATTAAAATTTTCTAGCCACAGTCGCTAATTTCAATAATAAAAATTTTCCCAACCAAACTCATTACATGTCATTAATATTGCAACACAATTGTTTAAAATTGGATAAAAAAAGTCTTATTCACGAGGAAAATAGCTATATTTACATTGATATACTGACGTATACGCAGGTATATCGCGTAACTTGTATGTACGCTATTGAAAATTTATTGAATGTAAAAGGGAACAACATACAATAGTACTCGCTGTGCCCGCGACTCAGAGTGGAAATACAATTTCTAGACACTGTCGCTAATAATAAAAACTCGTTGAAACAAAATGCCCAACTAAAATCATTAGATATTATTAATATTGCACAACAAATTTTCAATTGTTTAAAATTGGACAAAAAAGGTCTCCTTCAAGAAGAAAACGGCCATCTTTACATTGATATACTGACGTATACGCAGGTATATCGCGTAAACTTTAACGGAAATAACTATAACTAAGAAAGATATAAACTGGGCATAGGAAGTTGATTTGACTCATAAACAAAAGTTTCCGTTCGCAGATCAACATAAAATCTCTATCCATAACTTTTGAGAACCTTTCTAGAATGTTCCCAATACTCTTGCTTAAAACCTCATTATCAAGCAAAATAAAAACCTATGTACTGACAAAAATGGGTACAGCTTTTGCATGCACACAAAAGGTGGTTTATCTATTTAAAAAGATTAACAGATAGATAAAAAAATTAATGTTACAACACGTTTCCATTATCTTTAAATGTCAACAACTTAGTGCACCTTTTAACAGCGGTATTCAAAGCAATGAACATAGAGTTCAAGATACTCACCACAGCCACTGGCCCGTCCAAGGTGAACCCCATGTCCACATCCTGCTTCCATAGCACCTCTATCAGATCCATGTCCTGGGAAAAACGGAAACGAAAAGAAAATTAGCATTTTTTTCAATAAATCATATTAATTATCTATTAATTGAGATAAAGGGTTGTGTTTTGCCTCCCTTATATTCAACCAAGTGGAAGGCAACTAGAATTTTAGAGGATTTCATTTAATTTTCAACGCATCTAACTTATTTTATCCGTCAATATTACGTAGGACTTGATCATCCCATGATAACTTGATTATATCGCGCAAGCGGATACTAATATGCAATGTTACTTAAGTTTGCAATCCTTAAAGTTATAAATACAAAAGCATGAATGTCGTTACACAATAACTTTGCAATAAATCAACAAGTCGCTACTAAATTTGTCATGCATTTATGTTAATTTTTTTTAATTTCAAAAGCAGAAATATTTTCGGAACACCCTAGTTGGGTAGACGGGTAGTTTGGGATTTTTACCACTAGAAAAACGCCACCTGAATCACGATCAGCCTAAAATAGACCGACTAGGGACTTTTATTTCGTTTTTCGTAATCATCATTTAGGTGGAGCTCCTATCTGGTTCTAGACCATCAATCCATGCGTTTTAGATATCGAATTATGGTCGCGAAATCGCCATTTTGAGTCCCTTCCCTCCCCTGATTTTGTCACATGATACGGTTGGGTGCATATTTTTTTGTCGCTTTTGGAACTGGTTTAACGTGTTGGATGCATTTCTTTTTGTCGCTTCTGGAACTGGTTTAACGTGTTGGGTGCATTTCTTTTTGTCGTTTTTGAAACTGGTTCAACGTGTTGGGTGCATATCTTTTTGTCGCTTCTGGAACTGGTTCAACGTGTAGGTCACTGTTTCGAATGTATTACGGGGCATTAACAGTTCTTCACAGCACTTTATTTTGGAAAATTTGTGTTTGTTGAATGTTTGGTTTTCCCACTACAATGCCAAATTTGAATGCCATGAAGAAAATACTCAATTCCTTCTCTATCAATAGGGATTAATTTTTCCACCTCTTCCAACATTTGGTACAGAGAAGTGAAATGTGAAAGATTTTTGGATTATCCAAATTTGAAAGGTTTTAAATAAGCTTTATTTAATTTAAATATTAAAAATCATTTAAAAATTTAAAATTTTTTAGTACTTTTCCATCCCTTCATTTTTTTATAAGTTTACTGGCAACCCGCCCCGGCTTCGCACGGGTGCAATGTAGGTACTAATGTGGTGTAATTGTGGAGCGATTAACAATATTACTGTCATTCATGCGCCGCCGCCGTCCGTGCACGGCATCGGCATCGCGAACACTGATTTATGGTAATTTTAAATATGTGATATCTTCTAAAATATTAATGATAATGATTTGCTGTAAAGAGAAAATTGTATCTACATTAAATGCCCAACGAAGCCGACTTATTTAATTAATTTAAGATTAATATAATATTGGTCAAAATAACTCCGAAAATATAACCCACAAAAAAATTTATAAAAATGATCACTGTGAGTTATCCGTAGGATATAGACATATGCCATTGCGGACTTTTTTGTAGATATTTTTAAAACACACAATTCCACAGTACAACATTTTAATATATCTCGTAATGTTTAGTCAGCGTTAGCAATGAAAGCGCCCAAAATTTTGCTTTTTTACGAAATATTGACTCTTTTTATATTTTCTGTAAATATAACATACATGTGTTATACCTATGAACCTTCTGGAAGAAATTTTCTGAATGATAGTGAAAACCGCTTCAAAATCCGTTACGTAGCTTAAAAGATCTAAGCGCACAGAGGGGCAGACAAATGCGGAAAGCTTTGTATTATACACAGCTTTTTTATACAAAGTTTGTTTTATACAGATTTGGAAAGCTTTGTTTATATTCGACTTTGTTTTATACACACTTACATGTTTAAACTTTCAGGTATACCTAAGCGGTACGGTTCTGGAATCGGGTACTCTTCTTTCGACAAATACGTCGGTTTTAATTAGTCACTATTATAATCTAAACTGTTATATTGCACTTAGCTATTGAACACCAAACATTTAATATATATTCTTTAATATTCAACTCATTGCAAAAATAAATAAAAAAATATAAAAAAAATTATATCGTTGATATTTTAACAAGAATTTCGCTTTGGTCTTGGTTTTGGCCACTCGTGTCTTGGTCTTACTGTATGCCAAGTACTAATATCGGCCTAACCTTGGTCTTGATCTGTTAGACAAAACCCGACCTCGCTTGTCACTATATCAACCTAAAAATGTTAGCTCAGTAAACGGAAACGCCTACACAGTACATTTTTTTTAATTTTTCTAACCCTAAGGGAATCATCCCTCGCTCACAACAAAACCTACCAATATCATTAATAACACTTACATAGAAACGAATTCGCTTTTTGTAAGTATGCATATACTTAAGTATATATTATACGTTACAGCGTTATATACGGCCATTGGCTATATGCTGTAAGCTATATAGGAGGGCCAGCCTGATTACCATGGCGGCAGGGGTCCTCAGACGAACGGACGGACGTCTATATCATTAATTATTTTATATTGTTGTTGTGCCGCCAGTTCAGATGGGGGAACTGCGCCTCTTGTGGCTCCAACTATGTGCGTACAAATACGTACAAACATTGAGAGCGTATGTATGCAGTACAGTCGATCCAAAAATATAGTCGAATTTTATTGTCCATCAAAAATAATCATAAATTATTGGGCCAGTAATTGTTTATATTTATTGATAATTTGGTGCAAAGTGACGAAAGAATTTTATTTCAAAAATCTAACCCAGGCCCGCCCAACATACGGCCCCCGGGCCACGATGCGGCCCGTAAAGGCCCTGCATCCGGCCGGCGAGCTAGTTAAAACTTTATAAACATTAATAGGATACTGTGCAAATATCCATTAAAAATATGCCTATGTCCGTTGCGCTACACTAGTCAGTAAAATAGGATACTGTGCAAATATCCATTAAAAATATGCCTATGTCAGTTGCGCTACACTAGTCAGTAAAATAGGATACTGGGCAAATATCCATTAAAAATATACTTATGTCAGTTGCACTACACTAGTCAGTAAAATAGGATACTGTGCAAATATCCATTAAAAATATGCCTATGTCAGTTGCACTACATTAGTCAGTAAAATAGGATACTGTGCAAATATCCATTAAAAATATGCCTATGTCAGTTGCACTACACTAGTCAGTAAAATAGGATACTGTGCAAATATCCATTAAAAATATGCCTATGTCAGATGCACTACACTAGTCAGTAAAATAGGATACTATGCAAATATCCATTAAAAATATGCCTATGCCAGTTGCACTATACTAGTCAGTAAAAAAGGATACTGTGTAAATATTCATTAAAAATATGCCTATGTCAGTTGTACTACACTAGTCAGTAAAATAGGATACTGTGCAAATATCCATTAAAAATATGCCTATGTCAGATGCACGACACTAGTCAGTAAAATAGGATATTGTGCAAATATCCATTAAAAATATGCCTATGTCAGTTGCACTACACTAGTCAGTAAAATAGGATACTGTGCAAATATCCATTAAAATATGCCTATGTCAGTTGCACTACACTAGTCAGTAAAATAGGATACTGTGCAAATATCCATTAAAAATATGCCTATGTCAGATGCACTACACTAGTCAGTAAATGAACCAATAACTGATAGTGAAAATGAATTATGTGTACATATTGGTAGATAGGTGTGTTACGGAACCCGGTGTCGCGATACGGAACCCTACAAAACAAGTCGGTCTAATTGTCTTGCTCCGAACATACTAGTATTGTAGTTGCAAGGAATAATCAACCCTATAGTCTCCACTAAAGTGCCTGTATTAGCTTGTGCATGTAATCATACATAGTGTGAGTACAGGCTTTATAGCGGAGCGCATAGCCACTTTTAAATTATCAGCTGACATAGATGCACTGTGCAAACAAAAAAAAAATATCAGTCTTCTCATTAGTGCGATAATTTGTAAACTTGAGGCTTGCTTATTTTTAATAAATTATTCAGGTTGAAGAATTAAAATTACTGTTTTTTTATATTTAAAGTTCACTATGCTATTGGCCTGCTACGGTTTCAAAAATAATAAACCTGGCCCTCCACATAATTATGTTGGACACCCTGGTCTAACCATATGCGATCGCAGTATTTAGAATTGTATTCACATTTTCCGAATTCACAGTTTAAAATTAAGGACAAGGATGGGTTGCACTTCGGTTTTCGATTCACGCCAGTTTGAGGGTTAATATTTTCCAAGCGAAATTTAAAAATATAATATGTAAATGCAATTTCAACCCTTATTCGAGGTAATACTCTAAAAAAAGGTAAACGAAAAAAAATTCGAAATATTTTCGATGATCTAATTTAATTATCTATTAATTGAGATGAAGGGTTGTGTTTTGCACCCCCCTCTCCTCCACAGCTAGCATTTCAAACGATTTCTTTTAATTTTCTACGAGGCAAATCCCAGGATAACTTAATTATATCACGCAAGCGAATACTAATATACAATGGTACTCAAGTTTGCAAACCTTAATGTTATAAACACAAAAGAATGAACGTTGTTACCCAATAACTTTGCATTAAATCAGCAAATCATTACTAAATGTTTCGTGCTTGTATGTCAATTTTTTTTTTAATTTTAATAAACAGAAATATTTTCGGACACCCTACTTGGATCGAAGGGTAGTTTGGAATTTTTACAGTAGTTCCGAATTGTATACGTTTCTTGATATTTTGGTGGAAAATGACATAAGCAATTTTAACTAAGAACTCTAACTCAATGCGGTCACAGTATTTAGAATTTTATTCACATTTTCTGAACCTGAAAAATGCAATTTCAACCACTTTCCGAGAAAATACTACAAAAAAATTTACCCACACTTGGAACGTACAAAGACTTAAATAAATACAAAAATTGGATACGCTAAGACTACCTACACTATAGAAGTGAAAACTATGGTAAACAATATAATCGTACTGTGTATGTGATAAATTTTAAATACGAAATTAAAACTGAAATTAATAATACCATAATAAATATGATATATTAATCTATACATAAATACGCGAAAAGAAAACTTTGTACCCCTATTTAAGCATATTAAGTGCACGAAAAATCTACAACATAATAAATAAACATATTTGTCTAAAGAGCAAACATACATCTTCCTTATAAAAGTGGACTTTATATACTGAGTATACCCCGAGCACGGGGGAGATATAAGTAAAATATATTCGGGTAAACTCGGTCTATTGCCGAGTGTGCCCGAAGAGCACCGAACGGTTGTATTCAGCCTACCGCCGAGTATAACTGAAGCGCGTCACACTCGTGACGTGACGCGAATTTGCAAACTGTTTTTTATCAAAAAAGAATTGAACAAGGTGAACTAATGGAAGATTTAAATCCAAAAAATAATATTTATTTATGTACTATAACATCAAATTGATAGATATGGCGGACTTATTGCTACGAGAGCAATGTCTTACAGCCAACCAGAACACCTGTCCAGCCCCGCTCGACGAGCGGCCGGGAATATTCTAATCCACATTAATCGAGATACCGACACAAGGCATCTACTCGCAAAATGTATATGCACACAGGTTTAAATGTGTGGAAACTCTCAAGCTGTCACAGACGGACAGACGGATATGAAAAAATTACAAGGATTTCTCGTTTTACCGCGGAATCCAACCTTTGGCGACTCACGGTCTGGAGTTATGCTTAAGGTAGCGGTCGTTTGACAGTAATATCGAAAAATGATTAATTTTTTTATTCAAAATAGTTTTTTTTATTTTCCAAACCGTTAATACAACATCATTTTAACAGTTAAATATAATTTTTGCGTCTTTTATTGCTTTTTTTTTAAATAAAATGAAGTGTGGTGAAATGCCCAATTTTCCTCTAACGTTAACTGTACAATTCTTGAGATCGATTTTTTCCAAAACTAAACGATAAATATTTTTTTTAATAAATTTTTAAATAATTTTAAAACAAATTAGATATTTATAGTTTGAATAATATATCAAAAAATCAGCGAATTTCGTTGACAACGCATTTTACACAACAACGACGGTTAGCTGCAGTGCTGGTCGTACAAGATCCACAGACAATTATCACAAGCAAGCTAACACAGCAAGTTGAAGGTGAACTTGATGCCGGATGACAGGCGCTTTATATACCGCTGGAAGACAGCATTCAGAAGCAATTAGCTGCAGTGCTGGTCGTGCAAGGTCCACAGACAATTATCACAAGCTAGCTAACACAGCAGGTCGAAGGTGAACTTGACTCCGGATCACGGACGCTTTATGCACCGCTCGAAGACAGCATTCAGAGGCAATTAGCTGCAGTGCTGGTCGTGCAAGATCTACAGACAATTCTCACAAGCAAGTTAACACAGCAAATCGAAGGAGAATTTGATACCTGATGACGCATGCTTTATATACCGCTCGAAGACAGCATTTAGAAGCAATTCCTCAGTTGTAGTTAGTAGAGTTAAGTCATACTTGTTACTTGCACTTGTAAATAAAGTTAATAATGTATTTTCATATTAACCCTAAATTAGGGTATTTGACTAAAGTTTTTATTATTCCTAGAATAGAAACAGTAATAACATTAAAAATGGTTAAAATAAATATATCGCACTTTTCCTTAGAAAGTTATAACGACTTAAAAACTGACGAACTACGATTCGCGCGAAAAAGCCCCATACAAAAACAACTGGCTTATGACGTCACTGGCCAGTTACGTAGCATTCATTATAAGGGAATTTATTAGATATTTTTAGTATCTCGTTAAATACTACGTTTAAGTTATACATTGCATATTATAATTATTTAAATTTTTTTTATGGAAACTAATTCATAATAACTTTTTCAATTTAATGAACAAAAAAATTGACACTTTTTTCCATTTAGAAATTTCGATTAATTGTTTGCTATATGCATAATTTTTTTCTCCACAATTTTTATTAAAGCTACTCTACAATTTTAAAATGTTAGTCAAATACCCGAATAGGGTATCGATATTTCTTTAAGAAGTCACTTCTCGTACAGCAACTCATAACCAGCGTAGTCTCAAAGGTTGCAACCCCTGTTATTATAAAAAAAATCCTGCTACAAAGCAGCATTAGAATTCACGCTCCTTTACCCTCAACCCCGCCTCTCCCCCTCGTCTTTCCTCCATTTTTCACCACCGTCTCCCCTTACTATTTCTTACGCCGTTGTACAATTAACGAATCCACTGTACTATTCACTTTAATACATACATATTATATACAACGATATGATATAAACACGCAACATAGGTATAACATGCTGGTATGTATGTATGTAATGCAATACATTTGTTATACCTACCGGGAAACATACATGCTGAGTTGATGTATAGATACATAGGTATGACAATCGCATTGTAACATAGACGTTTTATTAATGACGTTGGGCGGAATTTTATTTATTTCCTGTTTTAAACTTTCCTGAATCTTAAAAAGCTAACTATAAATATGGCAGAAGTATTGCTGCAAAAGCAATCTCTTACAGCCAACCGCAATGCGACAAGTGAGAAATATTCGCACAGTAGTAGATTATAAAGGTCTAAAGAGACAAAGAGACAAACAAAATTAAAAAAACGATTGTTCTTTAGACCACACGACTGAAGTGAAACTCCAAATTCACAAAATATGAACTTTAAAATGAATTTACAATTTTATTCACTTTAAACGTAGAATATTTAATGTATTGAACAAAATAATAATTTATAAAATTGTTCAAGAACGAAATGAAATTACAAAATAATCAAAAAATCACCGTTCGCGTAACGCTAGCAAACTCGCATATATATATATATATATATATATATATATATGTGTGTGTGTATATATATATATATATATATATATATATATATATATATATATTTCATGCACTGGCTATGAAAGGAAGAGAGAAAGAAAATGTGTGCTCGCACTTCTCTCTCTCTTGTCCCTACAGTAATATACGAAACGTAAACTCTCTTTCTGTCTTCACTAACTTATATCTCCCTCTCAACTTCTGTTCGCCTCGCCCGATCACACTTTTATGGTAATATAGCAACAAATATATGCTATAAGTACTTACGGTAATATAACAACAAATATATGCTATAAATACTTATGGAATATAACAACAAATATATGATATAAGTACTTATGGTAATATAACAACAAATATATGCTATAAGTACTTATGGTAATATAACAATAAATATATGCTATAAATACTTACGGTAATATAACAACAAATATATGATATCAGTACTTATGGTAATATAACAATAAATATATGCTGTAAATACTTATGGTAATATAACAATAAATATGTGTTATAAATACTTATGGTAATATAACAACAAATATATGATATAAGTACTTATGATAATATAAAAACAAATATATACTATAAATACTTATGGTAATATAACAAGTATATATATATATATATATATATACATATATATATATATATATATATATATATATATATATATATATAAATACTTATGGTAATATAACAACAAATATATGCTATAAATACTTATGGTAATATAACAACAAATATATGCTACAAATGCTTACGGTAATATGACAACAAATATATGCAATATAACTTGTTAAATTATATTTTAAGATTATTTTAGGGATACGGAATAAATAAACGGCCTGACGAAAATTCTGCCAAAAAAAATTTAACCAAAATGACACATTGTGTGAATCACACTAGCAACAATATCCACAATTTAATACTAAATCAGCAAATATTTGGAAGCACGCATAAGCATCACGTCACATATGGTTGTGCGCAAAATATCAATTGGAAAATCAAATCACTTTTAAATATTGTAACTTTTATAAATGTGTGCCAAGTAATAATAATTTTTTTTCACATACTCATGAGTTATCTGAAAAAGGTTTCGTTTTCCCATTTCAAGGCAAAGAACCCTTAACGAAAAAACACTAACCAAACCGTCATAGCTCTCACGGTCCGCGCTGAAACAAGATGGCGTACGGGCCGCGCCGCCATTTTGTGCGACGCGTGCGTTCAAAAGGCGGGAAACGGGCCGCGCGCGATAAGCCGCGAGTGTGTAATTAAAACGAGACATGTACCTACAAAGATCGCACGCGACCACCGCCGCACGCACAGTGCTCGTTATGTATTTGTTTTTTTTTCTTTTTCGCGGGTAGTTTATTAACATAAACCTACAATATTAGTACGCGTTGATACTAAAAACGTATGATATTAATCTGTGCCAATGTTCGCGATGTGGGGTGCCGTTTTAAGTGTTGCAAGGTATCGCCAACTGGAAATAAGGTGCTGGCGCCAAAGTTGGCATTATTCATTAAAAAAATTGTTGTTTTCCTACAATTATTTACAAAAAATGAAAATATCGAGAAATTTGCGATGTTGCGCTGCGTTATTCCGTTAGGAAACAAAAATTGGATACAAGTTGTCCAGCTTATCTGAGTCGCAAAACATTAGTTGGTGTCTATTGGTAGGGATGAATATACCCCATCAAAACATTAGTGCGTTTGGAAAATATTTAAATTTAATAATTAAAAAAATTGCGAAGTTACATTGTCTTCTGATATTTCGATAGTAAACACTTTTTGCATTTAATCTCTTATTTTTCCTTCAAAATTAATCCTATTATTGTAATCTTAAAGCCCGTCAACGAAAATACAAAACTTAAAACTTTTAAATAAATCATGTTCTAGCCTACAACTGACTTAATGTACTAGAAATACCAAGATTCCTTAAAAACAAATGCCATTATTTTTTTAAGAATTTCCGGAAGAAAAATCACAGTTTTCCCGATAAAACGAAACTAAAACACTATGCTAGATAATGCCTTTATACTATGAAAATAGATATCTTTATATAGACTTGGGTGGTTAACAGTTCCTGCAGACACGGTGACACGCTGTAAGTAAGAATAATTGGATGAGATAAAGGATAAGCAATGGAATTCATCAGGATCATTTTTGACAGCTTTACCTATTTGTCTGTGTGTGTGTTTGTTTCTGCACTTAAGAAAATATTAGTGACCCAATTCGGATGGAGTTTCCAGAAAACACAGAGGTACTTGTAGTATTACTTAGTTTTAATTCGTTTACATTGCATTAAAACAACACAACCAAGAAGTGCAGTTACTCAACGCGTAGCAATTACACAAATGTATATAGTAAGTACCCTACGCACATCAATAGATGGCGCTATGTGTGTTTTAAATCGCGCAATGAAGCTTTACATCTGGACATACATTAGCGAAATGGACGTGGCTACAGATGACGCGTGCGTGTAACGCGGTGCGAGAGAGATAAGTCCTCGATATTACTATAAAAATGGCTTTAGTGAGTTATTCACTGTAAAATAGTAAGTCCCACTTAATTTTGCGTCTCTTTTCTTCAACTCCGATCTTAAAACACATAAATTAATTATGCTGTACCGTATTTCTGCAATAAAAATTATTTCAAATTAATCAAAATGAAGAAAAACCGTAAACAAAATATGTTCTGTGATATTGGACGTTTATTATATCCCAGTTTAAATAGCTTTAAACTGATTTAAATAACTTTCCCCAGCAGCAAGGCAAAGTTATGTCTTTATGAATCTACCTTCTGCAAATTTTTACACTTTATATAGCAATAATTGAAGGCACTTTTGGTGATATCAACTGGGGCATATCACGATCTATCCAAAATAAATTTCAATGACCCTCTTTGTCTTCGTGTTTCAGTTAACTCAAATTTAATTGCACACATGCATTATCGCGTCTCTGAACCCAAGCTTTATCCGTGAATGTTAAGTAGTTTGTTTTTACTTGTCCAATAAACATCCGCTTCTCCATTTTATTTAACCATATCATGTATTTACTGTAACAATGCAAAATAATTTCTGTCATCAAAGAATCAAACTTATTGAACCGAAGGTTTTTGAGATGTATCTATCATAATGCAACGTAGCCACCACTATGTTTTCTGCCTAAGAAAATATGATCGTTTTTCCAAATTCTGGTCGCAGCTAAAGTGGGAAATTCGTGATGGACGCCAGAGTTTCACTTGCCTGATTTCCAGAAAGGGAGATGTGAGAACCTCATCACTGTTCGGAAAAGCTACACATAATCATTATCTCAAAAAGGATACATATCCTTTTATGAATGCTCGTTTGCTCTCTATACCGTTAAGTTATAGAATGAACTGGATCGCGACGTTAGAAATTCAACATTAATGTACGCGTTCAAAAGTTGCTTCAAAAAATCATAATCGTTTGTCTGTCTGGAGCAGGCATTTTCCTCATAGGGGCCATTTAATATAGAAAATTGAAATTCGACTTAGTTACAGACATTACATAGAACAAATTGAATTAACGGTTTGTGGCCGATTAAAATCTGCGGTACAGTTGCTACTGTTTTGAAATTTTTCCGTTTAATATGTGACAGTTTTTCTTAATCACCAACCTTATCATGATATCCGGATTTTCTCTGTTATCCTTGCTCCCATTTCCATGTCAAGTCAAGGGGTAGTGCAAAACCGTTGACTTCCATTTAAAATTGACTTTATTTAGGAAACACCTATCTCTTTGCTGCTTCAAAACTTTTTTGAGTTTTTTCTTAATTGTTTCTGATTTTTTTCCCATTTCCGTGTCAAGTTATGGGATAGTGCAAAACCGTTGACTTCCATTGAACATTTACTACAGGTTCAATACTGTTTTGGGTTTTTCCTTAATTGTTTCTGAAATTTTTTGCCATTTTCGTGTCAAGATATGGAGTAGTGCAAAACCGTTGACTTCCGTTTAAAATTGACTTTATTTAGAAAACACCTATCTCCTCATTGGTTCAATACTTTAAGTTTTTTCTTAACTGTTTTTAGATTTTTTTGCGCTGTTGAAGTATATTTTCATTCAGTATTTTATTGACGTGTGACTTTAGTCACTAAACACTCAATATGCAAAAATGAACAAAATTTGTCATATATTAAGCGTAAACCTTAAATAAAACAAAATATTAGCACCTGTGCCGCAGATTTCAATCGACGAATAAACCTTAATTCAATTTTTTTTTATATAATATCTTTTAATTGTGCAACTATGTCAATGCTCAATTTTCTATATTGAATAGTCTCTACGAGTAAAACGCTAGTGGCTAACAGACAGGCAGACACTGTGTTGATCACATAATTATACCGCTTTCGCAATTTTTGTTCGGAAACAAATGCAAAAAAAAATTATCACAATTCTCCACAACAGGTTCGTTTTTATCTTGGAATATTCTGAATGATTTTTGAAAAGAAAACTACAAAAAAAACGAATAATGGAAATTAAGAAACTTTGAAATCATAACGGAAGCAAAAGATTAATATACGTAAGCAAATTGTTTCATGTGGCACTCGATCATTACTAGCAGCTAGTTTTTCTTATTCAATTCCTGACTTAATGCGCCATCTGTAGGCAATAACAAAATAATCAACAAAATAAAAAGATCGCCATCTCCCGGCAAACCACAGACAACAGACAACGCCACCCATCCCCATTCGTACTCAACTACAAGTACAATCATCGAACAAACAACTTGAAACGCCATCTCTTAGCAGCGCCGCCAACTTAATCTCAAACTTGGCATCATTGATAACAACCATTCCTTTAATACATAGTCCTCAGAGCTGCCGTCAGGTCGCGCTGCTCAGCCGTACAGGCGAAAGCCGAAAATTTTCTTATCGCACGTAAAAGCAAAATAAAAATACGTAATTATGAATAACAAAACAAAAATTATGAAATAAATTAGTAAAGATATCGTCACGAAGCTCGTTATCATAGAATATTTATAGAAAAATGCCAAATTCTCCATAAATATTCGCTATTAAAGTCTGCGTTAGTCATATGGGGGCTCCGAATTCGGCAATGTACGCCGTTTGTTTAGAAACTAATATTTACAAAATTTTACGATAAAAATAAATTCAAACGTTAATCGCATAATTTGTTTTTCATTATTTACTGTTCTTAGCAGGTGTCTGTCCTTCTGTCTTGTTAGAGATCACAAGTTTTTTAACGAGAAAAACTATTTACACAATAGATTTATGAATGCATTATAGAACATAGGGTCCATGTGCATTTCAGTGTTGTATAACTTTATTGTAAGCATCCTCACATCTGACCATTTACGTAAAATGATGGTCGTAATTTTTTCTTGTCTAAACTCATGGATTTTTAAAATTTCGGACAAAAAAACACAGGATCTGATCTCACCTTTTTTTTTTAATTTTAAATGGTATTTTTTATAATATTTTTATATGGTAATTTGATATAGTATTTTTATATGGCATATTTATACAGTAATTTTCTATGGTATTTTTATATGATACCTTTAAAGAGTTAATTAAACGGTTTCTGAGAAAATCTGCTGGGGTAGAAGGACAAAACGACATGCGAGTGAACTTGTAAGGGTTCTGTTTTCCCTGTTGAATTACGAAACCATAAAAATATTAGTATAAACAAAATATTCGTTCAAAATTACTTTAAACACAGCCTTGCAATAAAATACTGAATGGAAAAACGCATTTAATTTCGAAATATATAAATATTATTTAAGTGTTAAAATATGCAAATACGCTCTTTGCTTTTTGACTAAAATATATGTAAAAATGTGTTATACCAAAGCGTACATGTCTTTAAATAAGGTGGATGAGAAATCCTGGTGGTGCGGATTCAACTAACGCTTGGTGGGTAATGATTGATTGATCAATAATGATACAACATAATATGAATTACCACTGTACGACAGATGAAACCGACCTTAAATTGTATCTTTTTAATACTTATATTCTTCTTTCAGATCGGCTCCACATATCTCTCCTGTTGCTTCTGTTGGCTTCCTACACGGATTCCTCTTGCAACATGCCCTCCCTCATTTCTCATCTTTCGTATACATTAATTGTTGAAGTAAAACTTCTTTACGCACGCTTGACTTGGGGAGTAAGTTGGTGAATGCGTAACGAGAGCTTTACGAAAAGTGTGATCGGGCGAGGCGAACGGAAGTTGAGAAGGAGATATAAGTTAGTGAAGACAGAAAGAGAGACAGTTACGTTTTGTATATTACTGTAGGGACAAGAGCGAGAGGTGCGAGCACAATTTCTTTCTCTCTTCCTCTCATAACCAGTGCATGAATTATATATATATATATATATAATATATATATATATATATATATATATATATATATATATATATATATATATATATATATGTATATATATATGCGAGTTTGCTAGCGTTACGCGAACGGTGATTTTTTGATTATTTTGTAATTTCATTTGGTTCTTGACCAATTTTATAAATTATTATTTTGTTCAATACATTAAATATTCTACGTTTAAAGTGAATAAAATTGTAAATTCATTTTAAAGTTCATATTTTGTGAATTTGAAGTTTTACTTCAGTCGTGTGGTCTAAAGCACACTCGTTTTTTTTATTTATTTATATATCGATACGTTAACATCGAATATTACCATTATGGGTTTAATATTACCATATAGACTACGAGCCCCTCCTGGGGCCCGTAACGACCCACCTTACACCAAAATGGGACCTTCGAAGGTCCCCTAATAGTGTCCCGTATCTACAATCACAGCGCTTCAATCCAGGGTTAGAGTCTGTCCCTCTTCAATGAATCATTTAGTACCTCAATTTTTTCTAGAACGCTTTTACCAAATCTAGGTGTCTAACGATACCACGTTCTAAGTTACTGCATTATTCTACTCTACTATTTAAGCGTATGCTCTCAAACATAACTCTACGCGCATCGTCGTGCTCGCTGCAGTGGAACAAAACGTGACTCATGTCCTGCGTCTCAAACCCGCAGGTACACGCCGGAAGCAAATCTAAACAAGCTGGCACGGAATTGTTCCATAGATGTACTCAAAAAAATCACGCGTTTATGTTATCCTTAAGGTACATAAAACAAAGTTAACATACACACATGATTTCCCCCATACGAAACGCTTTAGCTAATTGAATGGAAGCGTTTTGAACTCGTCCTTTTTTAAGTATTCATTATATAAAGAGAGAAGTGAAACTTATATCAGTCGAAAGGTACTGTGCCATAGATGTGCACAAAAAAATCATGTGTATATGTAGATCTTAAGGCAGGTAAAATAAAGTGAACATATGCACATGATTTCCCCCATACGAAACGCTTTAGCCAATTGAATGGAAGTGTTTTGAACACGTCCTTTTTTAAGTTTTCATTATATAAAGAGAGAAGTGAAACTTATATCAGTCGAAAGGTACTGTGCCATAGATGTGCACAAAAAAATCATGTGTATATGTAGATCTTAAGGCAGGTAAAATAAAGTGAACATATACACATGATTTCCCCCATACGAAACGCTTTAGCCAATTAAATGGAAGTGTTCTGAACACGTCCTTTTTTAAGTTTTCATTATATAAAGAGAGAAGTGAAACTTATATCAGTCGAAAGGTACTGTGCCATAGATGTGCACAAAAAAATCATGTGTATATGTTGATCTTAAGGCAGGTAAAATAAAGTGAACATATGCACATGATTTCCCCCATACGAAACGCTTTAGCCAATTAAATGGAAGTGTTTTGAATACGTCCTTTTTTAAGTATTCATTATATAAAGAGAGAAGTGAAACTTATATCATTCGAAAGGTACTATGCCATAGATGTGCACAAAAAATCATGTGTATATGTAGATCTTAAGGCAGGTAAAATAAAGTAAACATATGCACATGATTTCCCCCATACGAAACGCTTTAGCCAATTGAATGGAAGTGTTTTGAACACGTTCATGGCTGTACGAGCTTAGATGTCTTTGCCTTCTCTGGACGGGAGAATATTGTCAAAAAGCAGTTATACAAACAAATACGTAGCGTTGTCTCCATTTCTTTCTTTATCTTTGTTTGTTATATCATTCTACCGTTTAATAGTTGAATTATTTACTGCTAAGGAATTTTGTATATTTACTAAATTTTTGTCATTAATTCCCTCATGATTCCTCCAAGCCCTTTCCCACTCCTTTCCTCGCAGCATCAAGGTAAGAATTAAGAATTTGCATACGAATAAATTACAAACAATTATGTCAAAAACAAGTTGAATTTCGGTATTTTACAGATAAAGTTGGTTGCATTTTGACCACCGGTCATACTAGTTATAATAATTTTGTCATAAAGACCAGATGGACATAAGCTATTCCCGATGGACATAAGCTATTCCCGAACCATCCACTAGGGTTGTCTCAGGGTTCCTCCTGGGACCCGTAACGACCCACCTCATACAAAAGAGGGGACCTTCGAAAGTCCCCTAATAGTGTCCCGTATCTACTGTCACAGCGCTTCCACCCAACGTGGTTAGAGATGGACATAAGCTATTCCCGATTCATCCACAGGGTTGTCTCAGGGCCCCTCCTAGGGCCCGTAACGACCCACTTCATACAAAACAGGGGACCTTCGAAAGTCCCCTAATAGTGTTCCGTATCTACAGTCTCAGCGCTTCCACCAAACGATAGACATAAGCTATTCCCACCATTCCACCCGGATTGTCTCAGGGCCCCTCCTGGAGTCCGTAACGACCCACCTCATACAAAAGAGGAGACCTTCGAAAATCCCCTAATAGTGTCCCGTATCTACAATCTCAGCGCTTCCACCTAACAGGGTTAGAGTCTGTGCCTCCTTAATGAATCATTTAGACCTCCATTTTTTCTAGAACGCTTTTAGCAAACGCTCTAAATGACTCAAAGACAGGTCATAAAGATCGCCAAAGAAGTTTCACTTCTGTCACGTGTACCGAGTTGCTCGAGCTAAAACTTTTTATACACCAAACATCTCTCGAGGAACATTTTCATTCGACCAGCTCTTATTAAATTTCGTCCGGAGCACCTGTGTTATACACGACGTCATTGTTACACGTCACGATTAACGTCCGATTTGAGGTCATCTGTCGCATTTGAAATTGTGATCTACATCTACAAGGTCTTAAATGGAGTGTGTGTAATTTATCGGCCATTCCTCGTATTCTATAAATGATACAACAACTGTCCACACAAACTGAACCAATAAAGATGAATAATCTTGGTAAAGACCCCACAGCATATTGCACACATTAACGATGTGTGTTTCATTATCAGTTATCGCGCCAGCCTCGAGTTTTGGTGATAAAAGTGCAAAATTATAACTCGGCTAATTTCACGAGTAATCCTGATGGAAGTGCAAAATTATAACTCGGCTAATTTCATGCGCAATCATGATAAAAGTGCAAAATTATAACTCGGCTAATTTTACGAGCAATCATGATAAAAGTGAAAAATTATAACTCGGCTAATTTCACGAGTTATCATGATAGAAGTGCAAAATTATAACTCGGCTAATTTTACGAGCAATCATGATAAAAGTGAAAAATTATAACTCGGCTAATTTCACGAGTTATCATGATAGAAGTGCAAAATTATAACTCTGCTAATTTTACGAGCAATCATGATAAAAGTGAAAAATTATAACTCGGCTAATTTCACGAGTTATCATGATAGAAGTGCAAAATTATAACTCGGCTAATTTCACGACTTATCATGATAGAAGTGCAAAGTTATAACTCGGCTAATTTCACGAGTTATCATGATAGAAGTGCAAAATTATAACTCGGCTAATTTCACGAGTTATCATGATAGAAATGCAAAATTATAACTCGGCTAATTTCACGAGTTATCACGATAGAAGTGCAAAATTATAACTCGGCTAATTTCACGAGTTATCATGATAGAAGTGCAAAATTATAACTCGGCTAATTTCACGAGTTGTCACGATAGAAGTGCAAAATTATAACTCGGCTAATTTCACGAGTAACTAACTTTTAACACGCTTTTTGGAAATATTTTCCTCTAAAAATGTGTGTACGTAAATACGTCTACGTATGTGTGTACTTAAATACGTATGTACGTATATGTGTACGTAGGTACGTATTTACGGATGTGTGTACGTAAATACGTATGTACGTATATGTGTACGTAAGTACATTTGTATATAAGTACGTAAGAGGACACGCTACAAATGCCAGTTCATAACCGATTTCGATTGCGATTCTTTTTCCTATCGATTGGTTAATTATCAGAATAGCCAGTTGATTTTCACAATGGCATGTCAAATAGTTTAGTCTTTATAAACAGCTTTCTAAGAAAACTTAATATTCAACATGTTATTGTTGATGTAAAATATCTAAATGCACTTGTTTCATTTGGATGGGAGTTAAAACGTTCTGATGACACGTCGCGACATGCTATTAGGCCATCTTCTCAATTCGGCCAGCTTCGCGTCCTGTCGGCTCTTTCCGAATCAATTCGGCCAGCTTCGCGTCCTGTCGGCTCTTTCCGACTTAATTCGTCCAGCTTCGCGTCCTGTCGGCTCTTTCCGACTTAATTCGTCCAGCTTCGCGTCCTGTCGGCTCTTTCCGTTTTAATTCGGTCATCTTCGCATCTCGTCGGCTCTTTCCGACTTAATTCCGTCGTCTTCGCATCTCGTCGGCTCTTTCCGATTTAATTCGGCCAGCTTCGCATCCTGTCGGCTTTTTCCGACTTAATTCGACCAACTTCGCGTCGTGTCGGCTAACAGTATTATAAAATTAGAAATATATTTTCGAAAGATCGTTATGAAGTATTTCTGTGATAAATTATTTCATTAAAATAAAATAATAATATTAAATTAATATTTGAGTATTAATAACAATCTGAATATTTGTTTTTTTTTCTTTTCAATTCGTTGAAATAAAAATATTTTAATATTAAAATTACAAAAAAATAGATATTTCACAACTGCCAAGCGTCCTATGATGGCTAACAATTTTTTTTTATTTTTATGATTTGTAGAATTGGTAATTTTGACATTTTTTATGACTATTATTATTATATTGTCTGTCTGTCTCGCAATATAGTATCAATTAGGTGAAACTTTTGTAAATATCATACATGATAGTTTACATTTATTTTATATTGATGTTTATTATTTAATATTCATTGAATTATTATATAATTAATTATTATATATATATATATATATATATATATATATATATATATATATATATATAAATATATAATTTTATTTAAATTTATCTGATTTGGTCCTGACTCATACGTAGGCGATGTACTTAATTATTCATGTTGAATATTTTTTCTTACACTTTTGAATATATTTTTGAATAAACTACCTACAAATTCCCAGGACTGAATATGCTTTGGGTACCAATATCGAATAAAACTATGACTATATATTTTAATTTTAAAAAAGAAACTTATGCCAATCTTCCATCGAACACTGAAATTAACAAAATCTTTCTCTATACAATATTTCATAAGTTTACAAAGAAAACATTTATGAATAAGCAACAGACGGACAGACGGGAATATTAGTGATGTTATAAGGGGTCCCATTCCTAAATTTTTCTTTAAGAGAGACCTCTAAAATTGAGGACATCCGCTGAACTACCGTATTTCACACCAATACTTGTCAGCGAGCTGTCAATGTGACGTTTCGACTAATTGTCAATGTGACGTTTCGATTAATGATTACATTATTTCAAATATAGAACGCGTTTCATAAATATGAATAAGGCTGCGTTGTGACACATCTCGTGTTTAATTAAAACGCCATATTTTAATTTCTTTCGCCTTAACACACATTATTTAGAAATATAAAATCATATGAGCAAATATTTAATCATTAACGATTTAAGGTCGTGTGGAAAGTATATTATTAAACCATCTGTTTATTTAAATAATAAATTATTTGAAAATATATCCACAAACGAAAGAGCTGATTTTGTTGATTCGACAGGCAGACAAAAAAAACACATAGCACAATTTACCAAAAGCGAATTTTTTACCATTTTCCTTTCAACAATTTAAAGAAAACTTAATATAAAATTGGTCTTAGATAGATACAAAGACTTAGGAATAGTTTACAATTTTATTTTTTGCTGGCTCATAAATTATAACTTTATCATTTATTAAGTACTTAAAATTAATAAATTACAATAAATTTAAAACATCATCATCATCATCATCATCATATATTAATACGCTAAGGTTAAGATGTTACACTCCCTTTTTAGAAAAATCCTCACAACTAATCCACATAAATTATATATCATTTTATAGATAATTGCTTGCTCTGCCGGCATCCACAACTAAAAAATGTATTATTGCTATTGTTTTTGCAAATTAATTAATTATTAAAATTATATACACAAAACAGCAATGCTGCCATCTAACGGCTCAACGTCAATACGATTGACGGTCGGTAAAATTTTTGTTTAATTTCAAATCCACTCACGTATAAATAAAGTGGCGCTTTAGCTCAATGCTTTTGATACTTGCGCCTCTATATGTCAATTTTAGTAAAATATTTGTTTGATCTGTTATCTGAGCTTCATAATGGAATAAAAACGTAATAAGCAGTGTGCAAAATTAGAAATGAATTGAATACCTGCAATCAATTTTGATTTATTAAATTGAGTTGAATAATTTATAATGCAAAGACTTCGCACGGTCACGCTAGTATTAATTTATTTTCATTATTAATTAAACTTTACTTAGATGGTTTTATTAAATTTTGGCAATTATATACGCGTGTTTATTTTTTACTTAAATAATTTGAAATTTAATTTAAAAATTAATTTAATAAATAATAATTATTATTATTAATATTATATTAAATGTTAAAATCAATTTTTTTTACTTCTCTGTATGAGTACCAAAAAATTGACCAGTTATCTATTTATATATTTGTATGAGAAAGTAATAAAGTTGAAGCGTGAAATAATAAATTCGGAAACGGTCTGGCAGATGATTAGCTTCTAATTGAAAGCCTGCAGAAAAATAAAATGGTGGACCACTCATATGTCAAATAAATATTAAAATATTTAAAATTTCATTACGTGATTGAATTCAGATTTTACCAACCGTATTTATAACCACGCTCCAGTCCTTTTATTATTTCATTTCCATTAATTATTTGCGTATTAAATAAAGTTATTCTTGTATTATGCCAAAGAAGTATAACTTCTAGCGCACGTACATAAATACATACACTATTTTTTTTTTATTACAAATTATGTTTTTGCAACAAAGTATATTTATATTAAGAAAAGAACAGCTAGAAGAGCTGTATATATGGAGTTAAAGCATCACAGATTGTTAATGCTATTGAACAAACTGTAGAGAAGCGAGAAAATGGCTAGATTGCTCCGGTCGCTTATCGCTATTGAGCTGCGACCTATACTCAGAAACGTGACATGACAAATGGGTCTTTGAGACGAACACACACTAAAAATAAGGGTAATACAATCAATTAAAATGTTGCCAATACAATATCATTGTCACAAACTTCCGTCGGGGTAGACGCCCCAGACTGGCTGCTACGCATGAGGGCTAATGCCCTCCAGTAGAACCCTCTGCCCGTCCGCTCTACAAGGTAGACAGAACTTTGAACTTAAGGGTCGTACTTGTTTACCTGCGCCTCTTTATCATACGTGTGTCTGCTACTAAAATTTACGATTCCAAGCATTCCAGGCACATTAGCTCGAATCTAGCATAACGTTGACTTAATATTATATATATCCGTACCATATGATATTTATTTAAAAAATAGGGTTCCACATATACTTAGGCAAATGTAAACATTTAATTTATATATATATATATATATATATATATATATATATATATATATATATATATATATATATATATATATATATATATATATATATACTTTCTAGCCCTTTTTAACATATTGTGCGCCAGGAAGAGTAATTGAGAGAATTGGCATAGTTAAAGTTTATATGGAGAAGAAGGGCAGAATGCTAACATTTATATATAATGCGTGTTACAAATACATTAAATTATATATTACAAATACATTAAAAAATCATTGTTTACGTTCATTCCGTCAACGTCAAACACATAACAGTCTGTGGTCTAACAATCGCACAGAGTAGAGATTGTCGCCATACAATTTTAAAATGTCAGATTGACTGAATGAGTTTCGAGCTGTGAATTTCAAACGTTGCTTTTTCAATAGTCTGTACAGTGTATGTCAACGCAAAAAAGCGTTTATTATATATTTTGTGTAATAGGTATCTGTGTTTTATATATTAGTGAAATACAGCTTGCTTAATTTACACCCGTTGCAAAAGGAACATTTTGTGGCAGCAATCTGAATTGACTTACTCTCTTATTCCTTTGACAAAAGAAACTCAATGACGTTCAAACTTAAAAATTAACGAATTACGACCGAATTTCGACTACTGGGCCACTAGTCGATACTACAAGCTTACCGTTGCAGTTTTTCATAAATATATTTCCACACATCTAGCCACGCGCATTTTGTCTATGTACATACATGCCAATGTACCTTACATACATATGTAAGGGTGGAGACCTTCATTGCGCGATTTAAAATACACTTAGCGCCATCTACTGATGTATATAGATACTCTGTACATTTGTCTAACTACTACGCGTCGAGAAGCTAGGCGCTTCTTTGTACGTAAATGAATTTTGAAAATTTTAAATTAAAACTAAACGTTACTTCAACGTGATCCCTACTTTTTTTTTCTAAAAATCCACCAAAATTGATTTGGCAGATTTTACGCGATGCGTGCACAAATTCCAAAAATTATCTTGATACATTCTATCACTTATCGTTTATTTCTCCAACCATTTTTTTTTAGAAATATTTTCAATGTGCGCACACACAAAATTCACAGTTTTATTATATATACAGATTTTCACTACGTAAATATATTGCACAGCATATCTTTCACAGCCTTACAAAAATGTTTTGCTTGTATTGTTTATTACTCGTCACACATTTTATTTACAACTATATTAAAGTAATGCAAGTATACTTTTAACAGCGGATTTCCTGAAAGGCAATAACGCTATGATTTCTGACGCTATGATATCTTGAGATTTTCGAAAATTTCACTCTGCCTCTACAGATTGTTCAAACACCCAAGAAAAATCGTAATGCAATTTCACCCATAATATTATTAAACCATGTACTTCTATCACTACATTAACTTATAAAAAGATCATGTCAAACAATGTCATAAATATATACATTAAACTGTTACTTAACTAATATGAATTTCAAAATATAGAGAAGAAAAATGGACAACCCTAGCCGTCAGTCACACAAAACTCAGAGGTATAAAACATTTTGGAAAAATATTCGATTTCATTTCCAACAATCCCAAATTTAGCGGAATTACGCCAAATATTTGTGATAATATATTAAACTTTATCCATTGCGACTTTTCTACCTCTGTAGAGGTATATAGAACTCACAAAATGGGTTATCCGTAACATCCACATACACAATACTTGGTACTCGTATGGATTAAAGATATACGCTCCACGTCCATCCCCAGCTACTTAAAAACTATCACAAATGACCCATCCCGTATTCTGCGCGTTGCAAACGAATCGGTGAATAATCTTTTTAGAAATCACGCCAAAAATAATTTTCTTCCTTATCCAAGATTGTCACCGGACCATAGTACCAGCCACGTCAATAATCAAACCTTACGATAATCAAAAAGAAGTAATTTCAAAAAACCAACAACTCCGCTGATTAACCTCGGACGGAGTTGGGTTGAACTTGGAACAGCCCACGGTTCTATTCCCGGCGAATTCCCGCAAACAGTGATTCTAATAATAGGAATCATTGAATTACGAAGCGCCGGCGACCTAGGTCAATGCGACCGAGAAACTAACACGAAACACGCACTGAATTTAAAAAGAAAACACAACATTTGCAGCCAAAATAAGCCCAAACATTATTTTCTTTGTTCTTTATATACAATTATAACATTACGCATAAATACCCGAAAGCAAGGAAAAATTGGCGTAAATCGAGATAAAATAAGAAAAAGTGGGACGTGGGACTCGTGCGGAATAAAATACGTGCCCCAGATGTGTGTCTCATGAGAGAGGAGTCTTCATCAGAAGGCGACATAGTCGCACTGCTTATTTCATTAGATTATTGCACACCTGAAAAACCTGATTAAATCTCACCTAATTTTGCGTGCAATGTTCTCCTACAGAAGAACAAGAACGGCGAGAAACGCCATCTGTTGCTAATATTATAAACTTTATGTAAAGGCAACGAAGTTCTATGTCAAAAGTTGCAACACAGTTTCTTCTACGCCCTTTTTGAAGTTTTCCAGATATAGCAAGTTTTGGATGGTAAGAAACGCCATTTGTTGCTAATATTACAAATTTTATTAAATGTTATGTAGTGGCGCAGAAGTTCTATGTCAAAAGTTACAACACAGTTTCTTCAATGCTTTTTTTGAAGCTTTCCAGATATAGCAAGTTTTGGATGGTAAGAAAAGCTATTTGTTGCTAATATTACAAATTTTATTAAATGTTATGTAGTGGCGCAGAAGTTCTATGTCAAAAGTTACAACACAGTTTCTTCAATGCTTTTTTTGAAGCTTTCCAGACATAGCAAGTTTTGGATGGTAAGAAACGCCATTTGTTGCTAATATTACAAATTTTATTAAATGTTATGTAGTGGCGCAGAAGTTCTATGTCAATAATTACAACAAGTTTCTTCACTGCTTTTTTTGAAGTTTTACAGATATAGCAAGTTTTGGATGGTAAGAAACGCCATTTGTTGCTAATATTACAAATTTTATTAAATGTTATGTAGTGGCGCAGAAGTTCTATGTCAAAAGTTACAACACAGTTTCTTCAATGCTTTTTTTGAAGTTTTCCAGATATCGCAAGTTTTGGATGGTAAGAAACGTAATCTGTTGCTAATATTATAAATTTTATTAAATGTTATGTAGTGGCGCAGAAGTTCTATGTCAAAAGTTACAACACAGTTTCTTCAATGCTTTTTTGAAGCTTTCCAGATATAGCAAGTTTTGGATGGTAAGAAACGTAATCTGTTGCTAATATTACAAATTTTATTAAATGTTATGTAGTGGCGCAGAAGTTCTATGTCAAAAGTTACAACACAGTTTCTTCTACGCCCTTTTTGAAGTTTTCCAGATATAGCTACTGTTGGAATTGTCGTGTTTTCTCTAAGTTTTGTATTTTAATATGTATTGTAACTGTACTACACTAAAGATATAATTCAACCGACGTATAGATACACAATCGCTTAAACTATACAAAGAAAAGAAAGAGCTGAAGTTTAAGGATACAACCACTTGAATTGGCTATCTCTGGAATTAGGTCTGACAACTAGAAACGATTTCCACTTATCACTTGACAGTAGCGACAATGAACCTTCAACTCATCTGAATATAGATTATGAGAGAAACTTGAGAAAATTAGCAACGTCATGAGATCAGATTTTAGAATTTTTACAGACCAGAATATTCACAAAGATTTTCATCGTATCTTAGAGTATCATTAAATCGAAATATCGAATCCATAAGCGATCTATTTATTTCCCCGCCATAGCAACCTTTTGTATTTTCCCTGCTCACGGGATCAGATAATTATGTTTTAATTTCACGATTAATAAACGAAAAGAGCACAGTAGAAACTATGCCGCAACGTAGAACTACGCCGCTCCTGCATCCCTTTAACGAAGTTTACCAAATTAGCAACAGGTGGCGTTAAATTACTACGAATCGTTTCCATTTTTGTAATAGAACATAATGCCAGCAATATCAGATAGATGGCATTAGCTTCTTATGGCCCAATTTATTTATTCTAAAGGAGGGCATAGTGTACAGAATCATAAAACATTCAAAAAGACTTTGTGATTCTATTTATTCAACGAACACTTACGCTAATTTCGACAATGTTATGAAGCCGTTTATATTTCATTTACTAACTGTCGCTATTTACTGAGGCTCTGAGTGAATAACAACGCAGAGGGAATCTCTATTCAAAGCTTACTCCCCCACTACCAATGTGTTTCAATTTTCGTTACGGTCTCATTTATCAAAATAAAGACATATAATACTGCAGTAAAGTAACTATCGCTTTATCAAAAGTTACAAAAAAAAATAATTTGGTGACCCGAAAAAAGAAACGGGCGAACACGCGTGTGGCTTTACAGAAATTGAATGTAAGTTTTTTTTTGAAATCTGATATTTTCAGAGTATAAAAAACCAAATAATTCAGCTATTGATAATCAGGTAATAGCAAGAAATAAAATATAACTTATAACCATAACGCAAAACCAAAAAGTTAACTTAATAAAGCGTATGTATATATATATATATATATATATATATATATATATATACATATATATATATATATATACATATATATATATATATATATATATATATATATATATATATATATATATATATTAAAGTAATCAAATCGATCGTTTATTTTTAATTTGCAGCCATTGCCTAAATTAATTTAAAAAAAATTATTAACTGACATTGTCATTTATTCTGTGTTGCCAGAACGAATATATTTTTCGAATTTTACGCAGCTTTTTTTACGACCCTCTCAGGCATGAAGTTTAATGAGTCAATATGTTACATCTGTACATGGAGGATACAACAGGACATAATCTGCACTTTGTTTTATCTTTCTGGCTCAAAGAATTTCAGAGAAATAAAATTTTCAAACTGTTGTGTGTGTGTGTGTGTAAAAAATACAAATTTTTGACGTGAATACGTCTTTAAATTTGCTACCATACGGGGGCAATCCAAAAAAGCTAATGATAACAAAATCGGGGGATACAGTTTGGCGTTGCAGTTTCGAATCTATCCTCTACATCAAAAATTAAATTATACCACTGGATAGCTAAAGGATCAAAGAATTCATTACGATAAGCGAGAACAGTGACGCATCGCGCGGGGTGGAGGGGGAAGCGCCGCCATTTTGAGGTTATTTTGCTGCGTATCGAGATTTGCAATTAGTATAACTTTTGATTCGGAAAAGCTACGATGTTCGTTTAAGATCTAATCGTCAGCTGTCGTCAAAATCTATCGATTGTATATAAAATATTAGTTTAAAGTAGTGACAGTGAATATAACAAGGTGTTAGAATAAAAAAATATTATCAAAAATATATAATGTCGGCCTATATGCTATTGTAACACAATAATTATTTGTTTCCTTGCTTTTATCCTAAATACATAAATAAAAATATGTTATTTAAAAAATATAACCCGTTACATAGACGTATTCACGTACAACACACGGCCGTGTTCATGACACAGCCACACCCAATTTTTTTTTCATTTGTCTGATCGGCGATTCGAATAAAACTATTAAGAGATTTCCTTTTTATTATCTCTATATAAAAATATAGTCATTTTTATTTTTGTATTACTGCATGGACTCTTGTCAGCCTTTTTTTTATTAAAATTGTAGTAATTCACCTGTATGTTTAGGTCGTTATTATGTATAACTATGACAATATTCTCTCTCGTTGCATCGAACTGTCGGTTACTGAAAAAATAAATTGTGACAGGCAGACAGACAGAGAGACACTGATTCAATACCATAAGCGTTCTATTTCCCTCGTCTTGGTACAGAACACAAAAATGAAAGTTCTATTTGAAATTTTTCACCTTTAGCCGTAAATAATTAATTTTTATTTAGTATGAAATAAGAGATATGCGTAGAAATGTTTCGCATAACAAATTAAAATATTTTGCCACATATACATTGCTTAAATAATTTTAGCTTTGAATTTCATGATTACTAAAAATATATCCAACACCGCGCACGGACCGCAGCTTGGGCGCATCTGGTTTAAACATTAGAAAGAGCAAAACCTGAAAACAAGAACTTGTCCTGGAATGGGTTACAAAATGAAAGTTATTTTAAAAAAATATTCATTATTCAATATAATATAAAAAAACCATTCAATTAATATCAAGACACTCTGGTCGGACTACACAATATCTCTTAAGTCACGCATAAAAATTCACCACTGTGACCGCAATTTTGTAATCCTCAAACAATCACGATGACACACCGAAGATGCTGCGTGCACGTCGAACAATGTGCCAAAACGCATTTTTAAACCCGAATTTCGAAACTAGCTCGCTTTGGAAATTAAGGCCAAGGACGGAAAGGCGCCATCCATCGGCTTAGAAATAAACTAATTCAGGCGCTCGTCGCAATATGCCAAATAATATTTTCGTCTAAACATAATTTACTTCATAAAATTTATTTTTTATGAGCATTTAAAATAAAACTACCGACTTATATGGTACAAGGTCAGTGGCCGACTTTCCACCGATTTATTGCACAAGCCAAGACGCGCGCGACGCCAAATAATTATCTGCCATCTCCGTTAGAACTTCTTCAATTGTATATTCCATCCTTTTCACCGTTAACGCGTTTTAAACGTTCGGATCATCGAGTGTCCATTTTTGTAATATGTGCCTAATATAATACTTTAGTATTATATACTTTAGCATTTATATAATACGTTAGTATTATGTATTATATGATCCATACTCTCCTATTAGCGAGTGTCGATTTTTGTAACATGTGTGCCTAATATAATATTTTAGTATTATATACTTTAGCATTTATATAATACATTAGTATTATGTATTATATGATCCATATTCTCCGATTAGCGAGTGTCGATTTTTGTAATATGTGTGCCTAATATAATACTTTAGTATTATATACTTTAGCATTTATATAATAAGTTAGTATTATGTATTATATGATCCATATTCACCGATTAGTGAGTGTCGATTTTTTTAATATGTGTGCCTAATATAATACTTTAGTGTTATACATTTTAGCATTAATATAATACGTTAGTATTATATTAATGCTAAAATGTATATATATGATCCATATTCTCCGATTATATGATATATGATCCATATTCTCCGATATATATAATCCATATTCTCCGATTACTGTCGGGTGTCTATAGGCAACGTTAACTCATAATCCGTTAAATTTGGATGGACAGACGAAGTCAATATTTCTGATAATATCATAAGTGCTCAATGCGCCATCTTGCTGAAAACTTCAAAGCAAAATATCTCATAAACCATTGATGATGTGGCAAAAAACCTGTATACTGAAAAAAAATCGAGATGTTTCTATAATATCGCTCATATAGGTACTGAACGCGTAAGGAGCTGTTTAATTTTGGCATATAGACAACAATCTACTAACAAATATCATGGCGTCAAATTATAAATAAATTCCTACAAAATATTATTTATTCTGAAAACTGATCGCGTTACTTGGTTATTTACTTGTATAACGTCACGCCATCTATCTAAAAGCACTCGTAATTCAATGGTTTCAATATAGATTACTATCTAAATTCAATAATTACGTTGCCTATTAGCGAACGAGAGATGGCGCTGGGATAGCGTGACGTGTCGCTACGTCACGAATTTCGTAATGCTAGTTTAAAATAAATGTTTCATTTGAATAACGACTTCAAATTTATACAATCTTATTATCATGGTGACACAAAGGATCAACACTCCACTACCATTTCGATCAGGTCTATTACTTAAGTCAATATTAGAATAAATATTTAATTTAAACAAAATATACTATGTTTCAATACCTTTAAATCGCATTTGACTAAAACTGAAACTTATATCTGAAAGTCCCCAAAATCTAACATACATTTCATAAACTCAAAACAAACAATAAAGCAGCACGCAATTTCACACCCAGACCTACATACCTCGACGTCGAAACCTCACAAATAACGAAGACAGCAAAACTTTAGCCAAAAATTATTTTTTCACCTAGAAACTTCCTCGGAACTAGGCCAAGAACAGCTACTCCTAAATACGCGACGCACATTTCGAGGCCCTTCTTTGCCGGTTTTCCTCAAACTTGGTTTTGTCCTCTATTGTAATTTATGGACACAGATACAAATTTAAGTTTTTTTTTGAGGATAAATTAAAACATGATTAAGTGAAAAATGGCAAAAAACTTAAGATTAATGGAGTGATCCCAATGCTCCTTCATATTTCGTATTTACCGTTTCGAAAAAGCATGTCGAACTTTTGCTCTGTAACTTAGTAATTCCGTTTTCGGTTTCAATCCAGAATTTTCCTGAAGCAATGAAATTTTCCGGGATAAAAAGCCTATACCATTTCCCGACCCGCCAGCTATCACGTCGATACATTGCGCTGTTGCAACGTTAAAGCATGATTGACAAACATACCTTTGCATTTATAATATTCATTAGGATTACGAGAAAGCAAGATGTCGTAAAAATATGACATATCAACATTTCCCACAGCAAGCATCTTAATAATTACTTAAAATTACTTATAATCCCACACAAGATTCCATCTATTCGCGAATGGATCGCTATTTAATATTCATTAGGATTACGAGAAAGCAAGATGTCGTAAAATATGACATATCAACATTTCCCATAGCAAGCATCTTAATAATTACTTAAAATTACTTATAATCCCACACAAGATTCCATCTATTCGCGAATGCATCGCTTTTTAATATTCATTAGGATTACGAGAAAGCAAGATGTCGTAAAAATATGACATATCAACATTTCCCATAGCAAGCATCTTAATAATTACTTAAAATTACTTATAATCCCACACAAGATTCCATCTATTCGCGAATGCATCGCTTTTTCCCGGATCATGATATAAAGATGACCAACTTCTCCCTCAACACCGGGACATACTGTATTTAAGAGCAAACTTAAAACACCATTATTTAGCGAAAACCTTGCTTTTTCATGGGACATGATAGGGCAACAAAATAACACTGGGACATTCATAATTGTATCACTTTAAATATGTCTCAGGATCAACTACGGTTGCAGCTAGATTCTGGTGTTTTATAAACTTTTTAAAACGAAACTTACGTACAGTAGCTGTCACAAAATTGTATAATAGAAGTAAAGGTACACCTATCAGTATTTTTTTTATTAAACCGACGGATTCACCATTTCTTTATGTTAACGTCGAGACTTCTCATGGATATGTCAGGATCGATCTAGTTAACCATTTTTATGCAGGAAGGACTGGCTTTTCTGTCAATTAAATTTAAATAAAGCAAAGTTCCCCACCGCCTCTGTATGTTTGTATGTACCATTTTTTCTCATCAACTTATGAACAGATTTTGAAGATTGGTGGAGGGTTGATTTGTTATGATGAATACTGATAAGGTCGGGAAAAACATTCGTCGATGAGGTGCCAGGTATAAGCAATATCGCTCTGCTGACAAAGTTTTGCAATAAAGCCTTCGACAGTATATGTTATAGGCATATTAAATCAAATCCATAAACTAATCGTTTTACTATTTAAAAAATAACATTTATTTAACTCATTTTTCTAGACTTCGTTGAGCAAAACTGTCTTAATTCCTATAAGCTGAGAAAAAACAGTACAATCCTTACAATCCTACAGTGTCCTTTCTCAGCTTATATAGATAACATTTCAAAAGACGTGGTGGTGTTTTTAAGTCAGCCAAATTATAAGCTACTAATTATTTTAGTCTAAAATATACATAGACATTGAATAAAATCTAGAAACTATTTAGTATAGACCTTGTTTAAAATACAAAATACCGTAAACTATGTAAACCAGGAATAAACCGTCTCTCCGTTGTCTTAACGCAATCCTATTGTCATCGTGAACGACGTCTTGAAAGGACGTGAAAACTTTATTAAAAATAAAATAAATACCGCCATCTAGTGGAGAATTATAAAAGTACATATTTATGAAGGTTGCGTATCAAAGAAATAGATGTCGCTCTCAATTAGTTAAGCAGCAGTAGAGTTGTGTAACAATTGTGGTATCTACTGCAGACCGAGCCAAGCTTCTAAGGTACAAAATTACAACATTTTATTAAAGAAGTCTGATTGTTTTAGCCTGAAATATTCATAGATATTGAATAAAATCTCGAAACTATTTAGTATAGCCTTAAATATGGTAAATAAGCTATCGTTGCATAGACCTTTTTTGGCTAAAATACCTAATACCGTAAAACTATGTAAACCAGGAACGAACCGTCTCTCCGTAGCTCTTAACACAATCCTATTTTCATCGTGAATGACGCCTTGAAACTACGTGAAAACTTCATTAAAAATAAAATAAATACCGCCATCTAGTGGAGAATTATAAAAGTACATATTTATGAAGGTTGCGTATAAAATAAATAGATGTCGCTCTCAATTAGTTGCTATCTGTTGCAGACCAAGCCAAGCTTCGAAGGTACAAAATTACAACATTATAATCCTAAATAAGGTGAATATGCTGTTGTTGAATAGACTCTTCTTGCTTAAAATACAAAACACCGTAAAACTATGTAAACCAGGAATGAACCGTCTCTACGTAGCTCTTAACGCAATCCTATTTTCATCATGAACGACGTTACAAACAAATATTTTACTATGTGTCAATTTTTGTCCAAATTATGGACACAAACATTCGATAACTTTCTTCAAAACAAACACATCTACTGCATTATACACATATACATATAAAACATGTTTTGAGAGCGCAACGTCCAATTTCGGCTCTGCAGGTGACATCTCCCAAGACCTCGTATCTGAAACTATGCCAAGGCAACGAGTCACTCTTGTGCTTGCAACATTTGAATCACGGTTATATTAAAATTGTCCGGAGAAACTTCGGACGGGTTGTTTCATTTCTGAGCTCCGAGACAAATGCTATATTAGTAATAGCAACTAGTACTCCAAATATATAACTAAACCTGTCGAATACCAATAGAACTGACACCTAGGTGTGTATCGAACCCTCGTAAGGTTCGATACACGCGTAGGTGTATTGAACCCTACGACCACACATTTTACCAAATATTCCGCTCCTCATACCTTGAATCTCTTCAGAGATTACTACAAAAATAGGAAAGAACCAAAGTCTCTACAAGTTTGGTTATATGCATTATTTATATGACTAGCCGTTTGCGAGATACAGCGCAGAGAGTGAGAAGTTTATAAGACAACACTAGATAAACTACGGAGTAAGATGCATAGTACACTCAACAAGTTAATTATATGATAAAAATATTATTACTGTTCTGCCCATATGAATCATATGGAATATTTACGGATTCAAAACTTATTCCTCACTGATGACAGCAGGAGCACATTCTTATCTTGGAAAAGCAGTTTAAAACAGCGGTGAAAAAACCGAACTCCTAAAATAATTCTTTGACTCAGAGGATAGTTTGACCAGACAAGTGTTGCACTAACTTTACTTAAAACCAGGTGATCTTATAATCTGTATGAATAATGAGGGATTCAAAACTTATTCCGAGCTGACGACAGGAGGAGTGGGAGCATCTTCTTGTCTTCGGACAGCAGTTTAAGACCAAGCGCTGAAAAAATGGATTCCGGAAATGGTTCTTCGACTCAGACGAAACGTTGTCAAAATAAATGGTTCATTTGGGCAGAACCCATATGAATCGTATGGAATATTGAAGAAGTCAAAACTTATTCCACGCTGATGAGAGCAGGAGGACCTTCTTATCTTCGAAAAGCAGTTTTTAACTAGGTGTGTATCGAACCCTCGTAGGGTTCGATACACACCTAGACGTAATCGAAAAGGACACCGATGACAATAAGTTCATTTTGATACCAACGCGAAGATTAATTGTTTTGTACACCAATTTAGGAACTTAAACATTTAATAATGCGTAGTATTTCAATTAAACTATTTACAAATACTAGCGTGACCCGTGCGAAGTCTTCGCATTATTTATTCCATTATGAAGCTCAGATGACAGATCAAACAAATATTTTACTAAAATTGACATATAGAGGCGCAAGTATCAAAAGCATTGAGCTAAAGCGCCACTTTATTTATACGTGAGTGGATTTGAAATTAAACAAAAATTTTACCGACCGACAATCGTATTGACGTTGAGCCGTTAGACGGCAGCATTGCTGTTTTGTGTATATAATTTTAATAATTAATTAATTTGCAAAAACAATAGCAATAATAAATTTTTTAGTGTGGATGCCGGTAGAGCAAGCAATTATCTATAAAATGATATATAATTTATGTGGATTAGTTGTGAGGTTTTTTCTAAAAAGGGAGTGTAACATCTTAACCTTAGCGTATTAATATATATGATGATGATGATGATTAATTATTCATAACGTAAACATATTGTCTAGTGTGTTTCTCACAGATATAATAAACATCCATTTTAAAATACAAAGTTATTTATTTTTGCAAATGATTTACGTCACTTGTTTCTATGACCTTCTTACAGACCCAACTACATGTCATAAGCTGGTCGACTATTACTCGTAAACTAGTAGAGCCAATTTAGCTGCGATAATTTTCCTTTTACTTTCGTTAATTATACTACTAATGTGAATACTTTTCTGGTATTTAAAAGGAGCGGTTCAGCTGACAGGGGGTGGGGACAAGTAATTCTAACAAAAATGGCTACTTAGAAGCTTAAAATTTCGTAAACGGATCCCTATGTCGAAAAAAAGTTCATGACACACCCCCCCAATATTCTTGAAAGACCTATTCAACGATACCCTACCAAATAAGGTATGCGAAAAAAATGCACCCCTAAACTCCAAAAAAATTGTTTCATTACTTTGTAGGCGTTATAAATATGTATATTTAAGCATGCCACATTTATATTCTGCGTGTAAAACGGCTGTAACATACCGATGGACAGACAGACGGACATGGCGAAGTAACAAGGGTATACATTACAAAGGTTCGGTTTGGCTAGGCAACTCTAAAAATACAGAGGTGAACAGTAAAACCAGAAAAACTAATGTGACCATAGCATTACTGAGTAAAAAGCTGGACACGATAGTAGCGAATCCTAAATATCATTTTAAGGCCACTCTTTCCTTAGAATTGAGTTAATAAGACCAGAACGGATTTGAATTAAAGCGAAATTTTCCAATTGCTTAAATATCGAACCCCGAATATCATTTCAACGGTCACTCTTTCCTCAGAATTGAGTTAATAAGACCAGAACGGATTTGAATTAAAGCGAAGTTTTCCAATTGTTTAAATATCGAACCCCAAATACCATTTTAACGGCCACTCTTTCCTCAGAATTGAGTTAATAAGACCAGAACGAATTTGAGTTAAAGCGAAGTTTTCCAATTGTTTAAATATCGAATCCCAAATATCATTTTAACGGCCACTCTTTCCTCAGAATTGAGTTAATAAGACCAGAACGGATTTGAGTTAAAGCGAAGTTTTCCAATTGTTTAAATCTCGAACCCCAAATATCATTTCAACGGTCACTCTTTCCTCAGAATTGAGTTAATAACACCAGAACGGATTTGAATTAAAGCGAAATTTTCCAATTGTTTATATATCGAATCCCAAATATCATTTTAAGGCCACTCTTTCCTCAGAATTGAGTTAATAAGACCAGAACGGATTTGAATTAAAGCGAAATTTTCCAGTTGTTTAAATATCGAACCCCGAATATCATTTTAACGGTCACTCTTTCCTCAGAATTGGGTTAATAAGACCAGACCGGATTTGAGTTAAAGCGAAGTTTTCCAATTGTTTAAATATCGAATCCCAAATATCATTTTAAGGCCACTCTTTCCTTAGAATTGAGTTAATAAGACCAGAACGGATTTGAGTTAAAGCGAAGTTTTCCAATTGCTTAAATATCGAACCCCGAATATCATTTTAACGGTCACTCTTTCCTCAGAATTGAGTTAATAAGACCAGAACGGATTTGAGTTAAGGCGAAATTTTCCAATTGTTTAAATATCGAACCCCAAATATCATTTTAACGGCCACTCTTTTCTTAGAATTGAGTTAATAAGACCAGAACGGATTTGAGTTAAAGCGAGATTTTCCAATTGTTTAAATATCGAACCCCAAATATCATTTTAACGGCCACTCTTTCCTTAGAATTGAGTTAATAAGACCAGAACGGATTTGAGTTAAAGCGAGATTTTCAAATTGTTTAAATATCGAACCCCAAATATCATTTTAACGGCACTCTTTCCTCAGAATTTAATTAATAAGACCAGAACGGAGTTGAGTTACAGCGAAGTTTTCCAATTGTTTAAATATCGAACCCCAAATATCATTTTAACGGACACTTTTTCCTCAGAATTGTGTTAATAATACCAACTAACCCACTATCCCCGCCGAGCAACGGTTTCCCGAATCGAATCCATCTCACCTCGCTGTTCGCAAAGGTGACATTGCCGGAGACGTTTCCTGAAGAATAACGGAATTAACACGCTCGCCCCTGAACGAGCGTTTCCTCGCTCATGCCGGCGCGTGTCGGCGTTCAAAACAAGAGCCAGCGGCCGACGTGGCGTCACGAGCGAGGTCAGGGTCGGTCGCGGCGCGGACGTCCGTGAAAATTCGCTCCCAACGCGCGCGCAACGTGTAAAACGGAGCCGAACGGCGTGAACTTCACACGCTAATTCGCTGTGCATTCACACGCTCTACCGCCCACCGAGGGGGCGGCTGATAGAGAAAAACTCATTAAGATCTTTATGAAGTGACCAATTTTCATATAAAAAGCGGCACAATGTCGTTAACTTCGTAATGAAGTGAACAATTTTTATACAAAAAGAGGTATAACGTCATTAAGATTGTAAAATGTGATCAATTCACACAGAAAAAAACAGCATAACGTCATTAAATTAGTAATGAAGTGATCAATTTTCATACAAAAAGCGGCATAACGTCGTTAATATCGTAATGGAGTGAACAATTTTTATACAAAAAACAGCATAACGTCATTAAGATCGTAATGATGTAATCAATTTTCCAACAAAAAGTTGCATAACGCCATTAAAATCGTAATAAAGTGCCCAATTTTATACACACAAAAAGCGGCATAACGTCATTAAGATAATATTACATACAAAAAGCGATTAATATTACAAAAAAGAGATTAATATTACATACAAAAAGCGACATAACGTCATTAAGATAATATTACATACAAAAAGCGAATAATATTATGATAAACACATTAATATTACATACAAAAAGCGGCATAACGTCATTAAGATAATATTACATACAAAAAGCGATTAATATTACGAAAAAGAGATTAATATTACATACAAAAAGCGAATAATATTATGATAAAGACATTAATATTACATACAAAAAGCGGCATAACGTCATTAAGATAATATTACATACAAAAAGCGGCATAACGTCATTAAGATAATATTACATACAAAAAGCGAATAATATTATGATAAACACATTAATATTACATACAAAAAGCGGCATAATGTCATTAAGATAATATTACATACAAAAAGCGATTAATATTACAAAAAAGAGATTAATATTACATACAACAAGCGGCATAACGTCATTAAGATAATATTACATACAAAAAGCGAATAATATTATGATAAACACATTAATATTACATACAAAAAGCGGCATAACGTCATTAAGATAATATTACATACAAAAAGCGATTAATATTACGAAAAAGAGATTAATATTACATACAAAAAGCGGCATAACGTCATTAAGATCGTAATGAAGTGCCCAATTTTCATATAAAAGTGGCATGATGTCATTAAGATCGTAATGAAGCGCCCAATTTTCATATAAAAAGTAGCAACGCTGCTTTACCCCTAAACTATACGATCCTGATGATGGTTGAACTTTACGATCCTGATGATTGATGCTTATCTCATATTATCTACTTCTATAAATGAACGTCTTTGTTTTTTTATATTACTCATAGTACAGTCACACAAGACAAAATAAAGGTTAAAACCTTGGAAAGGAAGACGGGCTGAAAACTTGCACCGACCTTTGTTTTGACGTTCTGAAGATGGGCTGAAAAGTTTCATAAAATATCATGTCCGCTAGTCAATATATAAAGGCCAAAGGTCACGAAAATCGGTCATTTTACCAAATATTCCGCTCCTCATACCTTGCATCTCTTCAGAGATTACTACAAAAATTGTAAAGATCCAAAGTCTCTACAGGTTTGGTCATATGCATTATTTATATGACTAGCCGTTTGCGAGATACAGCGCAGAGAGTGAGAAGTTTATAGGACAGCACCAGGTAAACTATGGAGTAAGATGTATAGTGCACTTAAACAAGGTTTATTGTATGCTTAAAATATTATTACCCATGTGCATCGTATGGAATATTGAAGGATTCAAAGCTTATTCCTCCCTGATGACAGCAGGAGGACCTTCTTATCTTGGAAAAGCAGTTTAAGACAGCGCGGTGAAAAAAACGTACTCCTAAAATGGTTCTTTGACTCAGAGGAAACTTTGACCAGACAAATGTTGCACTAACTTTACTTAAAACCAGGTGATCTTATAACCTGTATGAATAATGAGGGATTCAAAACTTATTTTGAGCTGACGACAGGAGGAGAGGGAGCTTTTTCTTGTCTTCGGAAAGACCAAGATTGTGCGCTGAAAAAATGGATTACGGTAATAGTTCTTTGACTCGGAAACGTTGTCAAAATAAATGATTCTTTGAGTCAGAGGAAACTTTGACCAAACAAATGTTGCACTAACTTTACTCGAAACGAGCTGTTCTTATACTCTGCATGAATACTGAGAAAATCAAAACGTATTCTATGATGAGGACAGCAGGTGGATGTTCTTGTCTTCAAAACGTAGTTTAAGATGGTGCGCTGAAAAGAAAACGGACTCGGGAATGGTATATTGAACTCGAAAAAAACCTTGACCTGGTAAAAGGTGCTCTAACTATACTCGAAATAAACCGATCTTATAATCTGTTTGGATATATTTTCTCATGTTTAGAACGCACCTTAAGATCGCGTGCTAAAAAAATGAATTCCCGTAATGGTTCTTTATTCGTAAGAATCCTTGACCCGATAAAAGTCGCCCTGACTATAATCTAAACAGGCCGATCTTATAACCTGTATGGATACTTAGGGACTCAACGCTCAAACTACGTTGAGAATAGCAGGAGTATGTATTCTCATCTTCGGAATGCAGTTTAAGACTGTGCGCTAAAAAAACGAATTCCGGTAATGGTTCTGTAACAAGTAAGAATCCTTGACCTGATAAAAGTTGCCCTAACTATAATCTAAACAGGCCGATCTCATAACCTGTATGGATACTTAGGGACTCAGCGCTTATACTACGTTGAGGATAGCAGGAGAATACATTCTCATCTTCGGAATGCAGTTTAAAACCGTGCGCTGAAAAAAACAGACTCCGGAAATGGTTCTTACACTTGGAGCAAACGTTGACCGGATAAATATTACTCTAACTATACTCAAAACAAGCTCATCTTCTTTTATGTTTGAACATTTAGGGATCCAACATATATACTACATTGAGGATAGCAGATTGTTTTCAAGTCTCCGGATTAAGTTCTAGACCACGCGCTAAAAAAACGGAATCCGGAAATGGTTCTTAGATTCGAAGGAAACATTGACCGGATAATCTAATCAATTTCTTTCTAAGTAACGAAACAAACAATCGACTGCGCACATCGCGTATGGTCTTTGACCTGCCGATGCCCAAAAAACTGGTTTACCAAAATTAAATCATAAAGACAAGTGCAGATTGGACGGCGGCCAACGGTAGGTTCATCCATCTACTGTGACCTTGGCTTTAGAACACAGCCCGACCGTATCGTCGCCCGGGCATGCTCGGTTCACTGCAACTTCTGCGTGCGGCAACGCCTTCGCGTGGGGCCAAAATTGTTTCGGTCAGCCGCATAATTTCTATATTACAGAACAAAATCGGAAACCCTTATATGGACTTCAGGTCAGATGGTTTCCCTGTCTATTTGAACTAACCCTGAAATAAGATACGTCATTTGAAAGTCAATCTACTGTTCAGGGTTTCGTATCTCAAAAGGAAAAACGGACACCTTATAAAGACACTCGGGTATCTGTCGGTCAGTCTCTCAAAGTCGATTTTCTCAAAAACTATACGTGGTAGAAACTTGAAATTCGGCACTATAATAAAGAGTGTATATACTAACCTAAATATTTGGCACTAACGCTAGCTAACGTTTTAAAATATTCATATAATAATTAATCTATTCCTTCGAAAGGTTTATTAGTTTTAGAAATGAGAGGGGAGAGTTTGCTCTATTTTCATATATTTTTAGAATAACTTTCTAAATATTAAATTCAAAAAATTACAAAAAGTATATTTTTTTTGTATTCTTCATGCCATTTAAAATTATACCCCACATGGTACACAAAACGAAAAAAAAGAATTGGAGTCCTTTATTAAACTATATATTTAAAAAAGTTATCACAAAATATATGGGTCAATCAGCTTTATTATTATGCCAAATTTCAAGTTTCTACGTCACACAGTTTCAGAGTAAATCGAATGTGACAGACGGACTGATAGGCACGAAAATGATCTTATAAGGGTTCCTTTTTCCTTTTGAGACGCGGTATCCTAAAGATAGTGTCCTCATAGAATCTTTTGAGAATACAATCTTAAAGACGTTTGAATGCCAACGTAACATTCAAACTTCACAATTGATTAAGCACAAAACAAAGTTTAATACACAAATGTTAATACACTGCCATCTATTGACTTGTTCGAGTAAATGTGCCGGCAGTGGCACTTGCTTTTATCAATTTTGTAAAAATGTTTTGGGCAAAAAATATTAAAATTATTAAACAGATGTGATTCACTTAATCGGGAATATTTTTCATATCGCAAATACGAAGGTATCTGATTTTTTCGTGGCAATTTTCTTTTTTTTTCAAAAGGCTCAAAAATAGCACTAAAGAGCTACTTCCATTTTCAACGTATCTCTTTCATAACTAACTCCGTCGATTATCCATATACCAGAGCCGTTACAAAAACCAGAACATTGCCAACATTCAAGAGCACACAGCAGGTGGTCCAGATGTCCTGCATTGTAACGCGCGTGCCAATCGTTGGGTCAAGGCACCGAATGGCTCTATCTCGCTGACCTTTTACGGTAATGCCGCATCGAGTCGTACTTGGTTCGACTAATGTGTAGCTTTTATTAAATTTTGCAATGAATTTGGTGACAACTTTTGAAAAAAGTTCTCACTAAAACCACATCTTCAAAATGCAGCAACATTTATTAAGGTGACATTATAATACAATCTAAAATAGAACATTTCGGAAACTCGATTTCAAAATACATAATCATGGAGTTTAGACATAAATATGACAATTCGAGTAAAAATATTACACACTTTTAAAAGCTTCAAACAGGAAAAAACCATGCGATAATTAAAAAAAGAATCTTCCAAAAAATCACATAAATATACATAAAAATTAAAACTTTTTCTCTATTTACCGTTATACATCCACAATTTAATTGATTCCAAACTTAATCCCCAAGTACCTTTAAATGAAATTAATATAATTCCACTTTTATTTTCCCCTAGAAGAAAAAGAAATATCTTTAACAGCTTCCACTCCAAGACCCAAACCATAATCCCAATTTTTTTCTTAAATTTTTCCTTAATATCACTTGGCCATTAACAGCATATATAACGTAAAAAAAACTATTTCAAACAATCACAAATATACATCAAAATAAATAATTTTTTAAAAATATACCCACAGTATTTCTTAGTCTTTTTAAATTGATAAAAAATACCATAAAGTAAAAATTTAGAAAACCGCACCGGAAATAAAGTCGACAAAAAATCTTAACAGTAAACCACTTACCTCCTGTGTCAGTTCGGCGCCCTTATTCGCACCATCATCATCGGCTTCAACTTTTACTCTAACCGAAGATACGGTTTCAACAGCACCCAATGCATCATCAGCACCGACTTCAGCACCATTCCAATCGGACTCCCCGCTGACGCCACTGAAACTGGCATCAGAACTAAAACTGGTACTGGCCCTCTCCAACTTTATGTCCAGCAGGAACCTTTCATCTTCAAAAATGGGCTTTAAATCGTACGCCTCCATTTCCAGAGGAGTATTCTCTAGAAGGTACTGCTCCAAATTCTCCTGTTGCTGTTTCACATCTAAATACTCGAAATTTCTCTTGAACTCCTTCAAAGTTTCCAAAGTTTCGTCGTAATCTTGAAGATCGGCCATGTTCTGATCGAAGACCGAGTCAACGTCAGCGAAAGGATCGTAAAGCTGATTCTTATCAGCAAAATAAGGCAAAAAGTTACCTAAAGCGTCATCTTCATCATCATATAGATTTTCCTCCTTCTCTTTTTTCACTTCCACTGAGGATCTATCGAGCCCTGTCGCACCAGAATCTCCCGTAATCCTATCTTCAGCCTCGGTCTTAACGAAGAAATCAGATACATTGAAACTCTGATTCGACACTTCGGCATCCGGGAGAGTTCTGCTTGACTGAACCGTTTCTGATTCGGGTAAAGACTCCTCCTCAAAAACATCGGCATCATCGGATATTTGGAGATGCTCCGAAGACTCCTCGTCGGCCCCCTCCTCCGTGTCGTCCTCGCTTAGAGACACCCTCACCTCTTGCGCCACGTTGTCATCGTGACTCACGTGATCGTAGGGAAGCGACGTTTCGAAGAGACCCGTCCTTTCTGACGCGTCCCCCAAGCTGGCAATCGATGAGCTGACTGAATCCAGCAGTGCTGGAACTGTTTCAGTGGCCACATTATTTACTAAGTACGTATGAACCACGTTGCCAGCTAATCGTGTCTGCTGCCCACCTACAGAATTTAGACTCGACATTCGTTCATTGTTCTGGTATGAGGCATCTTCTATGAAGGAGCTGTAGGAATTATGGTATCTCCCGAGCGAGTTGAGCTCTTCAAACACTTCTCTCTCGTAGTTTAACAGTATATTATCTAAAGACTTTGGATGCACGAATCTTGGAGTCAGCAAGGTCCTGGATTCTTGTTCCAAGGACCAGTCAGTGCCGTTGGACAAATTCAGGCCCGCCGACAGCTGCTGCTCTTGTCTGAGATAATTCTCCGGATCAGCCTTGAGAAGACTCAGAACCAGAGCCAGCCTCAGGAGCTCATCACCGTATATTTTCTTTAGCGCTATCATCTTCTTCAATTTATTATATACGACTTGTTTTGTTTTTTTGATTTAAAATCACTCAGTCTTTCTGTTTATATAATTAATTAGTTACCTTATTTATCTAACTTTGTTTTTTAAATTATTTATATATTTATATTAAAAGAAAAAACAAACTTGAGCACAAGCGCACACTTTTTTAGCGTGGGGTAGTAAAAAAATACTAGCATTCACTAAGGTTTAAAATAAAAATTTGTTATTTATTTTATACGTTACTATTATTAAAGTAATGTTTTATTTTTAAATTTGTTATTTAAAATTATATTGAGATCATGGGGGGAGGGGGTTCCGTAGTCGTAAGAAGTGAATTTTATATGTGGACTTTCAAAAACAAAGCCCAATTTGAATTTTAAATCGACGTTGATCGCATATGAATTGAATTCGAAGCACTGTTAAGAGTGGATTTATCAATTCTATAGAATTTATTCTCTATTTCAATGGTAAACTTATACTGGTTCGCTTCCTGTCTAACTTCCGGTATCCACAAAGCACTCTCTGCTGTTCTTTTGGCAAGCACTTTGTGTCCTTCCTCACGTAACTCTCTACCAATGGCAACACATGCAGAACGGGGTCGTCTTCCTCTTGAGCGGCACACATTTTGAAAAACACTGGCACCTCAGACGGTCCTCTGAGTTATTCGGGCCGAGTGTACCATGGTGGCGGTCGACATTTCGAGGAGCACTGCTTCTTTTGACACTTTTACAGTTTTTGAAACGTTTCTCTACTGTTCTTTTTCACTTTTACAGTTTTAGGTGCACTTTTTCACGAAAATTTGATTCTCAATCAAATGTCCTTCGCAGTTTTCTAGAATTGTTAACAATGTGAGACGCTTAGTTAAATATTTGTGTGACATAATTTGAAGTGCATTTCTAGTGGAAATCGTATATATGACACGAAATTCTCGCTACGAAAACTAACCCTATAGTAGGAAACTACCAACCCTCAACTATCAATGATCGATATACTATATCCAAAGTGGCCTTCTTCGAATCATAGACCAAAACGACACAACCAAAAGCTCAAAACAAATAGCGAAACAAAGAAAAAATTTTAAAAAATATATCCATTGTGCCAAAATAACAAAACGAATTAAAAAACATGAAATACGATTGGTAATAATGATAGCAATCCATATTGAATTGTTTAAATCAAGTGAAAACACAAATAAGCGCCCTTGTTTTATAATAACATATTTTTAAACGAAACTCATTTCGTATCAACACATTTAACAATAAATAGTAATTCCATAATGTTCTATCGACATATAACGCTACCCTGGCGCCATCTATCGATAACTTTATATAAGTGTATGTTCTATAACTCTATAAGCAATATTCGTTGAAGTAAAATTAATTTTAATAACAGACTATAGATGGCGCGGTTCACAATTTTTATAACTAGAAATTTTTTTTTTTTAATAATATCCTGTGACAATAATAATTTTATGTATATCGATATATAACCCTACCCTGGCGCCATCTATCGATAAATTTATATAAGTATATGTTTTATAACTCTATAAGCAATATTCGTTGAAGTAAAATAAATTTTAATAACAGACTATAGATGGCACAGTTCATAATTTTATAACTTGAAAAAATATTTTTTTAATAATATCCTGGGACAATAATAATTTTTAAGTATATCGACATATAACGCTACCCTGGCGCCATCTATCTATAAATTTGTATAAATATGTGTTCTATAACTCTATCAGCAATATTTGTTGAAGTAAAATAAATTTTAATTACAGACTATAGATGGCACAGGCCATAACTTGTATAACTTGAAAAAAATATTTTTTGAATAATATCCTGGGATAATATTAATTTTTATGTATATCGACATATAACGCAACCCTGGCGCCATCTATCGATAACTTTATATAAGTGTATGTTCTATAACTCTATAAGCAATATTCGTTAAGTAAAATTAATTTTAATAACTGACTCCATATGACACGGTTCATAATTTTTATAACTCGAAAAAATATTTTTTGAATAATATCCTGGGACAATATTAATTTTTATATATTACTGGCTTGTGCCTGCAGCTCCGCTCGAGTGGAAGTTATAACGTTACTGTTTTATTTATATCATAGTATAGTGTTTAATTAGAAACTGAGCCAAACACCATAACGAAATAAGCAAAAAGCACCACATGGATATATTCTGGCGACAAACGACTGGGCTGGAACCTTCGAGAATTTTGTCGATATTTTCATTCAGTAACTAAAAACTTCGGGAAAAATTAGTTTTTCATTATTGTTTTTTTTTTAATCAAAGAATGCTCATAATTTATTTTTATGTATTTAACAGTTTCAAAAGCCATATCAATTCATTGGAAAAACATTTTAACCACTTTTTTAATTTTTTAAATATTATCTTAGTTTTTTTTTATTTTTAATCTTTCACTTAATTGTATACCAAGGATTTAGTGACAAAAGATATGAATTAATATAAAAATACTAAATGAAAATATTTGTTGCAAAAACTTAAAATTTTTTAAACTGATTTTTTTAAATAAAACAGAAGCGATCTCTGTAATAACGACTTATTTCCATAGTATTACTTAGCATTCATTTTTTTCAATCAAATAAAAAGACCGTGAATAGTACACATTTCCTAAGAAATTAAGGAAAAAGTGTACCTTTTTCCTTAATTTTAATTATTTCAAAGAGCAGATAGTTGTTATTTAAAGAAAGCTATACAGCGAAGAAAATGCAACACTAGCATCCTCATCGAACAACGGCCCAAGAAAACAAAAGGTCTCGTTCACACACAGATGACATCACCATCACCGTACGGCGAAACTTCGAATCTCGCGTGTGAATCATACCACTAAGCGGACAACATTTTCTACCCACACGATATCGTGTTTACATTCCGGCTTGTGACCTATTAGCTCCCCTCACCCCCTCGCCCGTCCTTATGCCTACACCGTTCGCAATCATAGGGCACACAACATTATTACTAATTGAAATGAGTTTGCTTATGACGAGTTGAAAGATTATGAAGTCAGTTGTGTAATTAATTTAATTAGCATACCTGTTACGTGTTTTGATAAGCAAAGATTGAGCATTCGACTTGGGAAGCCAATGAACGCGAGTAAATGTGGGTGGGTTCCTCTAAGACGGTCGTTTTGAAAGATCAGCAAATGAATGAGGCTCTGATTTTAATTATAAAGGTAAACGTACACTACAGCCGCAGCGGAGAACGCAAGGCGGGCAAAATCCTATTTTATGGATTTAGACAAGAATGACCGTAGAAAGATGTTCTAATGCTATTTCTAAACATTTTATGATATATAATTTTTTTCATAAGACTATATTTGGATTATATTTATTGATTAAATGACGTAACCTAATTTGTCGCCAAGTTACGTCATCGATTGGAATGTGTGTACAAAAATAATTTCTCAGAATCATTAATGTAACCTCTTGAATAACATAATATAATAACACAAACATCCGCTCTTTGTTAGAATACAGATTTTTAAATACAAAAATTCAAAATTGAAAATAGCGGTGTTGCGAGCTTTCCGAAACACCATATTTGGTATACAAACATTAAATATAACATATTTATTGAAACCTTAAACCATATTTTGTGGAAATTTTGCAATTTTAATTTATTTGTTTTTTTTTTGTATACGATATATACAACGGAATACAAATTATACTTTTTTCATCTAGTTTTTTTTGGTTTAAAATGTTACGTATAAACATCACTTCCAAAATATCACGAAAAATAACCTAATTTTTTATAAAAAAAAATACAAGATTTCTCATTTGTCTGACTTAAATAAAACTTTCATGGGACTTGTTTTTTTCACTTTCCCTACACAAGTGTTATTTGTATTGTGACACATGAGCCCAACTCTATATGGACTTCTACAAGTATCCTTTAGACAGTTTGTGAACACCGTCCAACTATCTACAAAACACGTTGCTACGGAAACCTAACTTAAGGCGTGTTCGTCCCCCATTTAATCAGTTACTATCGACAAATATATGGACGTTTATACAAGGTTACGTCAAACGAATGCAATTATCCACTGTTTCACTGAGAATAGGGTCACCATCCGTTCTCGTTTCTCCTGATACTCTCCTCTTTTTAAAACTGCCGTTCGGGGGATTTTTTAGTCTTAGGGCTTTATATAAAGCAGTTTTCTATTATTAACACATTATTTTAATCGGTGGACTATTAAAATGTATAAACAAAAATCAAAAAACTATATTCTGAATTGTTAATACTAAATGTAGATTTATAATGACTTGAAAGGTATTTTAAAACTCATAAGAGTTTTGAAGTATATTTTACTGTTTATTTCAATTTTAAAGTTCGTTACAGTAAATCTTAACGGTTGATTTAAGTTTCAGAGTATAAATTAAGGATGTATATTATAATTGTTTTTTTTATTGTTTATACAACATATGAAGCATTGTAATTGTTTCCTATGTAATCACAGGTTTATTTGTTTGTTTGTCGTCAGTGAGATTTATAAGGCTTCATTAAGACAAAATACTCTTGATTAGTATTGTATGATTAATACTGTCTTGTTTTAATATGAGAGTTTATTTTAATGATTTAAGTGTAAATAACAAAATGTCAGGGGTTTTTAGTTTACAACTTCTAGTTTTATAAAGGCTGTTATGGTGACCCTACAAATCGATTACAGCATTTTCTAGCGACATATTCACAAAATGCAAATCAGAAATAATAACGACCACTTCCCGCGCAAGTGTCAACACATTTTTTTTTCGGTTTCGTTCATTGACGTCATCATCAGACGTCAGTAATTTAATGACTGCTCACCGCTCGATTGTATCTTAATCATAGGAGAATCGCTCACGGTTCTTGTGCTGCGCCGTTGATTGTACAAAGGTTAATGATCGAATAATCTCGGTTTTTATACTGTTAATTAACTCCGTTACAGAAAATAATTAACAATGTTTTATTTAATAGCTTTTAACATATTTGTGCTAAGAATTTATTGAATATTACTCGTATATAATCGTATACAAACGCAAAGTTTTGTCCGTATGTATGTAACAAAAAGGACGAAAAATAGGTATTTAGCTAACACCCGATAGAAACAAATGAACAAGATAGAATAAGACAATCAGCGTACGCGTGCGCGAAAACAAATAAAAATGGCGCTCACTACTGCTGTCAAATGTTATTTATGTCAAAATTAAACTGTCAAAATTATGTCGATTTATTTATCTATTTATGACTGATTTATTACAAATTTTGTGTAATTAATCCGTTAGAAGACTAACAAGATATGTGTGTACTTAATTTATTTTATTTCTCAAGATTCCGTAATTGTATTTGTTGTCTTATCATAATATCTTTCAAAGTATATTTGCTCTGTACAACGAATACAATATGTAATAAATTTCATTTCTATCGTGCGTCTTCTGATACACATTATCTTTTTTAAATTTTCCAATTTATCCCACGAAATAAATGTTAGAGCTAAAATTTAACATTTTATACTGCACACCTATAATTGGGCAACCACATTCAATGTCTGTGCTCAATTTAAAATTTTTACGCCAAATAGTTCCGAGAAAATCGCCTGTGCGTAATGGACGGACAGACACCAAAATGATTCCATAAGTGTTACGTTTTTGGCAATTTTACCGCGGAATGCTAAAAATCGTGAACAATTCACTTTAACTAAAGTGCATTTGTACCCCAAGACGCATATAAAGTGCATTTGTACCCACCCCCGAGGCGCGTAAGTACATTTGTACCTCCCGAGGCACATAATGTACATTTATACCTCAAGAAGCACGTAAAGTGTATACTTATCTCACGAGGCACATAATGTGCATTTGTACCCCCACGAGGCACGTAAAGTACATTTATACTCCACGAGGCACATAATGTACATTTGTACCCCAAGAAGCACGTAAAGTGCATACTTATCTCACGAGGCACATAATGTGCATTTGTACCCCCACGAGGCCATAATATGCATTTGTACCCCACGAGGCATGTAAAGTGCATTGTATCCCCCAGGAGGTACATAAAGTGCATATGTACCCCACTAGATATGTAAAGTGCATTGTATCCTCCACATGTCACGTAAAGTGCATTTGTACCCCACGAGGAATGTAAATGTATGTACGTTGAGAGTATTAAAACGCAACAGTGTGCAAATGACGTCACAAAACAAAATACACCACTAAACAATTGAAATCAGCTCAAAGCATTTGTTGTGAGAGCTGCAAATTAGTCGCAGACACGTGCGGGGTCAACGGGCGTCAAAATCGGCGCGTCTGTCCTTCCACGGCTCGCCGCGACCGGCGCCCACGCGCACTGCGCAACCGTCGAAGTGAACGTTCGAGACACATGCATAGCATATAATTAATACATTGAGGCAACGAATTACGTCCCACACAACACGTGGTGCCGGGGTTAACTTGTCCGTTGCAAATTAGAAGGGTTAATTCGAGAAATCTTTCGTCTAAAACTCTGTCAAGTACGAGTAGAGCTCGCACTACGAGGATTCCGTACACATTCAAGTATTTATTAACATTTAAAGGTACTAAACTGTATACCCCGATTTTGTTATCATTAGGTTTTTTGGATTGCCCCCATATGGTGGCAAATTTAAAGTCGTATTCACGTCAAAATATTTTCTCATCAACACGAACTACAGCCACGCATAATATCAAGTCTCTTAGTTAAGCAATTCAGATGCTAAAAGGTTGTGTCGCAATCGGATAAACTGATGGACACCCTATTGAAACCGGAAACGTTCAGTTTATTTCATTTTTACGGATATCGGTAGGGAACACGGTAGATCACTTAGCTGATTGAACCTTGAAATGTGTCCCATAAAATCTCGAAAGATATTCTTTTAAAATTCTCGGTACCAATCTTCATGATGAACATATTTTTGTACTAACATTCACCAAAAAAATGGTGTTTGTAAATACTTGTTCGTCACTGTGAAAACACTAGGCCTAAAAAATAATTCGTTCGACTTGCCGTCTATATATATGACCTAGACACGTGAACACCTGTTCTCGCTTCATTGTATTTTTCTTGAAGTAACCTTCGGTTATCAACAATTTGCATAAACAGAAGTGCCATTAATTGCATCATCCACGTGTCTGCGACCTATTTTGATATAATCGCAATTATTAGAATGTATTTTCCTCTAGTAGAAAAAGTTCTACTCGAGGAAAATAAATTATCAGCGTCCTTGGGCACCGTCTGCTCTCAACGCGGAAATTCTGACGAAAAAAAATAAGAGTATAAAAACAACAAAACAAACGGCCACATTGCAAACAATAAAAAAGTGGATCCGTCATAAGTAATAATTTCACTAACCACAACTTCTATAGGTGCAAGATCTTATTTTGTCATATTGCGTTCCATATTTATCGCAGTCTTATTAAAACGCACAAAATGCTTTCCATATTTAAAATATTCAAAAACCCAAGTTGCGTTCCATATTTAACCCAGTATTATTCAAACACTCAAATTGCGTTCCACGTTTAAAACATTCAAGCACTCAAATTGCATACCCTATTTAATAACCCAGCCTCATTCAAATACTAAAATTGCATTCCATATTTAAAACATTCAAGCCCTCTAGTTTCATTCTATATTTAACCCAGCCTTATTCAAATACTCAAATTGCGTTCCATGTTAAAAATATTTAAGCGCTCAATTTGCCTTCCATATTTAAACCAGCCTTATTCAAATGCTCAAATTGTGTTCCATTTTTAAAAGATTCAAGCTTTCAATATGCGTTTCATATTTAACCCAACCTTATTCAAATATTATTGCGTTCCATGTTTAAAACAATCAGGCCCCCAATTTGCGTTCCATATTTAACCCAGCCATATTCAAACACTCAAATTACGTTCCATGTTCAAAAACAATGTAATCATTAATCAATCGAAACGTCAAATTGAGATATCAAATTTCACAGATATGATTTTCTGCTCTTCGAATTCGTTTATTATATAATTTATTTTATTTATAATAATGAAAAGACAAAAGAAATAAAGCTGGACAAGTGCATGTCGGAATAAGCAAAAGTATAGTCCCATGGTAGTTTAGCAAAGTTATTGTTTTTTCAGATCAAATATATTTCAAGTTGGGTGATAGGTGAATAGAAAAAAATATTCTTAGTATTATGCATTCATAGTACAGAACCTTAGAAAACAATCAAGAAATGTACAATAATCCTAAAACTTGAAAACTAAGCAGTTAGCCTAAATCATTTCTATGAATATCATTATCAGTCCACTTCACACGAGCGAGACCGCAGGCATATTCTGACAGTCTATAATTCAATTCCAACATTCTTTCAAACTCCGCTACCCTCCGACTCACTGTTACCTTCAAAACACACCAAAAACAACTACCAACCTTCTTTAAAACAATTTGAACGAAATCCAAATTCTAATTTTGACCCGCCTAACCCCGCCTATCATTCCCGACCCTAAGGTCGAACATTCCAAATGACCCTGAATAGGGACAAACAACGATCACACCGCCCTCGATGTAAAGAGACGCCTGACCCACAAACAGACCTCAGGGTTTACATTTTTTTTTCAAGATAAACATTAGCAAGTTGACAAGTAACAAGACACATTTCAAATCAAAGATACATAGTCAAAAAATATCTTACGAAACTAACCGTTGTGTTAGTATGAGACAGACAGACTCCCAAGTTAACAGTTCTGTATTTATTATTTTTGAGAAAAAAACGCTCACATGACCATCGAGCCTTGTGCGATAAATTTTACGTACTTTTTAAAACAAAACCATCTTAACACTATACTAATTTCATAAATAATTCAATTATAAACCATGCTAAATATTAGTCCGAAATACGATCGATCGATTAGAATACAAAGATAACAAAAAAATTAATATCAGCCCATTGGCTACCACTGCATAGTTAATTATTAACTAATGTCCCTAACTGGGTAAACAAAGAATTACGTGTGAACTAAGACGCGGCAAATGGCTATTAATCAATCAAACGAAATGTCAACTTGACAGCTCTCTCACAATCGCCGTCAAACTTTTCCCGCCAAAACACGCCACACACAAACATGGCCGCGACGTAAACGTCAGACGGGGCGACGGACTGGCAGATAAGGAAAAAAACTGAATAATTCGGTGCGAAACGAAACAAAACGAACTCGATTCTGAAAATAACAAACCGCACGCATCTAGTGCGGCAACAAATAAAAACAAAATATGAACGACATAAGAAAGAAAAAAACGCATAAAAACAAGATGTACAGCGGTACGGAAATACGTGGAGTGTCTCGTAAGACATTTCTGAATCAGATCTTAAAATAACGTCCGGCCGTATAGAAATGACGAATTTTTCCGCAATTGAGAAAACTGGTGGAAAAACCAATTGCAAAACGAGTTACAAAGAAAATTATCCGTATCATACAAGAAAAATATTAACAGATTATGCTGTCTTTTATCGTTTTTAGGGTACCGTACCTCAAAATGAAAAAACCGGAACTCATCATGAAATACCTATCCAAAGACACATCCTCCACGGTGTACCCACAACAAATTTCGAAGGCCATTTTTTATACATAGCGAAGTTTCGCGACATTTTTTTTTATTTTAAGACCTAGTAAGCACATATACCAGAAATTATAGAAACTGTCAAACTTTGACGGACGGACAGACACACTTGTAAGTTTGCTTGATTTTTTCCCATCTGTAAGAGATAATTGATAGTCATGATTTTTTTTTAATTCAAGTAATTATTATTTGTTACAAAATTTTAATTATATTTTAATTTTTATCCATGTTTTAATGGTTATTGCGTTTTTCTTTACAAGATTTCTCTGAGACGTCTCTAAGTTAAGGTTAAAATTATAAGTAATTAAAGGTAATTCGATAATACTAGCTGACCCGTGCGAAGTCTTCGCACTATATCGTCATCTAGCGTGTTCCAAGTATACAATTTGGCTAAGATATTTGATGTGTCGCCCACAGATGGCGCTCATGCCAATTGTTATAAAAATTAATTTTTTTATTAACAAAAAGATTTTTTTCCAATTTTTTTATATTTTTCGCCCAAAGTAGAAAACATAAGCTTTAAGTGGGTATTTTTTTATTTTTTTTTGGTGCAGTAGTTAAAGAGATCGAGCCGCTCGACCAAAAAATACCTTTTAGAAATAATATATTTAGATTAGTATTACCTTGGTTCTTTGTGCAATGATAAGATTGATAAGTACAAATTAATCTAAAAATCCAACTGTTTAATTTAAAAATCCAACTGTTTAATTAAAAAATCCAACTGTTAATTTAAAAATCCAACTGTTTAATAAGATTTAATTTAAAAATCCAACTGTTTAATAAGATTGATAAGTACAAATTAATCTAAAAATCCAACTGTTTAATTTAAAAATCCAACTGTTTAATTTAAAAATCCAACAAATTAATCTAAAAATCCAACTGTTTAATTACCAGGTGTTGCTGATATTAACGATGTCAGATATATATTAATGTACAAAATTGCAGAGTAGGCATGTTCGCACGGAAATCGCAAAAGAAATTAAAACGTTAACTTATACGAAATAATTATAGATTCATTTTTTTATCTATACACCCTTTTATTGTATTTTTTTTTGCAGCCACAACTTCCAAAAACTCTGTGTGCACCAAACGTTAGAAGTTATATTAAAGAAATTTCTTTTTTACTGGAAACGTTTTCGGTATGAACTGAACTTAGGTTTACAGTGTACTAAGATCGGCCATTCACAACTACTAAGACTGAACGACTATAGAGTTTTCGCTGTGTCCACACTTGGTACTTCATGTGACTGCTTTAAAAGGGCAAACTGAATTATAGAAGTGGAAATTTCTTGAGGCGAACATGCGCTTTTTTCTGAGCAATTAACGAAACTGAGCTGCCACGCTCGGGTCAGTGACGCCGAATCGGATAAACTCGGTTCCCTTCGGCATCGGCCGAGCGTGTCTAACACGGAGTGCACCGTTTCAAGAATTACATTTTAGTTTTGATTAATATTTTATTTGAGTATAATTTAATACTAGCGTGACCCGTGCGAAGTCTTCGCATTATTTATTCCATGAGCTTCATAGCTCAGATGACAGATCAAACAAATATTTTACTAAAATTGACATATAGAGGCGCAAGTATCAAAAGCGTTGAGCTAAAGCGCCACTCTATTTATACGTGAGTGGATTTGAAATTAAACAAAAATTTTACCGACCGTCAATCATATTGACGTTGAGCCGTTAGATGGCAGCATTGCTGTTTTGTGTATATAATTTTAATAATTAATTAATTTGCAAAAACAATAGCAATAATCAATTTTTTAGTTGTGGATGCCGGTAGAGCAAGCAATTATCTATAAAATGATATATAATTTACGTGGATTAGTTGTGAGGTTTTTTCTAAAAAGGGAGTGTAACATCTTAACCTTAGCGTATTAATATATATGATGATGATGATGATGATGATAATACGCGTTTGTTTTTTGTTTTTTTTTTAATACACAGTACGGTTATATTGGTTGCCAAAATGCTCACTTCTACACTGTAGTCTTGAGCACACCAAATGTTTTTCTAACTTGCACAACAGCGACATGGGTAAGTCCCAATAAACTAACTAATATAAATCTTAACTGCTTTCGGATATTATAGTTAGAATACGCATGCTTTGGATCAGTGTGATTCAGGAGAAAAAAAATATTCTACCTTGAGACATGATACTCATCAATGACAAATGAAAACTACCGGCTTGCTATGTGTGTGTACGCTCTTGTTCGCTATAAACCCTAGAAATACATTCAAATTATGTCTAACGACAGGCCTGCCGGGAAATACAGAACATCTGGCAACACCACGGACAAGTTAAAACTATAAGCATTATTTGTTACACTACACCACCATAACAATAAAAACCAAACTCGTTATGAACTGTTGTCACGTATTTTTTCTAATTATTTTGCAAAGTATTTCATAAAATGGAAAATTTACATTTTCCCCCCGGTTATGTCCATACGATTTGATTTTGTTTATACCCCGCCACATAGAAATTGGTGAACTTAATTTAAATAAGGGTTGTTATTGGCACAGGAATTTCCCTTAAAATTATGAAAAACTTTTTCCCATTAACCGTCAAGATTTTTTCTTAAAACAATACCACAAATTGGGGTTACCATTTTAAACGCTTGATATAAAAATATGATCGCAACCGATCATAACTTAAATGTCAACATTATGAAACAGGAAAGGATGGACACACTAGCGATGAAAATATGGTAGGCAATGTTTTATCTACGACCTTCTAAAAATAGACCAATTAGGTATTTGAAAAATTTTTTTTAATTTCATTAATCATAATTTCAAGGTACAAGCTGATTAAGAGTGAAAAACATTTTTAATAATCTTAAAAATTGACTGAGTTATAAGAGTTTAAATTTAACCTTTAGACAAGAACGGCAATACTGTGTTGTGAGGTCATTTTTAATATTGCACATTATATTCTACAAGAGGAAAAGAGACAGGGATATACCCAACTCTATCCGTATCTTCAAATTTAGAAGCCTATAACTGGCTTATTTTTCAATCAATTTTTGAATTTTTTTCAGACTGGTTTTTAATTAACTTATGTTTCACAATATTGCACGAAAAATATCAAAATTTAGAATGAGGCAACTACCGGATTCAACTATCCTCTTAAACGATAAAATTTTTCAACCCATATAAATAAGCAATTATAGAAGGACATTACGGAGTAATAATTAAAGTTAATATTAAGACTGATACTAATTTTTTTTCATTACGTATTACCTTTTACGTTATGACATCAATAACTAATACATAATGACATTAATAACTAATATAAATATGAAAGTTTTTGTTTGTTTGGCACCCGATAACTATGCAAACAGGTAACGTCTTATGTATTACCAAATTACTACTCGCGGTTTAGCTCGCGCTTAACGCTAACTTCACGAAACTTTAGCTTTGATGTTTGTTACGCAATCAGGGCTAAATGACTTAACAGACATTCATAAAATTTGCTACAATCATAGTTTAAGATTCAACTTAAAATACAGATTATTTTTAATATTAAAATAATAATTTTTTGAAAATCTATTGTTGACGTGCCTTGAAAGTCCGAAATCTGCATATAAATCTCGCCACATCAAACAACAATTCACGAGGGCGAAGCCGCCGACAAAAACGAGTGTTAAATATAATTTAATCTAAAAAAACATAAATACCGACGCAATCACGGCCATACGAAAACAAAAACAAGAAATTTCTCAAATCTTCTACGCATCTTGAACACTATAATTATAATCATAAAACAAATAAACAAAACAAATTCGGACTTCGCACTCCGTAAACCCATAATAAAGCAATAAAACGCCCGCGCAAATATAAGTACAACAGAAAAAGCAAGAAAAAAACCATAAACAACAAACGGAGCAACGAAACACGCTCCAAATAGCGATGCGCCTAAACCAGTAAACAAAACACCAAAAACAAAATTACTCATTACGATTTACGGACCACCATTTAATTTACTAATACTCAATACACTCCGTTTCGCGTAAACAAGTACATACGCTTCAGAAACGGACACATTGAAAAACAGCTGTTGCAATATAATTGAAATGAATCGACGCTTACATCTAAAGACGCATATAAATTGAAGCCAAAGTAAACAACTTTTCTGTATATAAACACTATATCTGTCAACAAACACCTGATGAAGTAAGTTCTTCGGAACGCAACGCAATAGAAGGATTAAAAATATTTTTAAAAAGCATTATTTTCTTTCAATACACAATTTTCACATAAACTTTTTTTTAAATCGATATTCAAAATATGGAACTATTCCAAAAACTATATAATTATCTATGACTAAAGCCAATTAAATATACGAAGAAAAACTATAATTTTACGTTAAATCACAATTTTAAACACTAAACCTACGAAACCGCTTATATTTTAAAATATAACTATTTATTCAAAACATTGAGCGATACCAGAAAAAGTGAGCACACGACGAGCAAACAACAACGAAACTCGCACAAAAATCACGTTGCGGAGAACAAAAGAAAAACTACAGACGATAATTTTCTTTGTTCGCGAGGCGCGCGCGAACGCGTACCAAGATGGCGTCCTCTCGCGCGGGAAAACGCCAGCCGACTGACAGCTGGGAGGCGCGAAACGTCAGAACGAATGAAACACAAAATGGACAGCGCTACGCACGCGCTGAAAATGTATGCAACGCGCGCAGAAACAAAGTAGCGTTCAGTTTATAAATACATTCATACAAACGGGAGCCGAGATGAAAATTTAAGTTTATAATTTGAGGTTTTCAAACTTAGTTTGGATACACGGGCAATGTTTACGTATTGCTTAGAGGTTATATGACTTTTAAATTACTTCTGGGAAACAAATTGGTACTATAGAATGTTAGTCTATCATCAATTTATATTCCGACACGATTTGTACATATAAAATTATTCAGAGTTTTGTATATAAATAATGAAAAAAATAATTATTGTCTATTATTAATAAAAACTATTGTCAGACTTTGAAAACTATGCCTTGTGCAAACAAATCTTAGTTTTCAAGATCTTAATTATTTACTTATCTCAATAGGATATTGAATTTTGGTAATAAGGGTTTCCGAGAAACTTAATATTTTTAGTTTGTTAGAAAGGAAAGAGGTATACATAATTGGTGGTAAAGATGAAAAAAAAATTAAATATTTATTTACAAAATTTAATTTTATGTCTTAACATAATAAAATTTAAGATAATTCCGACGGATATTCCTTAAGATAATGTGCTATATTCACTAGCATTTAAAGAAAATTCTCCAAATCCATAAACTATTTTTATATCTTGTTATCTTCACTAGCACTGAATCATATTGTTACATTAACAATTAAAGCAAAAATCATTATATTTTCGGCAAAATCAAACAAATAAATGATTGAGTTTCTCACACGCCTGATGACAAACAACCATTGACAAGATATGACGCCACAGTACTGCCATCTAGCGTGTAATAAAATGAAAAGTATTATTATGACTATTTGTATGTACCCTATCTACTATTTTTAGATTTAACAGGTACGTATGTAAACAACTTGAATTATCTTTTGACGTTAGTTTATATTAAGATTTATTTTGTTTTTTGACCCATTTTGATAGCCTTTTCAAAGTGATAAAGCGCGAAGTTTTTGGGAAAAAACAGCGAAATTCTAAGAAATGTTAGTAAAAATATTAGCCGGAAAACTCGTTCATTAGAAAATTATTTATCATGAGATTTTTTTTTTACATTTATAAAAAATAAATGTACTAGAAAATAAAAAAAAAAAGAATAAAGTCGCAGATTTAAAAGGTTTTATTTCCTAACACTTTGGCTCCCACAAGTTTCACTTACAGAACTTTCACTTATAAGAAATTAATATATAAACAGAGTTTCAACAGTAATAATCATTCAATTTATGAATACCAACTACTGAATTCTTTCAAATACTTTTTTTGCATCAGTTTACAAAGAAATCAACTACCTCTTGTAAATGAAGTTATTATTATCACCATCATAAAATTAAAGAATATTTTAACCTGAAAATAGCAATACACGTTCGGTTTTGAGTCACTTTTGAACAATAACCTAATGAGTATTTTTACAACATATTTTGTCCTTTATATCTCAGTAGCCTGTTTTTTTATATTTAAAATAAAATCGGATACCAGATTGAACTGAATATTTTCCTTTCTTTTATCCATATCCTGGAACTAAAGGACATCTTTACTATTTTATCCTTTGGAATACGACAGAGTCCGATAACACAAAACCGAAACCAGGTATGATTTCCTAACTATACAATTATTTGCCCAATCGGTACCAAAAAAACTTTAAAGTCATCATTTCCATTTTCACAGTAGCAATTATTTTAGGGTTTTTAAGCCTACGCGTTAAAAAGAAACACGAAAGATAAAACATTACATTTAAAAGAAAATCTTTTAGCGTAACATTTCCTGCAAGATGCGTTGCTTTGTCCAAATTTCATCTCACTATATCGCCATCCAAAAACAGACGCCGATTGTATTTCTTTTAATTATATTTTTTGTTTATATTCTCTGCAATTCGAACGATTCAACCGCAAACTTTGATATAACCATTCAAGTAGTAAGACTGATTATAATTGTGATTTGTAACCTTCGATCAATGTATACTGGCCACAATTTGTCCGCATTATAAATCAATGATAACAAAATAAAGATTGCGTTTGGTGTATATCATCATCAGCTTCTCATAAGGTCAGCAACCACTGTGAAGTAGATCTTAGTAATTTCTGTCCAGAGATCCCGAAAAGAAGTGGTGAGAAAACTTAAATGGTAATTCTGTTCCATAAGGTCAGCAACCACTGTGAAGTAGATCTTAAGGTCAGCAACCACTGTGAAGTAGATCTTAGTAATTTCTGTCCAGAAGATCCCGAAAAGAAGTGGTGTGAAACTTAAATGGTAATTCTGTTCCATAAGGTCAGCAACCACTGTGAAGTAGATCTTAAGGTCAGCAACCACTGTGAAGTAGATCTTAGTAATTTTTGTTAAGAAGATCCCGAAAAGAAGTGGTGTGAAAACTTAAATGGTAATTCTGTTCCATAAGGTCAGCAACCACTGTGAAGTAGATCTTAAGGTCAGCAACCACTGTGAAGTAGATCTTAAGGTCAGCAACCACTGTGAAGTAGATCTTAGTAATTTTTGTTAAGAAGATCCCGAAAAGAAGTGGTGTGAAAACTTAAATGGTAATTCTGTTCCATAAAGCAGTATCGGTGCCTTGAGAAGTAGTTTTTCCATGTCTTTTCAGCACATATCAAGGACCATTTATTGTCCTTTTCAGGGATCTACTATGTATGTTTCTAATATGCTTCCTGCTTACAGCTATTGAACCACTTGTGTCAGTATTAACATACATTATTACCAGCAATTTGATAACGGCTTCATTCGTTTCTTTCTAGCTCATCCAAACTTCTATTATTAAAGAAGTTTTATATTTAACTAAAAGAAAAAAATATCGGAATTATTCTGGATTTTACACCCATTTTGGAATTTTTATTCTTTTCACAGTTCCATACTTCAAAAAAAAATAGGACCCTTGTAGAATTACTCACGAGTCTGTCCATCTATCTGTTGTAGGCATTGTTCTCAGAAACTGGGACATGAAAAGTAAAACTTAGTCTAGTATCGAATATCATTTCTCTGAGAATTTTGGAGGATGGAGGTTGGCGTGAAAACAGTTTGCTTTCGGTCGTGTTAATATTCATAGGACGAGTCATCATACCAAGTCCAGATACCAGAAATTTGTAGAAAACATGTCCTATCTCCGAAACTGCTTAATTGAAAATTATAAAAAAAATAGTCACCAAAGAATGTCATGACATCTTATTAAGCTGATATTAAGGATGCCGGGTAAGCAGAAATTGGTGAAAGATCAAAGTGAAAATTAATTACTTAGTGAAAAATTAAATTGGTTACTTAGTACACGCTTTTCCACGGCACAGAGCCCTCCGGTGCGTGGAAACTCACACTCGTGTTTAGTCACTTTTTTCTTTTTGTTTTTTGAACTGAAGGCAAATAATGAAAATTGACTTATGGCCAAATTAAAATAAACTCTTATAGATTGTTAAAATTTATATATTCTCTCGGAATTTACATAAATAAAAAAGAAAACAAAATGACGGTAAAACATTCAATGGCCATCTTTCTTAATTCCCGAGATACTATGAAAAAGCGGACAAGGTCCCTATGAACACAGCCACTTCATTTTCACATCTCCGCAAGCCTTGAATCTCGCACAAGCCCGTACACGTGAAAGCCGTATTTTCACGGCAGCTTTTCTCGGAAGGCGCCCGACGATTTCCGGCAGTGTCGGGCGCGGGAACAGTCTTGCGTCTTTGGACGGACGCCAGACGCGTGGCGCGCCGCTCTAGAGCGCTCCGCGGTCTCTGGTCGCGCAGTGCACTATCAACCTACCCACATTTATACACCTTAATTGCGAGAGCAAATCTAAACGTGCCATTACTGAGATTTTAACATTCTATTATTGTAATCTCGCGTGCATGTGGCGCGTGTCGTTTTATTAAACTCACCGCAGGAAAAATCCTCTACTCGAAGTTTTTAGCAGTTTCTAATATATTTCTTATCTTCCAAAAGCCGACTTTTCTTTTAAAAAAAGTGGTTTTAATCTTTTTTATTAAACTTTTCAAAGTTATAAAGATTCTGCATCACATCACGAGCGTGACGCGCTTCGGGTATACTCGGCGGAAGGCCGAATACGGCTGAACGGTTCGACGCGCTTCGAGTGTACTTCGTAGTACGATCGAACGATAGTATTGTTTGCAAACGAGAAAAAACTACGAGTTCGCATCACGCAGCGTGTTTTCAACGGCGGGCCGAGTATACCCGAACGAGAAAGCAGCAGGCCGAGTGATGAATATATTATACGCCATCTCACTCTCCCGTGCTCGGGGTATACTCAGTATGTAAAGTCCACATATTCTTTTTAGCAAATATATATATATATATATATATATATATATATATATATATATATATATATTATGTAGTGTATTTTCTGTGCAATTGCATAAATTAATAATATCATATTTATTATGATATTATTAATTTCGTTAATTCTTCATAAATAAATATGTCAAGCATGAGTGGGAGTCGCATAACGAGCGTTCCGTACACATTTAGGCATTTATAAACATAAACACTTATAATATTCCTATTAAACTACTTAAAAAAAATTATTTTTTAGAACGATAATATATTGCCTACTAAATCTTTCACAGGCGTGCACTTTAAAAAATGTTTTACGTGATACAACTAAAAATTAACGATTTTCGAATTATTTCCTTTACTTGTGCTGTGAGACCTTGCTTCTTGCCAAATTTCATGATTCTAGGCCAACGGTAAGTACCCTATAGGTTTTGATTTATTTACGAGTGTCAGTATTTAGGGTTCTTCTTGATTGCGTTGACTTAGAAGCTTGATTTTACAGCTCCAAAGGACCGTAGACCTAAGTATTTCATATTAATTTCAACTTGATACCTCCACGCGTTCCTGAGAAAAAGGGTCTCGACAGACTGATAGACGGACAACGAAGTGATCCTACAAAGGTTCGTTTTTTCCTTTTCAAGTATGGACCCTAAAAAACTAAAATAGCACTCTTATATAGAGAAAAAGAAAGAAACGAGCTCCGTAAAAGGTTTATTTACGTGATCAAACAAATGAGAAACGTTGTATTTTCATGAAAAATCAGGTTATTTTTCCTAACAGTTTGTAAATGCTATTTCTACGGAACTCTTTGAACCAGCAAGATGAAACAAAGTGCAAAATAGTGTCTCGTTATATCCTCCATACACAGATGTAGCATATTAAGCTACGAAAATCGCAGAACAGACAGCATCATCAGAAAAAAGCCACGTAAAACCCAAAAATAGCGAAAAAACATTAATTTTGACAACAACGAAATAATTGTCAATGTCAGTTAACAGTTTATTTTTAATTAATCTAGGCAATGACTACTTGTTAAAAAAAACAATCGGTATTGATATTTTTTGTAATCGTTTCTAAGAAGTTATAATGTATTTCCTTATTAACAGGTCTTGATATTTTAAAAAACATAATATATACGCGTTTATGACGGTAGAATTTTTTTTATTCTTTGGTCTTTCCCAATAATATATCGGTGAATTATTTGGTGTTTTTTTATATCTTAAAAAATACCAACTTTTTTAAAAATCGTATACTATGTAGGTAAATAACCAAACCCATTTTCAACTATCTCCTTTACACGGTACAGTTATGTAGGTTGTCAAATTTATCTATGGTTTATATATATGGTTTTAAGCCATTTTTTATTCATTTAAATGAAACAGAATACTGGTTAACTACTGAAGTTTCCAATATCGAAACGAATTCGTTAATACTATCGACAAATAAATGGTTAAATATTGGCCCCCTAACATAGGAGTTACTTCATTCATTTGTGATTCTAAAATCATTCAACTGTATTATACCTTAAAAGAGACGCCATGGTTTTTGAGGTACAAGTGTCACTGCCAGAGCTGTCGATCAAACTTATGCGTCAAACATTTTTTAACAATTTTTAACTGAATAAGGACAAGCTAAGATCATGAAATCATCGCATTACCTGGGCAGATATATATGTACTTTTTTAACATGCTGCTATTAGCTTGACTTGACAGTGTCTTCCTAACATTATAAACAAATTTTACAATTATCAATGGCTAGCAGCTAACCTCTGGACTAATAGTATACGAGTAAACGGCTGTCAATAAATCACGGCTGTGATTTATTGACGAGCATGGCAAGACTCAAGGGTTTCTAGTTTAGAACCCTTACAAAAACTTCATTACTATTAATAATTTTCAATATTTTAAACGAAACCTGTATAAAATAATTTCACAAGTAATGAAAATGATATCCGTGTATAAAATAACTTCACAAGTAATGAAAAATATAATCCTGTATAAAAAAATTCATAAGTAATGAAAAAAATAATCCTGTATAAATCAATTTGATAAGTAATGAAAACGATAACTCTGTATAAAATCATTTGACTAGTTATAAAAAAGATAACCCTGCGTAAAATAATTTGACAAGTAATGAAAAAGATAACTTTGTATATAATGATTTGACAAGTAATGAAAAAGATAACCCTGTATAAAATAATTTGACAAGTAATGGAAAAGATTACCTGTATAAAATAATTAGACAAGTAATGAAAAAGATAACTCTGTATAAAATAACATCACAAGTAATGAAAAATTGACCCTGCATAAAAAAATTCATAAGCAATGAAAAAATAACCCTGTATAAAATAATTTGACAAGTAATGAAAACGATAACCCTGTATAAAATAATTTGCCAAGTAATGAAAAAGATAACCCTGTATAAAATAATTTGACTAGTAATGAAAAAGATAACTCTGTATAAAATCATTTGACTAGTTATAAAAAAGATAACTCTGTACAAAATAATTTGACAAGCAATGAAAAATATAACCCTGTATAAAATAATTTGACTAGTTATAAAAAAGATAACCCTGTATAAAATCATTTGACTAGTAATGAAAAAGATAACTCTGTATAAAATCATTTGACTAGTTATAAAAAAGATAACTCTGTACAAAATAATTTGACAAGCAATGAAAAATATAACCCTGTATAAAATAATTTGACTAGTTATAAAAAAGATAACCCTGTATAAAACAATTTGACAAGTAATGAAAAAGGTATCCGTGTATAAAATAATTTCACAAGTAATGAAAAATATAACCCTGTATAAAAAAATTCATAAGTAATGAAAAAAATAACTCTGTGTAAAATAATTTGACAAGTAATGAAAAAGGTAACCTTGTATAAAGTCATTTGACTAGTAATGAAAAAGATGACCCTGTATAAAATAACTTCACAAGTAATGAAAAACATAACCCTGTATAAAAAAATTTTCATAATGACAAAAATAACCCTGTATAAAATAATTTGACAAGTAATGAAAACGAAAACCCTGTATAAAATAATTTGACAAGTAATGAAAAAGATGACTCTGTATAAAATAATTTCACAAGTAATGGAAAAGATAACTCTGTATAAAATAATTTGACAAGTAATGAAAAAGATAACTCTGTATAAAATCATTTCACAAGTAATGAAAAAGATGAGTCTGTATAAAATAAGTTCACGAGTAATGAAAAAGATAGCTCTGTATAAAATAATTTGATAAGTGATGAAAAAAATAGCTCTGTATAAAATAATTTGAGAAGTAATGAAAAAAATAATCCTGTATAAAATAATTTGACAAGTAATGAAAACGATAACCCTGTATAAAATAATTTCACAAGTGATGAAAAAGATAACTCTGTTTAAAATAATTTGACAAGTAATGGAAAAGATAACTCTGTTTAAAATAATTTGACAAGTAATGAAAAAGATAACTCGGTATAAAATAATTTAACAATGAAAAAGGATTAACGTTCAAGTATAGCGAAACGCCAACGATAAATGGTACTAAATAAGAGACCTCATTAATGGTTATAAACATCGCTATAACACTTTAAATTTGAAACAACATCGAAATGAAAGTCCATTAAAACAGGGTCACCATAAGAGAATTTGATAAGGAATGAAAAATAATTAACGTCCGAGTATAGCGAAACGCAAACGATACGTAGTATTAAATAAGAGACCCCATTAATGGGCTTAAACATCGCCATAACACTTTAAATCTGAGTCAACATGGAAGTGAAAGTCCATTAAACCACGGTCGAGAACTACCAAAATTGGCGCGGAGCGTAGTTGCGAATATCGCTATTATTATTATTAACACCAACTCGGACGTGACAAGCGGACAAGCATTAAGGTCATACTTTCCTTTTGTTGACGGTTAATCCGCAACGCTGAGGCGGTATTAAGCAGGTTTATTTTGATGAGACGAAAAATGAAGATGTTAAAGAAGAGTGGTTATATTTGGATCGCAACTGGTCAAATTTGCATATCCGCTACATCTTCAGCTCACGAAAATGTTTCTGATCTATGTGAAAACCCAACCGTTTTCGAGCATAAAAATTTTCAGTTTTGTAAATAAATTCCTAAATTTTCCAATAAATTTAACACGTTCCTACCAGGAAACAAAATTATCGGAAAACTGAAGTACTTTATAAACTATCAGCAAACCTTTTTCAAAACCAGATATCACTAATGAGATTGGCTAAAGATTCGGAAAGAGTGGGGAAGATTTGAAAAGTGTAGACGTGACGTTTTCCTATAATTATAATTGTATGTGAGATCCGTCACATTATTATAAATAGGAAATAGTAAAAAAAAATTGTCAAAAATATTTTGAAAAACTTTATTTTTCCTGCCTTTTTCTTATTCAGAAAAATGAGTAGAATCATCCTGTGAGAAAATATAGCAAGGAAATAAAACATTCTGTATACTTCCTAACCCAAGAATTGGCATACATAATTTAGGATAGATCTGTTTTTTCATTAAAAAAATTAGCATTACAACATCTTATATTTTCTAGTCCTGAAGATGTAAATACAAACTATATCAATTTCGACACTCGCTGGCTTACCGATCACAAAAATTCTAGATAGTTCCCGCAGCTCTATAAGCTTAAAATTTGGCATCGAGTTTGTTTTGCATTTAAACAAAGGAAACAATCCATAAATCCGGAAATCCATAATAAAGAATCTTCCGCCCGGGAGCGGAGTCTTTGCGAAATTGTAGGAAGAAATTTAATTAAAATATATTAATGTAGAATGCACTGTATAAAAATAACATTTATATCTTTTATAAAACTGGATGCAACTTGATAAATCTGTTGTTAAATTCGGAAACTAAAACTCTAAAATAGATAGGGAGCGGAGTCTTTGCCAAATTGTAGGAAGAAATTTAATTAAAATTACATTAATGTAGAATGCACTGTATAAAAATAACATTTATATGTTTTATAAAACTGGATGCAACTTGATAAATCTGTTGTTAAATTCGGAAACTAAAACTCTAAAAATGATACAGAGCGGAGTCTTTGCCAAATTATAGGAGGAAATTTAATTAAAAATATATTAATGTAGAATGCATTGTATAAAAATATAATTTATATGTTTTATAAAACTGGATGCAACTTGATAAATCTGTTGTTAAATTCGGAAACTAAAACTCTAAAAATGATAGGAGCGGAGTCTTTGCGAAATTGTAGGAAGAAATTTAATTAAAATATATTAATGTAGAATGCACTGTATAAAAATAACATTTATATGTTTTATAAAACTGGATGCATCTTGATAAATCTGTTGTTGAATTCGGAAACTAAAACTCTAAAAATGATACAGAGCGGAGTCTTTGCGAAATTGTAGGAAGAAATTTAATTATAATATATTAATGTAGAATGCACTGTATAAAAATAACATTTATACATTTTATAAAACTGGATGCAACTTGATAAATCTGTTGTTTAGTTCGGAAACTGAAACTGAAAATTAGTGGTGGGGGTGGTTACCGATATTGTACAGAAAAATAAATAGTAGATCTCAGTATTAGCTACTAAACAGAAATATTTTTCTACTTTGTTGACACAACGAAAATATTTCTTTTTTTTGAGTGAATTGATAACTTAGTTATCCGTTGACTAAAGTGATAATCAGAAAAAAAAACTTAGTTAAAATGTAACTCAATATTGAGTCATTTATTTTTATACTATTTCAATATTGAGTCATTTATTTTTATTTTAAAAAAACTTAGTTAAAATGTAACTCAATATTGAGTCACTTTTTTTTGAGTGAATTGATAACTTAGTTATCCGTTGGCTAAAGTGATAATCAGAAAAAGAACTTAGTTAAAATGTAACTCAATATTGAGTCATTTATTTTTATACTATTTCAAAATAAATATTCTTAATAACTGATCGGCTGAGGTTACAGTGCATTTTTACAGAGCGTTAAAAATTGTAAAGTTTCTCAAACTTAGTAAACACAAAGTATGCTAAATTGTACCGGTATAATTAATGGATACTTTGTATTGAAATTTTAGTAAAAATAGATTTAATTTAGCAATATAAAGCTGTTTTCTAAACTTTACTAAAACTGCTAATTATCATAGAGATTTTGAATTAATTTTGTAGTTTCTATATTTTTCTAATATTTTCTTGAATAATGTTTTATTTTTAATTGCTAAGAGTGCATGTGGAAGAAAAAAATATTACCTGCAAGATACGATCGAACGTTTTGTAATATAAATTGTTGCATTTCAAGAATTGTTTTTTGTTTCAATGTTGCGTATATACTTCTGCAACACAACTGCTTTTGTTACATTATTTGCTATTTATAGTACACAAAGCTATCGTGAGAGTTATTTTGGGTATTTTAACTTGAAACGAACAGGAAATACTTCCTGTTAGGTGGAATCCGATCCAATATAAGTAACTCTCTCCTATATATTTACATTGTATTACATACCGTCGTCAGGTCTTGCTTGTCACGAATGTATGTCAGATAGACTTCTTTATGCCATCTTTAAATGTAAGTAGTAACCTACTAGTGCTGCGTAACCACAAAGTTACACAATGTTCTTTAACAAAATATTAGGTGGCTAAAAAGTAAACTAAAACATTTTTACGAAAATTATCTAGAAAATATGGGAACGTTCCAGAAGCTTCCATACTCGCAGGTATATAAAGGGCGCGGCATGATCTCACTGATTCAGTAGTAACTAAGACGCTGCACTGTTAACACGCGTTAAATATGGACGACATTAAGACGCATGTGAGACACTGTCTACGAGTACCAGTCTGGTCACTCTGCTGCCGAAGCTATGCGTAACATATGCCAACGCGTAGCTCCCGAAGCAATATCGAAAGCTACTGCAAAACGATGGTCCAAAGCGGTTTCGCAGCGGTGATTATTCCCCAAGTCAGAGATCAAACACGCTCTGGTCGAACAGTGGAATTGGATAGCAACAGACTGGAATTATTCATTGAAGAAGATTACGAAGCCGATTAACGACACGCTGGCTAGCAACTCAGCTCGGGTGCTCCCACAGACCTACCGAGAATCATTTAAACCGCTTGGGAAAAGCGTGAAATACGGTGCTTGGGTACTACATAAACTTAGCCTGGATCAGCCGTAACCGTAACCAGGTCCTCATACAGCCAAACCGATCCGCCATATTTCCCAGACCTTGTACCCACTGATTTGATATATTGTTTGTTTAGATCCTTCAGCAAAGTCTTACGCGAAAAAAACTGTGACCACCACCTACGAAAGTTCAGAGGTAAATTTTACGCAGATACTATCCACTCCCCGTCAGTGCGTTGGAGACACATAGTACAAAATGAAGGTGATTATTATATCGACGATTAATTAATTTTAAACTGGAAATATAATTAAAAAAATATAATATTAACGGTCGTCACCGTGGTGTGTTGGATTGATCGCAAGACACACGGTCGTTGAGTGCGCGGCGCACCGCGAGGACCCGGATTCGATTCCCGGCCGCTCATCAAGAGGAACTGGAGAAGTCCAAACTTTCGAGGCTCTGGCAACCATTTTCCATATCTTCATCTCATGCGGATACGACAACAACAACAACATAATATTAATGACCGCTCATTAGTTATCAGCGCAGCCAATTTATAAAAACTTGCAGAAATTTTTGAACGAAAGTGTCAGAGTTAATAAGAACGCTACAAACTTGACTCCACATGAGGTATAACTATTTTATGGCCAAAAGAACACGAAACTTACCTAATTTAATCAAATATTTATAGTTTACGAGAAAATGCCGTGATAAGTCCTAAAGTTTACGAGAAAATCCCCGTGAAAAGTGATAAGTTTATACGGACAACGGATCACAAAACTTACCTCAATTTTTTATATAAGATGTGTTTCATGGAATAGATTATACATAACATGTATCAAATGTCTATGGATAAGTCCTAAAGTTTACGAGAAAATCCCCGTGAAAAGTGATAAGTTTATACGGACAACGGATCACAAAACTTACCTCAATTTTTTATATAATATGTGTTTCATGGAATAGATTATACATAACATGTATCAAATGTCTATAGTTAACGAGAAAATGCCGTGATAAGTCCTAAAGTTTACGAGAAAATTTCCGTGAAAAGTGATAAGTTTATATAGACAACGGATAACAAAACTTATTTTAAATTTTTATATATGTGTTTCATGGAATAGATTATACAGAGGCAACGGTATAATTCTTTACTACAATACTGCCATACATAACATGCATAAAATATTTATAGTTTACGAGAAAATGCCGTGATAAGTCCTAAAGTTTACGAGAAAATCCCCGTGAAAAGTGATAAGTTTATATGGACAACGGATTACAAAACGTATCTCAAATTTTTATATAAGTGTTTCATGGAATAGATTATGCAGAGGCAACGGTATAATATTTTACTACAATTAATGCCTTACATAACATTCATCAAATGTTTATAGTTTACAAAAAATGCCGTGATAAGTCCTAGACCAATGTCACCAAACATTTCAACAAGTCTCGTTCGAAGCTAGGGCGGTGACTGGTAACTCGAATTGAATAACATTGTCACACCCCTATTTTTTCTTGGTAACACGCGACTACACTAAAATGTTATACAATTCGAAATTCGAATAGCGGAATTCGATTCGTAATACGAATTGAATATTCGAATAATTCCATTTTTCACGCGACTACACTAAAATGTTATTCAATTCAAAATTAGAATAGCGGAATTCGATTCGAAGTACGAATAGAATATTCGAATAATTCCATTTTTCGAATGGATGGAATATTCGAATAATTCCATTTTTCACGCGACTACACTAAAATGTTATACAATTCGAAATTCGAATAGCGGAATTCGATTCGAAGTACGAATAGAATATTCGAATAATTCGATTTTTCGAATGGATGGAATATTCGAATAATTCCATTTTTCGTATCTGTTAATTCGATTCAAATTTCGATTACTTTATTGAACATCGTATAATTTTGTTTTCTGTTATTAGAGTTTTTCGATTCAAATTTCGGTTAATTCGTTAAAATATTAGTAAAATTCGATCCAAAATATGAATAGAACATCAGACTTTTAGAACGAATAGAATATTCGAATAATTACTTTTTTATGATTCCTTTATTCGAATTATTAGATTCAAATGTCTAGTATTATCATTAAAAATAAAAGATCGTTAGTTGGATATGGTTAACACATATAATCATTAAATTGAGAAATTTTTGAACAATGTTTAGACGTATTCCAGTGCACGTTTTTCATTTTAAAAAATTAATTAGACGTCAATACAATTTTTTTTATTTTGTATATTAACTTAAGTAATTTTTCATAGAATTTTTTTTGTTTGTCATAATTTTTTGAATATATTTTTATTTATTTTATTATACCTTCAGGGTAAATAAAATTTAAAAAGGAAAATAGAATAATTCAAATTCTCGAACAGTTTAAATATTTGAATGATTCGAACGTTCGAATTATTCAAATAAGCTGAGCATTCGAATATTCGAATGATTCATATATTCTAATAAGCTGAGCATTCGAATATTCGAATGATTCAAATATTCTAATAAGCTGAGCATTCGAATATTCGAATGATTCAAATATTCTAATAAGCTGAGCATTCGAATATTCGAATGATTCAAATATTTTAATAAGCAAAGCATTCGAATGTTCGATTAAATTTTTGACTACTAAATAACATTTTGGTAAACTGGGTCTAGATCTGCGGTACAATTAGATTAAACCGACAAATAACCCGTCCAACATAGTTCTTTACGCGCTTGAGGAAAGGCGAGTACCTTAATAGGGCCACGCGCTGGCATATTTACAACTCACAATGCCGGTGGTGGCATTGTGAAGACTGTAGTTTACACAAGGTCTCGTCTTAACACAAGATTGATGCCAAGGTGAACATACATTTTGAAATATTTTCAACGAATTCTAGCATTGAGTTTATCAATGACGTCAGAAAATCACATACGTCATCAAAATCTAAAGGGTACTTCTGGTTGAACTACAAACATGAAAGTCAGTAGAACAGGAAGTCTTCTACGTGGACGTGACGAATTCTACGTGGAATTATAGATTTTTTTTATATACGCCTCTGAATATTCACGTTGTAATAAAATAAAAATTTTGTAAATAGTTTACGAGAAATATTATGTACTATTAGATATTTTAAAAAAAACGTGGACGCACCATTAGATATTTAAAAGAACGTGGGAGTTCTACTCGTGCTTCACAGGTTTTTTTATTCATTCAGGTTCTCTTCATCATGGTGAAATATAGAAAAGCTACGCATAATAAAATTGTAACAGTAAAAATTATTTCATTGGAAAATATTTTAAAAAGAGCGATTGATTTAGCGTATATAATGATAGCAGAAGCCGGAAAAACTTTTTTAAAAGTATTGTCTGTCTGTATGTTAATTTGTTCTTAAATCACGTGAAATCTACTACACAGATTTTGATGAAATTTGGTATAGCAATAGTTTAAACTATCAAGCAACATATAGGATACTCTTTGTCTATATATTACAGACATAAAAACACCTTGACTTGATGAATATTACGATATCAGCACTATAAACGCCATCTATTAGCGTTTTTAATAAACATTATGCTTTGAGATATATCACGATATGGTACTACCAACGCCATCTCTTAGCGATTTTAGTAAACTTTATGTTCATAGAGATCTGAGAAAAAAATTAAAAAACAAAATAATTCCTAATAACTTTTCTTATCCAGAATTCCACGCGAACGAAGTCACGTCAGCGCATGTAGTAAAAAATACATTTTTAATTTAAAAATGAAATTAAATTTAAAAATGAGATGACAAAGGCTGAAACAAAAAATTTAGTTTATACTTTCGAGGAAATTTCGAACAAAAATGTTGCTATTCCAATAACTTTCTATATGCGTGCAAGACGGCGAAAAAAAAGCCGTCCGAAAAAATCGCAAGAAACGTCTAGATTTTAGGAACCAATGAAAAAAGTCGACATTACGAAACTTCAAAAGTATCGACGAAAGAAACCGACGCCTTCCGAATTGGCAAGGCGCTCCATTCCGCCGGCGAGCCCCGCCTCCGTGCCACACGTCTACTTGTTTAACACTATTATATAAAGACGAGAATTCGTTTTTTTGCTTGTCCCTGTCTAGATTATCTTAACCCGATTCAAAGGAAGAAACAACTAGGTTATTTTTCCCCGATGTGTCTGAACGGTTACGTAAGAACTGGCGCGTCACCGATTATTATATTTCACAGTTTTTAATGGGACATGGCGCATTCCGGTCCCAGTTTACATAGATTCGCCCTAAGAGACAACCCGGCATATACCTGCGGTTTCAAGATGCTGGACATGAGTCACGTTTTGTTCCACTGCAGTGAGCACGATGATGCGCTTAGGTTTTTGTTAGAGAGCATGCGTCTTAACATTAAACTAGAATAGAACGTGGTACCTTTAGTCACCGAGACTTGGTTGAGAATGGACTGATCTTTAAGTCATTCAGAGCGTTCCTAAAGTGGGTTCTTGAAAAGATGGAGATCCTAAATGATTCATTGAAGTGGGACAGTCATTAACCTTGTTGAGTGGAAGCGTGGAGATTGTAGATACTATTAATGGACCTATTAATGGACCTTTGAAGGTCCCCTCTCTTGTATGAGGTGAGATGTTACGGGTCCCAGGAGGGGCCCTAAAACAACCCGGGTCGATATAGCTGGTATAGTGTTTGTCCCTATATAGATGATAACTACTGGAGCAATTTTGATGAAACTTTATCGCATATCTAGGTCCTTCTGAACGAAGCTGATAAGTTACGACAAACGTAGAAAAAAGCCGAAAAAATGCCTTTTTTAATTTTTTTTTTGTGTTTATTTGCAAACAGTTCCAAACTATAAGCAGATTTGTTAGAACAAACGACAATTTGTTAGAACGACATAGATGTCGTTTTATCATTTCCAAGGAGCTCCTCAGCAGGAGACACCTCATCCTTCATCTGTCACCAATTATATCATGGCGTTTCAGTCGTTTATTGTAGGAGATGGTTGCTAACGCAGTAGCTAAATCATTTAGGTGGTTTTCCAGCCGTGTTTTATATTTATGCCCTATTCATTTTAACTCCTCCTTAATTGTTGTTATTTTCAGAGCTTCGTGGATCTCTGTGTTGGTGATGAACCATGGTGCATTGGAAATGGTTCTTAGCATACCATTTTGCAGCCTTTGCATTATGTTTAAATTGGAGTCACAGGCACTTCCCCACAGTTGCGCACCATATGTCCATATTGGTTTCAGGATAATTTTGTATATCAGCAATTTATTGTCGATTGACAATTTAGAGTTGCGTAAGTTACGACAAACGTAAAAAAAAGCCGAAAAAATGCCTTTTCTGAAATAATTTTTTTAATAACAAAAAGGTTGCTCCGCACGAACTCTCTGATTGAGGAGACGAAAATTGTGACTGAACCTAAAGAAAGAACCAATTTGCCTTACATAGACTAATTTATTAATGTGTTTAATTAGTAACACCTATCTGAACGGAACCACGCACGTCGCCTGGTAGCAGCCGCAAACAGACCTAAAAACACGCAAAACGGGGTTATTAAAGTTAATAGATTGCGCACCTTGACACCAACCTTACACCGGCTAATTTATACATTAATTTAAATTAGCAACTATCAGAATCGAACCCGTATATCACCGGCCAGCAGCCGCTAGCTGATCTACAAACACGCAAAACGGGGTTATTGAAGTCGATCTATTCCAATGACTAAATCATCTGTTCATTACCCGGTGACCTTGCGTGGTCATTCGCACTGGAACGCCGCAAAATTATAAATGAATCACACACGGAATTCTTTGTCTCGCTTCAAGCGTCTGTATCTTTCAGTGTTTATGTCAGATATTTTCTCGTGGGCGGTACCAACGCGGGGGGGTAACCAGCGGCACGGGTAACGCAAGTGAAGATGTATCGCGGTGTCAACTCACAGTTCTGTTGGACTCTGTCGCAAAGAAATCTACCAGTATCAGCTGTAGAGTAATTTAAGACTCTTCTGCCCGCAGCCTACTTTCTAAATATTACTTATTCGTTTATGTCACCAAATTTTGGATTTTTTTGGATTCCTGAATCAAAAGTTCAGTGTCTATATTATTTCCAAAGTTGTCTAAAGAAACCCTGATTCACCAGCTCTATTTTCCTTCTGTTTACATCCTTATTTTCTTTCACCACTCATCATTTGTTTCTGCCTCTTGACATGTCAAGTTTAAGTCTTTTTGAAGTACCGTCCCTCAAATGAAAAGATATCATTCACTCACGTGTCGGTCTGTAACGTCTTGCTGTTACAGCCGGTTTTCTGAAGAAAAGTTTGTCGTGATAACTTGAAATTTGGCGTAGTTATAAAACACATTAACCAGCAAATGTTTCAAAAGCTACTGAGTGTTAGCTTCTGAAACATTTGCTGGTTAATGTGTTTTATGCTGGTTAATGTGTATTATAACGCTTTTAAAAATATTTTAATTTTAAATGGAGTACGTTAAAATTAAAACGATTAGACAAATGAAAGAACAAAGACATCAGAGAAAAAACAAAAAAAAACTATAAACGCTTTATTAATGGTAATTTTCATTAAATCATTGGCAAGAACAGAAATGGAAATGAGCTGGAAATGGTGAAAAGGATGAGCGAAAAGAAATGGCAAAAGAATGCCAATCTGGAATGGTCCAAGACCTGAAAGGAAAATAGACCTCTAGGGAAATGGGCAGAAAAAATTATAAAAATAGCTGGACAAAATTGGGTGAAGAAAATTGAAGACCGAATGTCGTGGAGCGAGATGGAGAAAGTCTTTACTTTCAGAGAGGTCCTTAATAGATAAGAATATCTCAAAGTAATTATCCATATAACATTTGAAAATAATTATACTATGTAAAAAAATACTTTGTCATATAATAATAATTTAAATTTAATTATGGTTCAAATTTAATTTCATTTAATTCAAATTGTGTCTATTTCTATTAATTAATTACTATCAGCACGATATTAAGGAAAAAGGCTTTCAAAACAATGAAAAAACATGTCAATAATTAACCTCCAGATATATCAATGATTTAATCAAAATTAAATGTATATCTATACAGAAATGTTAAAGAAGCCAAATCAACTACACGATTTTTAGTCATTGTGTCGTATAGATATATCGTTCGAAAAAGTTAGTTTTAAGGAAGTTAATAATATAGTTTTGATAATTTTAATTAACTTTTTTCCTAGAGATATGCTGAAAAAGAAGATATAAAAAAGAAGCTCCACTTGTTTCTTTGTCGTGACGCATTTTCGTTTCATCGAGTTTCAAATCACGATTCTAAAAAAAGTCCCACTTCAAAAAATAAAGTTTCCAGAAACTACACAAGGGTTATAGAAAAACTATGAATCGCGATGTCATAATTTTAGAATTATGCGCCTTGTTTTAATGCCTCTGAAAGACAATATACAACATATTTACGCTGTGAAAAATTAATATTTGTAAATAATTTTTATTCCTGGTATTACGAAAAATGTGGTGTATTCTAATATTCAAATATTCTATATATGACATAAGATCAGGCCATTCCCCGGTCTTGCTGATAAATAGAAAAAAATTACGCGCAGCTGACCGTAGGGCAAATCTAGATAATACATTTCCAGCTCATATAGAGCCACAAGAAGTACCGTTTTCCACCCGACGTAACCAATGGAGCGTTTACAGGTCTCCAGGGTCGACCAGCGCTGTTGGACCTCAGCGTAAAGGAGGTCAATGCCGACGCGGCAACGCTTCGTGCCATGTTTCGCTTTGAATGCCAAACGGATTTGCAGTTATAACCTCACTGTATGCACGTGTGTGCATGTACAGTAGAGTGCAGTATTTTCCAGTCACGCGCTAAATATATAATAAGGGTATAGGAAATAAACTCTTTGTTCCTAGTTGCTACAGTTCCTTAAACGTTCTCACTGTTTTCCATGTCATTATCAGGTCTTGGACCAGTGAGTTTCTGTGCAAAACAAGTATATATATATATATATATATATATATATATATATATATATATATATGGCAGAAAACTTTGTCTATTTATTTTTTCTTGCTAATCACCGGAACCACCTGACTTAAAATGATATTGGTTTATGCCATAAACATACGGACGTCTGAAAAAAGAATATTACTTTAATAATTTCGATAAATTCAAATTAATTGGACATTGCGCGGTCGTGTATGGGGAACCGGACCGGACTAAAGCACGTACGTAATTATGTCTGAAAGCCCATACTTCTTGCATAAATATAGGGACGTCTACAAAAAGGATGTTGCTTTAAAAATGTGGACACATTGAAATTAATTGGACATTGCGCGGTCGCGTATGGGGAACCGGACCGGACTAAAGCACGTACGTAATTATGTCTGAAAGCCCATACTTCTTGCATAAATATAGGGACGTCTACAGAAAGGATGTTGCTTTAAAAATTTGGATAGATTCAAATTAATTGGACATTGCACGGTCGTGTATGGGGAACCGAACCGGACTAAAGCACGTACGTAATTATGTCTGAAAGCCCATACTTCTTGCATAAATATAGGGACGTCTACAGAAAGGATGTTGCTTTAAAAATTTGGATAGATTCAAATTAATTGGACATTGCGCGGTCGTGTATGGGGAACCGGACCGGACTAAAGCACGTACGTAATTATGTCTGAAAGCCCATACTTCTTGCATAAATATAGGGACGTCTACAGAAAGGATGTTGCTTTAAAAATTTGGATAGATTCAAATTAATTGGACATTGCACGGTCGTGTATGGGGAACCGAACCGGACTAAAGCACGTACGTAATTATGTCTGAAAGCCCATACTTCTTGCATAAATATAGGGACGTCTACAGAAAGGATGTTGCTTTAAAAATTTGGATAGATTCAAATTAATTGGACATTGCGCGGTCGTGTATGGGGAACCGGACCGGACTAAAGCACGTACGTAATTATGTCTGAAAGCCCATACTTCTTGCATAAATATAGGGACGTCTACAGAAAGGATGTTGCTTTAAAAATTTGGATAGATTCAAATTAATTGGACATTGCGCGGTCGTGTATGGGGAACCGGACCGGACTAAAGCACGTACGTAATTATGTCTGAAAGTCCATACTTCTTGCATACATATAGGGACGTCTACAGAAAGGATGTTGCTTTAAAAATTTGGATAAATTCAAATTAATTGGACATTGCGCGGTCGTGTATGGGGAACCGGACCGGACTAAAGCACGTACGTAATTATGTCTGAAAGCCCATACTTCTTGCATAAATATAGGGACGTCTACAGAAAGGATGTTGCTTTAAAAATTTGGATAGATTCAAATTAATTGGACATTGCACGGTCGTGTATGGGGAACCGGACCGGACTAAAGCACGTACGTAATTATGTCTGAAAGTCCATACTTCTTGCATACATATAGGGACGTCTACAGAAAGGATGTTGCTTTAAAAATTTGGATAAATTCAAATTAATTGGACATTGCGCGGTCGTGTATGGGGAACCGGACCGGACTAAAGCACGTACGTAATTATGTCTGAAAGTCCATACTTTTTGCATAAATATAGGGCGTCTACAGAAAGGATGTTGCTTTAAAAATTTGGATACATTCAAATTAATTGGATATTGCCCGGTCGTGTATGGGGAACCGGACCGGACTAAAGCACGTACGTAATTATGTCTGAAAGTCCATACTTCTTGCATACATATAGGGACGTCTACAGAAAGGATGTTGCTTTAAAAATTTGGATAAATTCAAATTAATTGGACATTGCGCGGTCGTGTATGGGGAACCGGACCGGACTAAAGCACGTACGTAATTATGTCTGAAAGTCCATACTTCTTGCATAAATATAGGGGCGTCTACAAAAAGGATGTTGCTTTAAAAATTTCGATAAATTCACATTAATTGGATATTGCCCAGTCGTGTATGCGGAACCGAACCGGACTAAAACACGTGCGTAATTATGTTTGAAAGCACATACTTCTTGCATAAACATAGGGACGTCTGCAAAAAGAATATTGCTTTAAAAATTTCAATAAATTCAAATTAACTGGACATTGCTTGGTCGTATATGGGAAATCGGACCGTACTAAAGCAAGTACATAAAACCGGAAACACCGGTGGAAGTCTGACCGGTTGGTATTTCTGGTATAACAGTGAAGCAAATGAAAGTAAATCAGGTCTAAGATACTTCGCTGCCTTTCTGTGTCTTCTGTCAAACTTTTGGAACGTTCGGCTTCAGCTTTTGGAACTTTCAAGATAAAAACGGAAATATTGTACCAAGCAGCCATACATGAAACCACCCTATTTAGAAGTATTTGGGACTCCAAGTGAATTTAATAATATAAAACTGTAACATAGTGAATTCAAATTCATTTGGAAAAAAATTTAGAAAGTGTGATTGATTTAAGGTATAGGATTATAATAGAAGCCAGAAAACCTGTTTCTAGAATTTTTATCCTTCTGTCAGTCTGTTAATTTGTTCTTCAATCACGCGAAATCTAGTGGAAGGATTTTGATGAACTTTTATATGGAAATAGCTTATACCTTCGAGCAACATATGGGATACTTTTTATCTGGATATTATAGATTTAAAACTAAACCTGTCTTTGTAAATCTTACTATATGGTACTGCCAACGCCATCTATTAGCGTTTTTAATTAACTTTATATTCATAGTGTATGGAGAAAAAAAAAATTAAATTCCTAATAACTTTTCTTACAGATATTTTTGGATATAGGTCAGTGTTATTAATCAAATACGTGTTATTAATTATATCTGAGATCTATAAGCTTATCATATCCAACACTATTCATAGATTTAAAAGAATCAATTATTTAAAGGAATGAACACTTAATAAGACGATTACAATCAATCTTTATTTTATTACTTTCTCAAAATATACCATTGCAACGTTTACTAAAGTTTCAAATAATTTTTTTTAATTAATATTCTCAAGGATTAAGACTTTTTCTTTTCATCAAGTTATATAAAAATAAACTTTTAAATTTCTAATTATGATTAAGAAAATGTCCGAACTATAGCAAGTTTTAAGGGTTCTTTCCATCAAAATGAAAAAAACGAAACTCTTACAGGATCACTTGGTTGTCGGTATGTCTGTATGTCAAAGCCCTTTTACTCAGAAACGGCTTGAGGTATCAAGTCGAAATCACGTATACTGAGGTCTATAATCTCTGTCTGTAATAATTTCACGCAACAAAAAGTTGTGGTCTTTTTAAGGGTGCTTATTTTTATTTTTACCATAGTCTTACTCATAGATCATGAAAACCTATATGATACTTCCGGAAAATCTTCTAGCACAAGTAAGGTGAAAAATACAAAAATCCATGATTTTTAATTCTATATGGAATTATACATTTTCCTGAAATATGCGCCCGTGAAAGATACCCCAAAAATATATTAAATGTTTTGAAAAATTTTAAATTTTATAAATATTTTAATAAGAATATTGTCTACCATTAAATGTTTATAAATGCCTAATCGTAGTGCGAGTTCGACTGTGTTTCACAGGTTTTTTTTAATTAAAAATATGATTTATTGCTTTAAATAAAAACTTAAATCAAAAGATGTTAACAATTACCTTTATTTTAGATTTTAAAAGGTATCAGAGAAAAAAAATCTTAATACACCAATCAACCAACACAAATTTATACTCTACATTCAGTTTCTGTTTTTAATTTATGTTAAGAAAAAGATATTTCAGTACATTTTATTACAGCTACGAGGACCAATAAAAAGTTATTTATACCAATTGACACAAACATTTAAACAAGCTTTCTGTAATAGAAAAAAAAAACGTAATTCATTAAGTATGAGCACTCCAAATTCCCTTCGAAAAATTTCATACTTTGTACTTTACCCGCCGAAACTCAGTTGCAGACTGAACAGAATATTGAACGTTGCGTTGTTTATATACCCTACCAGAGACGCTCGAGAAATTTGTATAACATTCAGATCACTAGAAAGAACTGTCTAATTTATTAGTTGCAAACCTAATAAATCTGCTTCAATACTTTTTGCATTACGCACGTCTTGTTTCAGTATATACCTATCGATTTTCTCCATTTTTTCCTGCTATGAAACGTTTTTACTTTATGCATATAATATTATTACATAGCAGGAAAATTTACGTAAATAAATACATGTGAATGTACACACACGCACACATGGAAAATGCTTTCAAGGCATTTTCACAGATAGCGCTCGGTTAAGGTAAAAAAAGAGAAAAAACTATTTTCTGCGTTACATGAATTCTTCAAATGTGTCATTGAGGACAGAGCTTTGACCAACTTGTCACGGCTTTCTATTTCTGCCACTGGTTGGAGCAGTTGCAAGCCTTAATATCCATCAAGTTGGCGAGCCCCTTCAATAAACCCTAGAAGTAATGGCACCCCCATTTTGGTCTGGTTTACAGATCATAAATTATTCTGATACCTTACAGCGTCATTTGGAATAAAAATGGTAATTTTCGTTTAAATTATTTGAAATTTTTTTTTTTTGTTATACATGTTTTTAATTATGTTATCGAATTGTTTTATTGAATATTAATAACCATAGTGTTACAGCAGGCGTATTTCTTAGTATATTTTTAAAAGTTGAGTTTGCGGTGACCGTGATTGTAGTAATCACTCAAGGAAATGAAAAAAACAACACTTCCAATATACGATGTTATTTTGTCGTTTACAGATGGTTTTTTTTATTTTAACTTAATCGAAAATGGTAGAAGTTTAATGTCATTATTTCGATTTTCGATGAAAAAATCATTAATTTATAAACTGTAAAGGTTGCATGTCTGTACATTAAAATATTTGCCAAAATATTATTGGGGGGATGAAGGCTAAGCGATTAATTACATTAAGACTATTCACGAAAATTGTATTTGTATGTTCGTCTGACCACATCCGTGTTTTTAGAAAAAAAACATATAGTATCTATATGTCCATCGATAGATGGTGCTACGTGTATTTTAAATCGCGCAATTAAGTTCTTCGCTCGCGCATACATTAGTGAAATGGACACGGTCGGATGTGTAGTGCGCGCATACGAAGTCTTAGGCACACTAGTAATTAATATAACCAAAATCGTAGTCATTCGAATTGAAAATTCGAGACGAGTTTTCATTCAAATAATTTATTTTTCATTTAATAATTTAAATATAAATTTATCCACGCAAATAAAAAAAGATGGCTATTGTTGAGCGTCCAGCTATAGCTCGACTGCGTGCGATTATGTGGCGTAAGTTAATATTTTTAAGGTCAGCCTAAAATATGTAGAGTGCATTAAAAACAATTTTTTTTCAGATTAAAATTAGGCATGATCCTTTAAAATGCGCCTTCAATAAGCATCACAAATCTCCCTACTCTAATGACACATTCTGTTTAGGATTTAATCTTTCAAATCCAATTCCTATCATCTTTTTCTTTCTCATCATAAGTTTTTTAAGAAAATATCTGCACTATATTTTCTTTTCCTTATTAAATTTATTGTAGTTACGATATATTGGAAAAATACGATGTAAATCTAATATATACGAAAATAAAACAAAATGTCACTAAAAAAAATTTCATAACATTTTATCATATTCCATAATACGTTCGCACAAAAATTATCCAAACACAGCCAGACCCAAATTAAACGATCGTCCACGGATTCTGTTATTATTTCTGAGTCGGCCGGCTCGTGTGTGCGCGAAACAGTCTGAGGTCAAGGTCAAGAAGTGCGTCCTCGCCGGAGGTCGGCCAACGACTGAAACGCTCCGGCGAATGAGACCATAGACATAGACGTATTTCGTTACATTTTGACAGGTGACGCCTAGAGCGAACCGCACGCTGCCGAAGCGGGCTTCTCCCGGTCGCTCCCGCGTATCCCGTTTTGAAAATGAACGAAGTCAAGGCAGTTCGCGTCTGTCATCGCGGCATGTGTGCGCGCATCACATATTTGTGCATTACCCGCGGATAAATATGTTTTTGAATTGTTTTTTTAAAATTCATAGAGTTGAATGAAACAATGTATAATGGAATCATAGCACTCAGCACATAAACACGTTAGAGGCGTAGGCGGTATAGTCTATACGCAGAACGGAAATGTAGTAACGAAACACCACTTGTATGAAATAGACAAGAAAATAATGCAAATTAGAGTAAATATATAACCATTTTGAAAGTCTCGTTGCTAAGGAGTTCGAAGCATATGCTTATTGAAGTAAAACTTCTTTACGCACGCTTGACTCGGGGAGTAAGATGGTGGATGCGTGACGAGAGCGTTACGAAAAGTGTGATCGGGCGAGGCGAACGGAAGTTGAGAGGGAGATATGTTAGTGAAGACAGAAAAGTGAGAGTTACGTTTCGTATATTACTCTAGGGAAAAGAGAGAGGTGTGCGAGCACACATTTTCTTTCTCTCTTTCTCTCATAGCCAGTTATGTTTCGTATATCTAAGACACAGTGCAAGCCTATTGTCTGTATCACACTGTAGGACCATTTCTTCAAGTACCCTCATACACACGGAAACTTCAGACCCACCCGCTCTATCCGCTTATCCATCAAATGGGTATCAGTGAACAGGTTTTTCAAAATGCGATTTAAAATGTCATATATTTCTAATTAAATTCGTTATTTTTAGTTAGGTTATATTTACCCCTTTTTCAATCGTACGTTTTAAAAATTGGAACAAAATCGTAATAAGAGGCCATAACAATTATTCCAATATACTGCCAAATTTCCCCGCTAGATGGCTACCTTTACTATAACGTCATAGATAAACATGACGTGACGTTTTGCAATTTATATCCATCTGTCTTGAGGAGTATTGAATTTAATTGGTTTTTCGAAGATTAAATATTGATTTATAACAAATATTCATCAATGATGTGCAGTTGGTAGCTGTTGCAGTTGAAAATATAGGTGTCCATTTATTCTCTAAGGACAAACAACGGCGGAAGCTATGAGGAATAGCTGTGCGTCGCAAAAACTTTAAGACAACAGAACAAAGCCTCAGCTTTGTTCAAAGCATTCATTTTATTCTGATTTTTTAATTCTAATATTGTTAAATATCCGTAAATTTTCCGACATATTTTTTCTTAACATAAAACTTTTCAATTTTACACGCCACAAAAATCTACAGCTTATTTGAAAACTAGTTTTATTTTATTATGATCTGTGGTTTTATTTACGTCTTACTTCGGTGGCGCTATCTATAATTAGCTTTGCGTAAGATTCGCTATTAATTTTTTTTTTTATTTAGTTATATTGATTAAAAATAATATCTGTTAAAAATACACAAATGTCATCGATATCATTGTCGATATTTTTGAACATTTGCGCAAACCACTAAACTTACAGTATCGTAATTTTATGAACCACAAACAATACGATCCGGGTGACGCTGAATTTGAAAATGAAGTGGATATTGGGCGTTAATTTTATAGAAATTCATTATTCACAATTAAATGAAACTACGTTATGTAGTATTATTTCTACTTTCTTTCTTTCTTTTTACTTTCTTTTTTTTATCAGCAGCTTTGTCTTTAATAAGTGCGTCCTGGTTACTGAATGCAATCGTGGTATCTACTACTAGTGATTCTATGTTTTTCCGTGAGTGTTCGGTAGGAATATTATATTTAAATCCTTTATTTAAAAATTCTATTTATTTATTATTAAATGTTGATTTTGGCAGGTTTACTGTTCTAGTATTAAAAGGTTTGTTTGGGTATAACTTTTGGTTTCTGGGTGTCGGATTTTAATTTTCTTATTTTGTTTAATTGTTTATGTGTTATGTTTATGTGTTGTTTTCGTTGTAATACAACGAAACCTAGGTCGTAATAAAAAACTTAAAAAAAGTAAAAATAATACTACATCACGTAGTTTCATTTAATTGTGGAAGTGGTCTATATAGTAAGTACACGATCCGAATGGAACTTTATTGCTACGAACAACACTATCCGTGCATCGGTCAGAAGCTTCTAACTCTTGGACAGTATATACTATAGATTCAAATTTTACACATTTCATGCAATTCTTTCAAGTCCAAATTGATCAAAGGTTTCCAACTCTTGAACTGTATAAACTACAAATTCAAGTTTTACACATTTCAACCAAAAAAAATTAATATAAATGATATATAATCTTTATTTCAAGAGATTACTGAAGCACATAAATCTACGTGGAAAACCATTGAAAATAGCTATTTTGAGTTGAGTAAAAAAAGTATTTTTAAAATTTTCACCAAAAAATACCGATGTGGGTGATCTTTTTAAATTTACCACTTTTAGGTCTAATTTAATCGATTTCCTAATATTTACTACAAATCTGTATTAATATATAAAAGGAAAAGTTTGTTTATTTATATATCCACACTAATATTTATTTAAAAAATTTTATTTCAAGAGATTACTCATACACATAAAGCTACATGGGAAATCATTGAAAACAGCTACTTTGAGTTGAGCAAAAAGATATTTTTAAAAATTATTTTCGCCAAAAAATACTAATGTGGGTGACCTTTTTAAATTTACCGCTTTTATATCTAATTTAATTAATTTCCCGATATTTACTACAAATCTGTACTAATATATAAAACGGAAAAGCTTGTTTATCTGTATGTCCACACTAATCTCTGGAACCACAGGCCTCATTTCAAAATTGTTCTTGTATCAGTAGCATTAAAAAAATTTAGTTAAATTTCATACAATTTTGTATGGGAATCTTATCCTATATAAAAAATGAACTGAGTCGTGAGGAACTAACGCCACCTATCTGATATTGTTCGCATTACTTTCTATTCTTTAAAGAAATAAAATAATTAACGCCATCTGTTTCTACGCGTATTTCTATTGGTTTAAGTAGAAATCAAAGGGATAATTTTACGTTAACGCTTGTGCCATAGTTTGCGCAAATCACAAGCCAACTAACAAACAGCTAGACACATGGAAATTGCTGAAGACTGTTGTAAAGGGCTTTTTAGCCGAAAATGTGGAGCCCTTAGTAAACAATTTGTTGCAAGCATACAAAAAGATGGAGAATATCTTTAAAAAAAAGATTTTTTTCCATTTTCCTTTTTCCCTTCGTATCTTGGAGTCGCAAGTGATGAATAGATGGATAAGGTTCACGAAAAAGGCACGAGGAGCGGTATCAAGGCGATTACTGCTGGCGACGGAAGCGAGAAAATCCTTCTCAACATAAAAGAAAACGTTTAAAATTAGACCTATTTTGTGAACAATACTTGTTTCCAGCAAGATATTTTGTTTTTTATGCTGATCAATAAGCACTTTTTTATCGGTTTTTCTCAAATAGTTTTTAATAAAATTAAAATACGTTTATATGGGTCTTTATTGACGGGAGACATCTAATGGAGCGCTTGGATGGGAGTTAAAGTATTCTGATGGCAAGACACGCCTTGCCATTCGGCCAGCTTCGCGTTTTGTCGGCTCTTTCCGATTTAATTCGGCCAGCTCGTTTATATCGGTGTATTGCATGAAACTATCTTAAAAAGTTAAAACCGTTACATAAACATACTCGTCCGGGATTTGAACCCAGGATCTCTTGAACCCTAAGCGAAAATCATACCTAAACCAACGAGCTGCTGGTGTGGTTATTGAAATTTTGATATATATTGTTAAGCTTATTTTTATAAGTAAAATAATTTGAAAGTATAAAATATTTTTGGCAATACTTTTATTTGAAATTTTATAAAAATTATTAAATAACTGACTGACCAAAACACAGCGCGACGGTTTATGGCAATGTTATAGTGCACAAAATATTTCGATAGATGGCACTATTCTGATGCATGGTTCAAACATATGTTTTTTTATATTTATTCTCTGGGTCTGGTGAATATATAGAATTTAGATATTTAACATCTGGGACTGCTCGATTTTTTTTGTGTTTTTACCTATTCGTAACTAAGAAATGGTGTGTGTTAGAAAAATATACGTACTTACTTATAAATATATAAATACAAACATTCGAAAGAAAGAACTCATTTTATTTTTCTCATTCGTAATGTAGTGATGTAATGTTTCAATAACTAACAGGGATAACTAACTATCTGCGCGTTGGAATCGATCTTATACTTTTCGCCTCGAAAAACGGACTATGTCATCTGCGTTTGTTGTCAATGGTTTAATATATCAACAGTACACTTCGTTATGCATATTAAGCTGAGATACGTTAATAAGAAAGATATAATTAATTAAATTAATAAAAAAAAAAAACTATACATATATATATATATATATATATATATATATATATATATATATATATATATAACAAAAATAATTAATAAAACATAAATAATTATTCGCACCGGGAACCGACTAAACCCGTCGGTGTGTAGTCGCCATTACACCGCGAAATCCGCGCGAAAGTAGAGGCCGCGTTCCAAATTTAAATTCTAGTTCGACGCTGTTCTCTTTTCGTTTTTTTTACTAGCATTTTTTTCTTTCTTTTCCCGCCGCCGGTCAATGAACGGACTGCTCCGTCTTATTTTCGGGGGCGAATTCGTTATATAAATACATTAAACTATTATACAAACCCATTTACTTTTGAGTATATAATGTAATGCAGTGAATCGCCTAGTCCAAAATATTTGGACTATTTTAAAATGGGCCAATGATTGTGGCTGCAAAAAGCAAAACAAGAAAGTAAATTTTTAAAATAAAACTTTTTTGCATAGGCAGTGAAGACCGTAACAGTTTTCGTTTCGTTTCAATTTTCGTTACGATCTCATTTCAATATGCGAATTTACAATACAGAGGCAGGTAAACAAAAACTAAGGAGTTATCGTTCTCTAGTAATAAAATATTTATATTTATTTTACAGGATTTTCTCATTGTTTCCCTTTTTATCTTTACAATAATTTATACTAATACATAAAACGGCGAAGTTTGTTTATTTGTCTGTTCGCGGTTATCTCTGTAACCACAGGTCCGATTTCAAAAATTCTTTTTGTGTTTGAAAACCCATACTTTGAGGAAAATTATAGGCTAAATATCATCACGCTTCCATCCATAGAGGCAAAGCAGAGATACGTAACAAAAGTTGGGGAACACTGCATAAACGGTGCAAGGTAGAGAAGGGGCCTGCGTTTTACTATTTGATCACCCCAGTATTCTCGCCGATATACCCCGACCCTAACGGTCGATGTCGGTTTGGCGAATGAAGCAGAAGCCTTTATTAACCGCAAAGGGAGCAGCATAATTAAGACAATTTTATGCGAAAGAAACTGCAGAACACAGCTAGCAATACATATAGAAGTTTCACTTCTAACACTTAGCATATCTTTACCCATATAATAAAAACAAAAAACGGTCAAGTGTGAGCCAAGTCTTACGTGACGAAGATTCAGTACCAACAAAGCGTGTTATCCAAAAATTGTAAAAATTTTAAAACTATTAGAGTATAAAAAACATGGTTAATATAAAAAAAATAATCTCATCCACAAATAGTATTATAATCGCAATTCTGATTAAAATAAATGAAAAGTTTATAAGGTTAATCCACTTAAAAAACTGAATGAGTTTCTGACTGAATGAGTTTCGAGCTGTGAATTTTGTTTGACTTCAAATGTTCCTTTTTCAATAGTCTGTACAGTGTATGTTAAGGCAAAAAAACGTTTATTTTATATTTTGTGTTTTATATATTGGTGAAATACACTTTAATGTACACCTGTTGTAAAAGGAAAATTTTGTTGCAGCAATCTGAATTGACTCATTCTCGCCTACCTATTAGAATTTTCAACAAAGTAAGTTGGTAAATACATTACGGTCGAATTTCGACCACTCGGCGAAAACCAATCAAAATTAATATACAGGCTAATTTTAGATCCGCGAAATAGCGTACTTCCTATAGACAGAAACTAAATGTTTTCACTCAATAGTAAAAATTCATTACTTCAACATGTCAATAGATGGCGCAACGTGTATGTTAAATCAGCAAAACGTTTTATATTCTTTACAGAATGATACTGTCTCATTGTGACAGCAAAAATTCGTACCGCCACAAAACGAAAATTCACTCAGGCGAAGCCACGGGAATATTATAGTATTAAATATATATTATTTCATAATCACAAAAACATGCATGCGCTATACGCACAAAAAACGAACATAAATCCAAAAATACCGAAAAAGAAACAGTGAGATGGCAGGCCATCGCGACCTTTTATCAACACGAGTCAACTAACAGTCGACAGTCATACCTACACAATAACGAGGCCAGATTTATATATTGATAATCAATATATAAATCGCTGGACTGATTGATCAAATTGTTTAGAGCTCTTCTGCTGCAGCTAGTTTTTAGGGTTCTAAAGGCGAATGACAAAAACGGAATCCTTATAATTTCGTCCGTCTGTCTGTCCGTAAGTCACGGTCGTTTTACTTGGAGACTATTCGCACTACATAGTAGGAATTTGGATGATCTATGAAGGTGTCTTCTATGAACTGTTATACAATGAAATAGTGGATTTTTTAAGTTATTTTGTTTTATTTTATTTTTCTTTTCAATTTTTTTTCCCCAATTTTTTAATTTTCATTTATATGTTAAGCGTTTATAGACAATAAAATGCAAACAAAATAGAAAAATTACAGCAAATGTTTCGTTGCTATACCATAATAAGTGTATCAAAAAAAATAGTGTTAAATCGATAGATTTAAAAAAAATTAACCTCTAGCGACTTTTGTAACTATCCAAACAAGGTTTAGTAGAAACCTTATTTCGTTTAAATAAAGGAAAATCGTGAAAAACCCGCTTTCTGTAAAATTACGTCCTTCATTAAGCGTACAAAATATATGCAAACAAATAAATATATATTATCTAACACCGACACCTTTTGATAATTCTAAATACCAACTGAACTAATTTTACCATCCGTCCGTCGAACAATTCAAACACTTATCACATTCCTGTCAACTGAAAAAAAAACATTCAATCAACACTCCAACGCAAAAAAATAAAAAAAACATCTTTAAAACACGCCAAAACTCCATCGCCCGGCACAAAATTTGTCAACAGGCGATTTCCCGCAAAACTTTTCCTTGCGAACGAATCGACCAAAATATGCCAAAATGTTCCAAAATATGACCATCCCGAGCGTTCCCGCTCGCCCCGCACTCCCCTCGCGCCGCAAACAAAAGCGCGTCACCGGCAACATCACGCGCAAATCGACCCCGCGACCTTGGACGAGGTCAACGTGCAGCGCGAACGAGACGACACGCGGCCGGCCAGAGCGAGACGGCGTGATGGAAAATATCGAAGAGCCAATTAGTTCCGAACCCGCACGTGAAAACACCAAAATAATTTTTTTCTATGCAACAATATCACACAAAACTTAATAATCGATGTCTCATAACCAATTCCTATAACCATGATACCCAAATACCAAATCACAAGCTCGAAGCAAGCAGTTTTACTTAAATATTTAACAGTCCACCTCAAAACTAAATGTTCATATTTAACCACAGTCATTGTAGAAGAGATTGCTTTTGTAGCAATATGTCCGCGAAAAGCATTCACAAATTGTCACGTGTAAATTAAATTTCTAAATACATTATGATAACCAGGAATATGCACAAATATGACATTTTACAGATCACGAAGTGCTGTAGAATTGATTTTCAATTATGTAAACACTGGAAGAGATTGCTTTTGTAGCAATATGACCGCGAAAAGCATTTACAAATTATTACGTGTAAATTAAATTTCTAAATATATTATAATAACCAGAAATATGCACAAATATAACATTTTAGAGATCACCAAGTGCTGTAGATTCGATTTTGACATTGTGAACGATGTTCTAACTACTGAAAGCTGGCGAGCCGCTTACAGACGAAAACACTACGTAAAAAATTGTTGTCCAAAGCAAGACAATGAATGAAGATAGAACTGAGTGTCAGAATGATTCTAATCAAAGCCAGGAAAAATCCGTGCAGAAAATTATTGAAACACTGCTATGTCAGCAGGCCATAAGGAGATGGAGCTGAAGATCAAAGGAAGCCAGAAGGAGATAAAGCAATGGTTAGGATAAATGAAGATTGTCAAATAAAAAATTGAACAAAGCCAGAAGGACACTTGTAAGAAAACTAAAGTCCACAGAATGCCCACGGCTGTACCAGTATTAGAAACAGTCAATAACAATAAGACCTAGTGATGACATGAAATATAATTTAACGTCTTTAAAAAAAGGAGTCCAAGCGAGCGTTTGACGAATTAGGTGCGGCTGAAAAAGTACTCATGATTACCATTGCATACTTCAAAATACCTCTTAGCTCACACATATTGAAATTTCGAAATCCAAAATGTCTAAATTAAAAATTTACATAACACAAAACGGATTACTTTCTGGCTTAAATCAAACTTAAATCCTGTATTAAACAAATACGTCTAATATACTTGTACCATTAAGCGTTTCAAGTTCGTTCATAACGTATATTGGAACAAAAATTAAAATACAATGAAACCGGTTAAATTATTTATCAGGTTTCACTGCATTTAACTTTCATCAAAATCTTCCAAACATTATATTATTGCATTTTCTAGTTTCGGCGATAGCTAACGATTCATCCGCACGTTTACGAACATGCATCATTCGCCTGTGTACACTTTACCTCTGCCATTAGATCAAGATAACATTTTCTTCTCCCACTGCCATTTAGATCAAGATAACATTTTTCAAAGACTTATTTCGTACAATTTATAATTAAGATAAAATTGATACAAGTCGTTTGTAGCCATTGTATTTGATTGCAATGAACGGTACAGGTAACTCAGAAAAAATTCCGAACTATAAGGGTTCCCAAAGAAAAAACCATACATCTATGTTGGTTCCATTATAAAACCGTCAACGGCCTAGTATTTCTGAATGTACTTTCTTAGAAAAACTAATAAACTTACTTCTTATAATCATAATAATTATCTATTTTGAAAAATTATTGTGAGATTCGGAAATCTGCTGACGATAGCAATGCACAATTTTAAAAACCTCCGACGTGAAAAAAATTTCTTAAACTAATTAAATACAATATTACAATATATTCGCTTTGATAGTTTAAAAATTGGCAAATGTAAGAACACAAAAAAAGAGTTTAATGACCCGCTGCAGTCCTCCGTGTCAAATTGCTCTTGTAGCAATAAAAAGTGATAAAAACGAAAGCAAACAGTCTAGACAAATGTCCAGTCGCTGACAATTCCATCGACAGATAAACCGCAAAATAAAACAGCCGTCCCTTGGCTGCAATCCAACTTCGATAGTCAACGCCGACGCTTGCTTTACAACGACATTACCCCAGTACTAGAGTGTGATGTCACCTGCAGGTCAAGAAACTATGTCCAATTAACACACGTCCGACGTTAACGACATTCTAGCACCAAAAAGCTACGCAAACAACGAAACCTGTTTCATAACCACGAGAAATCATTTTTTGTCAAACGACATTTCGGTGATGAGCGACACTACTTAATTGTTTTTTGTTTGTTCTTAACGCTCGTATTTAAAAACACATAAATGAACTTAAAAATACCGTATGTTAAATTATTCATAATTATGATTAATTTACGTCATATTATCACCTTTCGGTAAACATATTCGTCTACTTTCTATATATGTATGATAACAGATACTTTCGTGGCTTTGTACGTTCCGAATAGCAAAAAAAACCATTAAAAACCAGTTAAGTAGTTTCCGATATTGGCTTAAGCAAAGAAAGAAATGGGGTTTGTGCTTAACAACGCATAGCTCAAAATAACCACTTCTCAGGACACTAGCAAAAATGCAATAGTATTTTGCTTGTACTAACTGCATAGTTTTTTTTAAAGATATCTTTCAATATGGATTAAGTACAAAACAAAATAAAAATTTTTTGTGAATTCCATTTATGATTCCATTTTATGATTCATGCGGCGTTAGAATATAATCAATATTATAACATACGATTATATAAATATAACAACATCTATTGCGTTGAACGAAGACAAGCGGCTTCGCTCGCAAAGATTTTTCTTCAATACTATAGAGTTTTTCTACAGTAATAATCAATTTAAACACGAGAAACTTAATTATCCCTTAACATTTGTGGTTAGAGGAGATAGAGTGACTGTGGAAAATTAGAGTGAAATCAGATGAAAATTTTAGAAGCCTACAAAGAAAATAGTTTTATATATAAAGCTGAACTAAATAAAACATAAACAATTTATTTTTCTCAATACGGTAGTATATTATCTCAATACGGTAGTGTATACTCATTCTAAATTTTGATATTTTTTGTACAATATTGTGAAATATAAGTTAATTAAAAACCAGTCTTGAAAAAAATTCAAAAATTGATTGAAAAATAAGCCAGTTGTAGGCTTCTAAATTTGAAGATACGGATAGAGTTGGGTATATCCCTGTCTCTTTTCCTCTCGTAGAATATAATGTGCAATATTAAAAATGACCTCACAACACAGTATTGCCGTCCTTCTCTAAAAGTTAAATTTAAACTTTTATAACTCGGTCACTTTTTAAGATTATTAAAAAAAATTTCACTCTTCATCAGCTTGTACCTTGAAATTATGATTAATGAAATAAAAAAATTTAGTCAAATACCCAATTATGACAGACGAGACTCGTAAACTCCCTACTCATAACATAAAATAAACCTCAAAGTTAATACTAAAATTAAAAAGTAATGTAGTCCAAGATGTCACCGACTGAGTAAAATTAATATGTAATTTCCCGTTCTAGCAAGATAATAAAATACAATAAAACTTTCATAGAGACAGACAATATATTTACCCCAACAACAGTACCCACACATCTACTCGGTCAATCCAGTCGAGGCAACTCATGGCGCTCCAATTGTTACATAACAACAATGAATACGAATGCGGCTAATGTGGCTTTATGTAAAAATCAATATAATTCTCCAAATTGACGGCATTAAGAGTAAACGTATTAAATTCATCTCGTCATATATATTATCATTTTTATTACAAATAGATATATCGAATATAATTGTTTCTATTGATAATTTGAAATTGGGTATTTGACTAATTTTTTTTTATTTCATTAATCATAATTTCAAGGTACAAACTGATGAAGAGCGAAAAATTTTTTTTAATAATCTTAAAAATTTACAGAGTTATAAAAGTTTAAATTTAACCTTTAGGAAGGACGGCAATACTGTCTTGTGAGGTTATTTTTAATATTGCACATTATATTCTACGAGAGGAAAAGAGACAGGGATATATCCAACTCTATCCGTATCTTCAAATTTAGAAGGCTACAACTGGCTTATTTTTCAATAAATTTTTGAATTTTTTCAAGACTGGTTTTTAATTAACTTACATTTCACAATATTGTACGAAAAATATCATAATTTAGAATGAGTCAACTACCGGATTACTAATGCATTATTACGGTTGTTTTAACTTTTTAGATGTCATCTTGTAATAACCTCAAAATTCACTCACTTCAAATTTTTTCTTAAATTGTGAAAAAGAAATGGTTTCAAAGATGTGGCCAGTTAAGTTATGCAGTTTATAACTAATGCACATGGATGGTATGTGGATGAGCAAAGCCTTGTATACATATGTTCTCAATATATCTAAACTATAATTTTAAAATTGTCATTGTTTAAAGTTGAAAATGTCTTTTTAATTTTCAAAATTCAACATGGCGGATCTAATATGGCCGTTGGAGATTGACATCAAAGCGATCAGCTTTTTTCTTGAGTGGAAATAGAAATACAAGTTACGTTTTTTAGTTATTAATATTAGTTTTTAATGCGCTTGAAATATAATATTAATTAAAGTTAAATTAAGAAATGCGTTTAAACTCATGATGAAGTGCTAAATATTTATACAAAAAACAATTGAACACCGTGGGAAACTGAAGAGTTCCGATGTAGGTTGGTTCCATATAATCTTGATTATGTTTTATAGTGTTTCTAATATTATCTATATTTAAGATTGTACATCTTTACTGTTTAGAATTAGACCCCATAATTAGAATTTTTTAAAAAAGATTGTGGTCGTATTAAAATACTTGCACATAAATATTTAAAAAACTAATATTTTTAAAATAACTGAAAAATTTAAATATGTTCTTAGATTATTCCTTCTCTAAGCTAAAGAGATTACATTCATGAAAATCCATGAAGATTTGGAGTGGAAGAAACGTTGCCACCTGGAAGATAATTTCGACCTACGACCCTATGACCTACAAACCCACAAAGATCTGTCAAGAGACGAGGAAAGTAACACAGAGAGCATATATTTTAATACCTATTTCTCATCAACGCTGCACATAGTTTCCCTTCTGAAATACAAAATAAAATATCTTTCTGAATGTGCGTTGAATGAATTGTGCGTTGACTTTGTCAATGTAACGTGTGCTTTCTAATTCCAATTACTGATTCAAACACACCAAAACTTTACTCAAAATATTGTTATCTAAGTGCACATATTACTATCTTAACATTTAATGTTCCCGTAATAATAGCATGTACGCACGATAAGACTCCTCGTCTCATTGCATTAAAAAATCAGTCGCAATCTTCAAATGTGATAAATTATTGCAAGATAGTTTGGCTAAAAATTTTTTATAGAATTCAAACCTAAGGCATTATTGCTCTTCTAACGCCCTCTATGCCCGAAGGCCCGATATCCGACCCGACACAATTTTACGCAGATTGCCCGAGAGCCTGAGTTTGAACCCGAAACATATCCGAAAACTAGGCTGGGATGTTCTGCACCAGACTAATTTTAGATTGGGCATTGGAGGGATCATAAAAAAAATTACAGAAAAATCTTAACTTCTTATCAAAATATTAAACAAAAAGATTGTTTAGGGTTGTTAACAAGATTGTTTTTAATTATAATCACATAGTAAAGCGTTAGAAAATAATAGATAAGCAACGATTTTACCTAAGATCGCTTTATTATAAGTTTAAACTATAGATTTGTGAATTTTTAAAATATTCGTTATCTCGAGAACTGTAAAGTTTGGTACAAAGGTATATTTGCATGTAACTTGTATCAACTTTTTAAAATATTGTAATTATAAACCCATTAAACATTTCAATATACAAACGGATTTCATTTGCATAAGTTACTAACAAAATTGCCTGTCCATCGTCTTATTTGTCCATCTCTATTATGTCACCTGTCACCAAGTTACCACATTCAAACTACAGACGATCACTCGGTCACAGACCGTGAGCTGTCGTAATAGATTAGGCCCAAAATTGCTCTATGAATTTATTATGGAGAAATTGTTGATCGTTGAACAAAAAGTTTGTCTTCAATTTTGTGTTTCAAACAAAATATCTTGTGCCGAATTGTTAAAAATGTTAAAAAAGGCCTTTGGTGACTTGACTATGTCGAAAATACAAGCATAGGAGTACAAATCGTTTAAAGACGGGCATGAAGTGAATTAGTCAAAGATTTGTTTCTTCCAAGCAGCCTTCAACATCTACCATTGGCGATAACATAAAAAAAAATCAAACAATTAGTGATTGAAAATCATAATTTCAGTATAGAGACAACTCAGGGATCTCAGAGAGCAACAATTGTGACCGAGTACAAAGCCAAAAACTCAATTAATACTATCGACCATCCACCGTATTCACCGGATTTAGCTCCATGTGACTTCTTCCTGTTTCCAAAACTAAAATTGCAACTCCATGAAACCCATTTTGATTCAATTAAAGACATCCAAACGGAATTCACAGCGGGAATTAAAGACCATACCCCTTTCGGTCTATGAGAAGTGTACGGAAGAGTGGGTCCGGCGTTATCGCAGTTGCATTGCAAACAATGGGGTTTACCTTGAAGGTGACAAAATAAATTGTGATGAATAAACTTAAATTTTTGTGTTTTTTTTACCGATTCCAGGTAGTTTTTATATAGATATAGATTTTCCATTCCTTGCAGGTCAAAAGTGGCATTGCGCTTATGAAATTTATCCTCCAGCAATTAAAAGGAAAAATTTTACGCTCCATGTTATTGAGTAAACTTTCGTTCTTCATACCTGACAATTCCCTGCGTTCACCCAATATCATCTGCTTGCTATATCACACTCTAGAACCAAACTATATCGGAACTCTCCAGTTTCCCGCGGTATACAACTACTCAAACACCCGATTGCGGTCGCACCAGAGTATGATTTCTTTATGATAAATGAAAGTAAATTTGTCGAAATGTGTCATCTTTATGTTTTATAGTTCTTGTGCATTTTGTATTCACGTTTAATACATATCTTGTCTGGTTTTAATTTGTTAACCCAATAATTCTAATCATTACGAATAGGTTACCTGTAATGTATCGATAAATGTTTACAAATAAATAAATAAAGAAATAAATTTACGCGGTAAAAACAATGAATATTTGTAAACAGTTTAATAGCTACACTATGTATCATTAAACACTTATACAGCCTATGGTTGGCTTGAAGAGATTGCTCTCGTAACAATAAGTTTGCATTATGTATCAACTGTTTACATAAAAGTATATAAATAAATAATAAATAAATTGTGCACAGTGTCAGTTCTACCGGTGATCAACTGGTTTATTAGAACCTAATCACACCCGTTTTTACGATTCTGACATTCTTCAACTTTCGGCTGCATAATTATATAATTAAAAAAGAAACTAATTGTTTGCTGTGACAGAAATGCTCAAACATTTCTATCAATCACTCAAGACAATTAGATTCAACACATATCTTCAATACATATACAAATACATATCTTAAAAAACCAAATTATGAGAAAAAGTACAAACATTTTCAAACATTTATTTCAAAAATTTGTTACGTCAACTAAAGAGTTACATTATATTAGGATGTTTTGTGTAGCTACAATTAAACGTTCAAACCATCCGTGAAATTCACAGACCACCTAACAGATGTTTGTCTATCTACAATTAAACATTTAAACCATCCGGGAAATTGACGGACCACCTAACAGATGTTTTGTCTATCTACAAATAAACATTTAAACCATCCGGGAAATTAACGGGCCGCGTAACAGATGTTTTGTCTATCTAAAATTAAACATTTAAACCACCCGGGAAATTCACGGACCACCTAACAGATGTTTTGTCTATCTACAAATAAACCATCCTCGAAATTAACGGGCCGCGTAACAGATGTTTTGTTTATCTATAATTAAACATTTAAACCACCCGGGAAATTCACGGGCCACCTAACAGATGTTTTGTCTATCTACAATTAAACATTTAAACCATCTGGGAAATTCACGGGCCGCGTAACAGATGTTTTGTCATCTACAATTAAACATTTAAACCATCCGGGAAATTGACGGACCACCTAACAGATGTTTTGTCTATCTACAAATAAACATTTAAACCATCTGGGAAATTAACGGGCCGCATAACAGATGTTTTGTCTATCTATAATTAAACATTTAAACCACCCAGGAAATTCACGGGCCATCTAACAGATGTTTTGTCTATCTACAATTAAACATTTAAACCATCCGGGAAATTCACGGACCACTTAACAGATGTTTTGTCTATCCACAATTAAATATTTAAACCATCCGGGAAATTCACAGACCACCTAACAGATGTACGGATATAACAGAACTGATATGAGCACCGAAATCTTCACAATAAGTAGCAATTATGGCACATCTCCATGGATCATAAGTCCATATCGATTCCTAATATCGTACTCTCAAAATGGAATTACACCTGCCCCACATACTCTTCGAGTATTTTGTCACCGATATTTTATAACAATCGTACTCGTCATACTCAGTATCTGAAAATACTCATATCGCCCAAATCAACTCCGAACCATAGTTAGATAAGCGTTACACAAATTTTATGGAGGTTCATAAGTCATGGCTCTAACTGATTACCTAGAACATGACTATTGCCTAAATTGATCTTTCTCAGGATATCTCTACAATCTACATTAGCGGTATTATATTACAATCTATGTTAATTCTACTTACAAAATACACTTGTACCACTAGCGCCATCTAGAATATCTGTATAAAACGTAATCCCATATAGACTTTAGACTCTGTATAATGTATAGAAAGTCCAGGCTCCAGTCCTAGTACCATGTATATACATCTACTTGCAAATCTTTATAACCTCACCAGCCTACCAAATGAAAAACAATTTAAGGATGTGACTACAGAACAGTTACGAAACGAAAATCATAACAGAGTTGTATTTGTACATTGAAGATATATTTTCTTTGAAAAAGTATTTATGATTTACTGTCTGGATGTCTCCGAATTCAAAAAAACACTTTTTAGAACTTTCACCTGTTTATTTTTCCATTTGTTTTCGCAATCATGCAAAGGCTACTAAAGCAATATTTTCGCTATTTGAAAGCTTTGGGTCGAACTTAAAAATTGTGATAGGTAGAGAGTAGGCTAATAAAATTTAAAAAAAATCATACTTGATTGGCAAAAAACCAAAAAAAGCACTTGTTTTCGTAATTAACAAACACATTATTTGTAAAAATACATATTATATTTTTAAAATGGTGTTACAGAACTTTAAAAAATTTAAATATTATAAAATATATTCGAACATATACAAAAAAACCAAGTGTTATATAGCTAATTCTCAATACGACGACCACCTCATATTATACACAAACAATAAAATGTGAAACTACACAATTTGTTCAAACGAAACGTATCTGAAGATAACGTTTTACAACGACACGTACATCAGATAACGTTTGATAAGCGAATCGAACGAAATCCCTGTAAGCAATGACCTCATTCACATAATTTTCCAAACACGTGTGCAATATCACAGGTTAGCCTTATTGCAAATACACGAGCCCCATTCCGTATATAAAATAACTAGTGTCCCACCCTGGCTTCATATGGATAGCGAAAGATTCATTCAAACACACATTGACGCATCCGGTGTCAATGGGTCATAACTTCTAAACTACCTGTTAAAAACACTATACAATGAAAATTAAATTTACACAAATTACGGAAAGTCACTATCAAATTTAATTTGACAACAATTAAGACAGTTTTACACAATAAAGTCTAGAAAAATGAGTTAGAAAGTTATGTTTTGTGTCCTGTGTCAATGGGTCATAACTTCTAAACTACCGGTTAAAAACACTATACAATAAAAATTAAATTTACACAAATTACGGAAAGTCACTATCAAATTTAATTTGACAACAATTAAGACAGTTTTACACAATAAAGTCTAGAAAAATGAGTTAGAAAGTTATCTTTTGTGTCCCGTGTCAATGGGTCATAACTTCCAAACTACCTGTTAAAAACACTATACAATAAAAATTAAATTTACACAAATTACGGAAAGTCACTATCAAATTTAATTTGACAACAATCAATTTTACACAATAAAGTCTAGAAAAATGAGTTAGAAAGTTATATTTTTTGTCCCGTGTCAATGGGTCATAACTTCTAAACTACCGGTTAAAAACACTATACAATGAAAATTAAATTTACACAAATTACGGAAAGTCACTATCAAATTTAATTTGACAATAAATAAGACAGTTTTACATAATAATGTCTAGAAAAATGAGTTAGAAAGTTATATTTTGTGTCCCGTGTCAATGGGTCATAACTTCTAAACTACCGGTTAAAAACACTATACAATGAAAATTAAATTTACACAAATTACGGAAAGTCACTATCAAATTTAATTTGACAATAATTAAGACAGTTTTACACAATAATGTCTAGAAAAATGAGTTAGAAAGTTATATTTTGTGTCCCGTGTCAATGGGTCATAACTTCTAAACTACCGGTTAAAAACACTATACAATGAAAATTTAATTTACACAAATTACGGAAAGTCACTATCAAATTTAATTTGACAATAAATAAGACAGTTTTACATAATAATGTCTAGAAAAATGAGTTAGAAAGTTATATTTTGTGTCCCGTGTCAATGGGTCATAACTTCTAAACTACCGGTTAAAAACACTATACAATGAAAATTAAATTTACACAAATTACGGAAAGTCACTATCAAATTTAATTTGACAATAATTAAGACAGTTTTACACAATAATGTCTAGAAAAATGAGTTAGAAAGTTATTTTTTGTGTCCCGTGTCAATGGGTCATAACTTCTAAACTACCTGTTAAAAACCCTATTCAATGAAAATTAAATCTATACAAATTACAGAAAGTCACTATCAAATTTAATTTGACAACAATTAAGACAGTTTTACACAATAAAGTCTAGAAAAATGAGTTAGAAAGTTATATTTTGTGTCCCGTGTCAATGGGTCATAACTTCTAAACTACCTGTTAAAAACACTATACAATGAAAATTAAATCTATACAAATTACGGAAAGACACTATCAAATTTAATTTGACAACAATTAAGACAGTTTGCTAAAAAACCTGTGAAGCACGAGTAGAACTCACCCCACGGAAGTTCTGTACACATTTAGGCATTTACAAAACATTTAATAACAATTTTTTAGAACGAAAATATATTACCTACTATAGATATAGTACACAGTTGCATATATAAAAAAAATATTTTTTTGATTTAGAAACTTCATTTTGTTAAAGCTCTAAGGGAATGTAGACCTCAGTATTAGATGTTAATTTCAACATGATACCTCCACGTGTTCCTCAGAAAAAGAACCTCGACAGACCGACAGACAACGAAATGATCCCACAAGGGTTCCTTTTTTACTTTTGAGGTACAGAACCCTAAATATAAGTGTATGAAATTAAAATATTCTGTTAATTCGCTCGTCCTTTATATTCATTACTTCTATGACCTATATTGCTCTAACATGCACCACTAGTGTTAAAAACCAGACAAAACTCAATGCTTTCGTCGAAACGAAAAAAAATTTACGAAACAATTACTAGCTTTTTGTGAAACTGTTGCAAAAACAAAGCAACAACTCGCTGAGTGACTTGGACGATTACTTACGAACAACTCGCTGAGTTACTTGGACGATACCTTTTTTGGACGATTTCATTACTCGACAAATAGTCACCTGCTGCAAGGTTTTTATAGATATTTGATATTGATATTGCTAAGTGATAACTCATAGATAATAAAACGTAGGTATTAGGTACATCTGGTATTAGTTACATTGGGCCTCGGAGATTAAACAACTTTTCGAACGAGATTGAATTAAATAAATTTTTTAAAAAACCACCCAAATGTATGTATTATAGAAATCATATATAATTAGCAAAAACCCATATATTAATATATTGATTATTGACATATAAGTTATAGGTGAACTATTAGGATCCACACCACAGTTTGGAAATCCACAGTTCAATACCTACATCAGAATTGACAGTTTAAATTTTATTCAAGATGGCCGATACGATAGGTGCCAAAATCATATTTTATTGTCAAAACTATTTATTTCAAAATATTTTTGTGGCTGTACAGGTTGTTTGAACAGGTCACAAATTGGTCATCAAATATTTAAATCCAAAATATACAATACGACCATTTTGATAAATTTTACTCTCAAATTTAAATATTGTTTATGAGAACAGCAACACAGCCGACAATCAGTATATAATAAATACCAAAATAAAGCTATAACATCAATAGAACAGACAAATCTAAAATAATTCATAACAAAATATACAACATCGCAAAATTATGTAATATAGCAGCGTTTCCCATTTGCCGGGTCGCGACTCGGTACCGGGCCATCAAAATAAAATACCGGGTCGCCACATTCCCGCCTTGTTTTCAAAATAATACCTAAACCTGAAACAGACTTGAAGTAGAGCCAGATCTTAGGATAAAACTTTCGTCATTTTCAGCTAACTTGGATTCTTTAAATTCGTAAATAATTAGCAGCAGCTCCATAGTTTGCACTAAAATTTAGTGACTAAATGGGCGACACCAAAGTATGTGGTATTAATAAAACCTTTTTACTATTAATAAATGTGTATTATTTTACATAATGGAACCAGCTTGGGTTTAAAAGTATTTAGTGGGTCACGAAGGGGCAGTGTGAAAATTACCGGGCCATGGCAGATCAATGTTTGGGAAACACTGTAATATAGAAATACAATTAAAAACAATATTTTATTATAAAGAATGTAAAAATATAATTTTTAATACGGCTTTTTTTCTACTAATGAATTTTAATTGTCCGTCACAGTATAAATCACCGATGATCTCATTTTAAACTGCATCATAACCTTGCTTTTACATTTTTTAAACACCGAGATTCATTTCCTCACACAATAGTCGTGCAGCAAGTTTTTATAACCCACATAAATACAATAACACATAATCCGACGTTCATAGTAAATTCTCCACCAGAACATTTTTACATGTAGAATGTCACGTTAATTTTACGGCTTGTCCGTGCCAATATGAATGTGTTATTATCCATTACGAATTAGGTTAAAATATTATTTAGAACAGATACATTTAAATGTGTAATCACTGCAATGCATTTATCTTAGTCCGTGACCCCCATGGCATAACGAACCATCTGAACGTTGGTGACTGATGACCCACATAGCATTCAACAAGTGAAAAAATTCAGCAGAAAAATTCTTATAATAGAAACAAAAATAATTTTAAAAATAAACAAAACGAAACAGAAATGCTAAAAATTTTGACTTGTCCCTAAATCTATATGTACCCTAAAATTATAATCATTACGTACCCTAACGCAAACAGATCAATACGTCAAATTCCTACTTCAAAAAAATGCTATGATTTATGTTCTATAAATTATAATAGATGAGACGAAGTAAAATTGGTAAATAAATTTCTGCTTATATCTAAAGACGTACACACCCTAAGATATTATAATCAATGCGTACCCTAACATAAACAAATCAATATGTAAAATTACCGAAACCGAAATTACCATTCCCAGAAAGTGGTATTATTTATATTCTTTACATTATAATACACAAAAGGAAACAAAATTGCTAAATACATTGTTACATCTATCTAAATTCATACGTACCCTAAGCAACATCATTATGTACCCTAACATAAACAAATCAATATGTCAAATGTCTGCTCTTACAAAGATTTATGTTCTACTATAACTATTTAATACAATATTGGTGCCTAAATAAAAATATTAGGATTACTTTGTGACTTAATTAAACACACAAAGAAATACGTTGAGTACATCAACTGATAAATGAACAACTTCAGTGAGTAAATATTATCACAATTTATGACTTTACGTCTTAATTAATCTTTCGAGACTACAAATATTTATGTTGTACCCAAAATAATACTTAAACAAAGTGAAAATTAGACAATGGTCTTTTATGACTACCAGTCTTCACGTCATAATGTATTATTTTACAAGCTAAACAGAAAGATGACAACAACTCGACCAAAAAAAATGTATTTATTTAATATAAGCAAAATAAGATTTGGCACTGATCTCTACTTTTGCTTACTTTGATCTTTTCTCTCGCTGACAAAACAACAAATACACAGTGACCTTCCGAGATTATTAAACACTGAAATAGTTGGTACCTTTAATATAACATAAATATATGGTATCTTAACTAAAACTGCAAACGGAAAGTATGCCAAACACTATATAACTAAAGAAAAACAAATGAGTACCCAATTCGGAGCGACATTAGGCATTCGAATATGAAACACAATTTAAAACGTAAGCCGGTAATGAAGTGGCGAATGGTGAAGGCATCATTAACACACTTACCGCTTTATTTAAATTTAGCCATCTTATGATATTTCGCAGTGTAACACCGTTGTTCAGAGCAAATATTAATCGCGAGGTAATTGTGCGGCGACTTTCTTTTCTTCGAAACAAAAATCATGCAGACTTTAGCCGTTATTCAAGACTAGGAAGACACAACAAGAACGAAAAATATACAATTCGTTTTCCAGATTAGTGTGTTTAATAGAATACATTGGAATTCATTATATGATACAAAACATTCCATAAGATATAAAAAACTTTTTATAAATTTTTTCATGAATTGATATATTAATTTATTACCATGTTCCCGGCCACGGGGTTTCTTTGCAGTCTTCAGTTAGACCGAAAGATAAAATACACTGTATCACATTAGGTATAATGTCAGTTTACACAAGGAATGATGCGCAGTATATGAGTATGTTAAAGAACACACCATTTCGAACTAGGATCACTCGTACAAACCACTATAAGGTGGCATGCTTTCAAAATACACAAGTTTAACGTTACACCTAGCGTGACGCTAGTTTATTTTAAGAAACCTAAACGAGGAAAACGTTAACGTGACGTGGAAAGTGTTAAAACACTCCAATTGCGCAACAGTTTCATCATTTAATTGTTTACGATTTTCCATTTAAGCTCTCATACATTTTGCAAATTAGCGATTACTTATTTCAATGATACGGATGTACAACAAGGACCGATCATTGTATGGTATTCAAAACCTTAGAAAACGATATATTCTTTATTGAATATATTTAGCGTTAATTTTGTAGAAATTCATAATTCACAATTAAATTAAACTACGTGATGTAGTATTATTTCTAAGGACGACCTAGGTTTCATTGTATTACAACATATTCAGGTGGGATATTAGCAAAGATCTTTGATCTCTCAAACTAGGTTGTGGTAAAGAACTTAAAGAAAGTAGAAATAATACTACATCATGTAGTTTCATTTAATTGTGATATATTCTTTCTTACACATGATATGTGAGAAATACTGGAAGTTCATTCTAACACGAAATAAATAATGTTGATTGGTATTCAAAACCTTAGAAAACAATATATTCTTTCTTACATATATCATCGAGCAATACTGGGAGTTCATTCTAACACGAAATAAATAATTTTGATTGGTATTCAAAACCTTAGAAAACAATATATTCCTTCTTACATATATCATCGAGCAATACTGGGAGTTCATTCTAACACGAAATAATTAAATGTTGATTGGTATTCAAAACCTTAGAAAACAATATATTCCTTCTTACATATATCATCGAGCAATACTGGGAGTTCATTCTAACACGAAATAAATAATTTTGATTGGTATTCAAAACCTTAGAAAACAATATATTCCTTCTTACATATATCATCGAGCAATACTGGGAGTTCATTCTAACACGAAATAATTAAATGTTGATTGGTATTCAAAACCTTAGAAAACAATATATTCCTTCTTACATATATCATCGAGCAATACTGGGAGTTCATTCTAATACGAAATAAATAATTTTGATTGGTATTCAAAACCTTAGAAAACAATATATTCCTTCTTACATATATCATCGAGCAATACTGGGAGTTTATTCTAACACGAAATAATTAAATGTTGATTGGTATTCAAAACCTTAGAAAACAATATATTCTTTCTTACACATATCATCGAGCAATACTGGGAGTTCATTCTAACACGAAATAAATAAATTGTGATTGGTATTCAAAACCTTAGAAAACAATATATTCCTTCTTACATATATCATCGAGCAATACTGGGAGTTTATTCTAACACGAAATAATTAAATGTTGATTGGTATTCAAAACCTTAGAAAACAATATATTCTTTCTTACATATATCATCGAGCAATACTGGGAGTTCATTCTAATACGAAATAAATAATTTTGATTGGTATTCAAAACCTTAGAAAACAATATATTCCTTCTTACATATATCATCGAGCAATACTGGGAGTTTATTCTAACACGAAATAATTAAATGTTGATTGGTATTCAAAACCTTAGAAAACAATATATTCTTTCTTACACATATCATCGAGCAATACTGGGAGTTCATTCTAACACGAAATAAATAAATTGTGATTGGTATTCAAAACCTTAGAAAACAATATATTCCTTCTTACATATATCATCGAGCAATACTGGGAGTTTATTCTAACACGAAATAAATAAATGTTGATTGGTATTCAAAACCTTAGAAAACAATATATTCTTTCTTACACATATCATCGAGCAATACTGGGAGTTCATTCTAACACGAAATAAATAAATTGTGATTGGTATTCAAAACCTTAGAAAACAATATATTCTTTCTTACATATATCATCGAGCAATACTGGGAGTTCATTCTAACACGAAATAAATAAATTGTGATTGGTATTCAAAACCTTAGAAAACAATATATTCTTTCTTACATATATCATCGAGCAATACTGGGAGTTCATTCTAACACGAAATAAATAAATGTTGATTGGTATTCAAAACCTTAGAAAACAATATATTCTTTCTTACATATATCATCGAGCAATACTGGGAGTTCATTCTAACACGAAATAAATAAATTGTGATTGGTATTCAAAACCTTAGAAAACAATATATTCTTTCTTACACGTATCATCGAGCAATACTGGGAGTTCATTCTAACACGAAATAAATAATGTTGATTGGTATTCAAAACCTTAGAAAACAATATATTCTTTCTTACATATATCATCGAGCAATACTGGGAGTTCATTCTAACACGAAATAAATAAATTGTGAGTGGTATTCAAAACCTTAGAAAACAATATATTCTTTCTTACACATATCATCGAGCAATACCGGGAGTTCATTCTAACACGAAATAAATAATTTTGATTGGTATTCAAAACCTTAGAAAACAATATATTCTTTCTTACACATATCATCGAGCAATACTGGGAGTTCATTCTAACACGAAATAAATAAATGTTGATCGGTATTCAAAACCTTAGAAAACAATATATTCTTTCTTACACAATCGAGCAATACTGGGAGTTCATTCTAACACGACATAAATAAATTGTGATTGGTATTCAAAACCTTAGAAAACAATATGTTCTTTCTTACATATATCATCGAGCAATGCTGGGAGTTCATTCTAACACGAAATAAATAAATGTTGATCGGTATTCAAAACCTTAGAAAACAATATATTCTTTCTTACACAATCGAGCACTGGGAGTTCATTCTAACACGAAATAAATAAATTTTTATTAGTATTCAAAACCTTAGAATGTTTTTTAAGGTTATATATTATAATATATTCTTTCTTACACATATCATCGATGAATACTGGGAGTTCATTCTAACACGAAATAAATAGATATACATTACAAGGTGATCATACTTAGGTGATTGAGCACTTGAATACCACGGGAAGTCCTCGTACTTACGGCATGTTAAGTTCCATAAGTATGAGTAAATTTAATCAACATAAAATATTTTTTCATACATTTCCCTGTAATATTCAGGAGTTATGTTCTACAAGGACCTTATTAAAAATAAATCTACATTTAAAATCAAAGAAAAGTACTATATTACTGAAAGTAGGTACGTAAAACATATACTTATTAAAATATTTATTATTTTCAGTACGTAACGATTGATTATTGTTGTATAGTCGTACGCGATAAATTATGTTCATGTCCAATTAATTAAGTGGTTAAACCGCGATCTTTGCATTTTAAAATCTTAGACTTAACCTCCATTGTTATTGCCTTTCTCACTTCTTTCCGCACTTTACTACTACTGTTTCGTTTACGTGGCACAGTAGTAATTAATTTTAAACAAATAACACACAAATACTCCCACAGAAATAACGAAAACTATAACACGTTTGATCTTCCGTCGCATACTACAGTGAAATGACATGCACGCTCTTTGACACAGATGATTCCCCGCAACCCAATAATTGCAACACGTAAAATTGGTAATTTGGCTAAAATAAAATCATCTTACGTAGAAATCAATTACCATAAAATGAAAAATTGTAATTAATTACTTCAAAATAAAAGAAATTTAAATAATTTAAATGGGTGTTCATTTCCGAAAAATAGATAAGTTTTATAAACATAATGCGGGCAGCATTATATTATTTGTATATGACTAAACGGCCAGTCCCACATCAAATTTTAGCAAAGCATTAGCAGACGGAAATACGTTAAGAAAAAAAAATTATTTCTAGTATTTAAATAAAAAAGACACGACACATTAAAATTTCTCTAACACTGTTGGAACTGAATTTTTGTATTTTTTTCTGACATTTTTATGACACATGTACCTTTACATAACGTATATAGAGATACCTTCATTTGACCACCGAACCATGTGTTAAGGATGGAAATGGGTTAAGAAAAAAAATTATCTTCTAGTTTTTAAATAAAAAAGACACGGCACATAAAATTAACACTGTTCGATCTGAATTTTTATATTTTTTTTCTGACGTTTTAGTATTTCAATAAAAAAGACACGACACATTAAAATTTCTTTAACAGTCTGAAGTGAATTTTTGTATTTTTTTCTGATGTTTTGATGACACATGTACCTTTACATAACATATATAGAAACACCTTCTCGTGACCACCGAACCATACCAATTAAATTGAAATAATGACCACATAAAAGATTATGTTCCCACGGAAATGTCCAACATACACATTGCAATAATCATACCAAAGATTGTCGTTATACCATTATCATTAGTATATTTTGCCAGTCCTCCCACCAATACGAGCCATACAATTATGACAAAGATCCAATTCGCAATAGAAGGTCGACAAAAAAAGAAACTCGTCCTTTTGCTAGTGCTCCGTATCCATACGTCAGGGTACACTTATATTAATATAACAAAGAAGAAATGTCACAAACCGATTTAAAAATTCTATTAATCAAAAACTTCACTAAAATTGTTTCACCGTTGGCGAGGTATACTTAATCAAATGTAGTGAAAAAAATTAATAATTGTATACAGCATCATAGCGATTAAGGTAAACAAATAAGACACTAGCACAGAAGACACAGTAGATATAGTTAATATGATAACTTTAGTGAGAAACCGATTTAAAAATTATATTAATCAAAATTTTCCCTAAAATTGTTTCACCGTTGGCAAGGTATACTTAATTAAATGTAGTGAACAAATTAATAATTGTATACAGCGTCATAGCGATTAAGGTAAACAAATAAGACACTAGCACAGAAGACAGTAGATAAAAGTTAATATGACAGCTTTAGTGAGAAACCGATTTAAAAATTATATTAATCAAAAACTTCACTAAAATTGTTTCACCGTTGGCGAGGTATACTTAATCAAATTTAGCGAAAAAAATTAATAAACGTATACATCGTTATAGCGATTAAGGTAAACAAATAAGACACTAGCGCGGCAGACACAATAGATAAAAATGAATATGATAGCTTTATATTCGCCGACGTCTGAAGTGTTCACTTACTGACGATATGCATATTAGTGATATTAAGTAATATACATTTTTTTAATAAAAAATATTTTTCAGTTTCTATGTTTTATAACTATATTTACTTAACCATTTTATTATAAAAACCCATAACATATTTAAAAAAAAGTTAAGAAAACACTGAATACAACCATAAACAATATTTATTCCGCTGTTTAGATGAATATTCTTGTTACTTGTTTAGATAAATATTCAAAACCAAATGAGGGGTTTATTTTTTAACAGCTGCTTCGCATAGTATCAATTTAATGGTGCCGGACCTGTGACGTCATCGTGCTAGTGTAGGTGCATACGCGTGATTATTGCGAATTAGCGTTGTGTAAAGTTATAAATTAGTGTAGCGTGAAAACGCGTTTAGTTAGGATGTTGATTTGGGTATCATTGTGAAAAGCTTGAGGAACCCTACGGGGAGCCGAAGTGAAGCAATAAAAATTTCACCGAAATATAAATAAAGATCGGTATTAAATTGAAAATTCCAAAAAAATTCAAGTTTTCGTCACATGAATCGTTAATATGCTCAGAAGTATATATAGAAAATGCAAATCAGACCTGAAAAGACCAAGGCCGATCAAAGTACAGCGCCGAACGTAGCAGCGTGTTTGAAAGCTATGAAAAGAAAATTAAAGAACGTCGCAAAGTGATTACGTAGCTGGCCCATCGGGCATACAGCGTCCAGAGACAGTCCAAATGTCCACGGCTTATGTGGAGAAGTCATTGGAAGGCAAAGCAGACAACGGTGATAGAGAGATTAATGGCAACGTGATAACACCAGATGATATATTGCGTTCACAAACTATAGTCATGTTGTTAATGTCGGGTATCAATGCGCGTATGTCAATAGAGAGTGCTAAGGCAGACTACGATGTTATTGAGCACGAAACTGTACATGCGATCGAGGTACAGTTATACTGGACTCCCATTGATATATGCACAGTAAATCTATCGGGCGATAATAATAGTATAAGCGAACACAGTTTCCAGCGATTGGTAATAAAATTTCATATTAATATGAAACACTTGTTATGATTTTATACGACGTTTTCACGAAAAATCTACGACGCGGACCCAAACTGCGTCTTTCGGTGTTTTTATGGTATCTCGAAAACAAAAAATTTCATTGATTATAATCGTTGCAGACTGTTTACTACACCAATTTAATACCAATATAAATAATAAACACCTTAATGTTCATATTGACCTTATAAGTGAAGCCACAAATAACAACTGGTAGGTTGTAAACCTGTCTAAAACCGATCCATATTTCACTGCAATCGACTTTATGTAGTGGGGCCATGTCGAATCAAAGCTGACCTTATTCAGTGACCCTTATAATTAGCGCTATTAGCATATGCCCTCCATAATATTGCTGCAACTTTCCGCCATGAACAAAAGACAATCGTCAAATCAAAGCAACAATCTATTCGTAAAAGACTTAGCATTATGCTGTTTAAGTACTATGAAGTTTTTTTAAAGAGTTCATTTAATTTTAGTAATCTATAAACAATTTTTCACGTGTTAATTTTAAGCGTAAAGGTACATTTGATATAAAATCTTACAATACTTCGACTTTCGATAACTTTTCAAAGAACGTAGCAGCGTGTTTGGAAATAAATATATGCAATAACGTTCCCAAAATGTAACACAACGTAAGAATATGCGGCCGACGGATGGCAAAAGACTATATAATGAAAAATCATTACGATAAGTTAAGTTTAAAGATTTACATTTGTTTTTTTTTTCAACTATAGTGTTTCTTCTACTCCTGTTGGGCAGAATCACTTAATAGTAGACGTGGAACACTATGAATGACCTTTCGAAGGCGCCGTCTTTTGTATAAGAGGAAGAGTAAGGGATTTTTGAAGGTGCTCGGAGACAACTCGGATGGTCGCTTCGAAGAATAGTTTTATCTAAAAACATGTAATCCTAAAAGTTTGTGTGATGTAACGTTACTGCTACGTTGATGCACATTATTGTACTATCAAAAAAGCTATATGATAAACTTTATTTTACATTTTAAAGCGATTAATTTTTTTTTTCTTTAATAAAATGTGACCTTAAAAATATTGTCCTATGAAAAAGCTATATGATAAAAATTCATAATAATATAATACACATAAATATGAATTTATATGACATCATGAGTTGTTGAAGCATATAACGAGGTGTATATAGAATAGAATGAGATATTTATGTGAGGAAGTCAATTATTATAATTTATTGGTGACTGACTTTGATCCGCAACTGTGCTCAAGTCGGAAGAAAAAATAAAGGTGATGTAATACCAGAAGAATATTTTTAATACAGAGGCAATAATTTCTAAGGCGATGCTACAATAGTATGATAGCAATGCTACGAAATATAAATACCTGCACACACTTTTATCCCTAAAGATGTGATTTTTTAATAATCAAAAAATAAATAATATTCAGAAAAAAAAAGTATTCCATGTTCATCTCCACGATACAAGCTACACTTATGCAAAGTGTTACAAAGATCAGTCGAGCAGTTAAAACGTGAAAGCAAAACAAACATACAAATAAACACACTTTTACATTAATAACATTATAATAGTTACAAATGAAAGCAAAACTGTATTTAAACCAATTTTGACTTACGGAATGTAATTCTGGTTACTAGCTCGCAAAGCAAAACTATGGGATCCATGTTCAATACACCAAATTGCGTCAAGAACAAGCACCCTCTTAAAAGATGTGAAGCTAACAACTGTGATTTCCCAGCGAGATATCAACTAACTAGCTAATTAAACATGTGAATGTTTGGGCCCCCAAGTTGTCAGGATCTGGAAGCGTCCAATTCACAAGATGGAAGAGCAATAGTATACCAAATATCCTGGACCATTTCCCTAGCCGACAGTAAGAGAAAGCCAAAAGACATTATTCTTTAACGCCATACCGGCAAGGCCATACCACAATGGCAAGTCCACACCGAGTCAGATAAAGAAGCGACTAAATGTCGTCAAAAATTCTAAGCAAAAAAAAAACAGAAATTACAGTTTAATAACTTACAGCTACTTCTTCAGTGAGAAAAACGTTTCATGATGCTAAATGCATGAACTGACATAAATAAATCATTGTTCACTCGGTATTGTGCCACATAACCAAAGTCTGTAAAGTCTGAATGTAAAGACTTTTTTAAATAGGTCCAAGGATAAGAATACATATAGAGGCACGACTCATAAGTTTATATGATTGCACAATATCAAACACTCACAGCTGAAGGCACGTGTGTAAATAAAATACATTGTATAAACTCAAGCTACCAGGAATAGTACAGTTTTATCTAAAAAGTATGTAAGTACACAACCTAACTTTTCCCGGAACTCATTGCAAGTAAGATACGTTGCGTTGTACTTTTTCTTAGTAGAATCTAAAAGCATTACTTGTTCGATACAGATTTTTGAAAGCGAACGTTTCATTTGTTTCTTATGTATGATCTTTCTTATAATGAGACTTTTGCATCAATGAAGCTATAACCTTGCCTTGTTGTAAAGATGTTGTAAAGACATGGTAAATTAAAGACGTTCTGGAAGCTGCCCTCAGCATGAAACGCGTAGGCCTCTTTCCGAGGAGCTCTTGAAGAAGCTAGGTTCGTAATAGTGGCAAAAAAGCATTTGGGACTCACTAATGAGCCATGAATTCTAGATGAGAGAAAAACGGAGCAATTTTTTTTCATTTCACTGCGCACTGTAGAAGTATGGAAGAAAGCAAGAGGTATAACATGGAGGTTTCCCTTTTCATTACACTTTATAGGGAGGACCTTTATATATAAATAACCTTCCCCTCAGAAACTTAGAAACTGTTTTAAAATTATTACAAGATAAATGCTATTACCGATTATTAAGTGTTTCATAATTTCGCAGAGCAAAGTTTAAGAACATGTGATTGCCATTTTGAATTCACATGCAAAGTGGTAGTTGTAGCCCCATTAAATATATTAAAGATGCGTAGAAATCACATGTTCTCAAACCTTGCTCTGCGAAATTATGAAACACTTAATGACTAGTATTAACATTTATCTTGTAATAACTTTAAAGCAGTTTCACAAACACCTAGAAGACATGCTTTCTTAATGCCATGTTACAAAAAACGTAACAATTATGTTACAAAAAACGTAACAATTATGTTACAAAAAACGTAACAATTATGTTACAAAATTATTAACTATCAGTACCTTCTTTTTTTTATGATGGCGAGTGGAATTCTTACTTATACACGGTGTCCGGCAATAAGTGTCGGACGAAGAAAGACGTTATTCCATGGCTGAAATATAGTTAATTTTTGTTAAAATAAAATTTAAAATATGCTCAAATAGTTAAAAAAGGACCCTTGTTGTCCATCTGTCGGTCTAACAAGCCCCTCTTTTCTCAAGAACGCGTGGAGGTATCAAGTTGAAATTAATATCAAATATTTAGGTCCACATTCCCTTGGAGCTGTAAAAAAATCAAGCTTCTAAGTCAACGCAATCAAGAAGAACCCTAAAAATATTGCCATTTAGGCCACATATTTTGACACTCTCAAATAAATCAAAACTTATAGGGACTTCTCGTTGACATAGAATTGTAAAATTTGGCAAGAAGCAAGGTTTCACAGCACAAGTAAAGGAGAAAATCCTAAATTTGTAATTATATCACATAAAAGAAATTTTTTTTAAACTTGCGTCTGTGAATCTTTCATAGCAGGCAATATATATATTTGTTCTAAAAAATTCAAATTCTGTAAATAGTTCAATAGGAATATTATGTACCATTAAATGTTTACAAACGTCTAAATGTGTACAGAACCCTCGTAGTGCAAGTTCCACTTGTGCTAGACACATTTTTTTTGTCATTTTATAGATAGTGTTAACTCAATAAACTTATTAGACTGCGTTGCATAAAAATACTCAATGAATAAAAAGGATTTAAGTGTAACAGTTCATGATTACAGAATACTTTGTATTAGTCACACTGAGTACTTGAAAAACGTTAATTTCCATAACCCAATTACAAAACCTATACTACTTATTAAGAACTGTTTTTAGATCTGTAGCTTATAAATTGATAATTAGCCTCAGTCAATAGTATATCTTTTACTGCCATAATAAGTCCGCTACAAATAAACGATTAGATTTTTTCATATACTGTTACATAATTACGAGAAAAAAACATTTATGTAATTTCGTTTTCCTAAAACATGCCTTTAAACTTTTGTCATTAATCTATATTTGAGAAAAAAATGTTTAATTTAAAATATGCTACTATTGCACCGATATTAATCGTGGAGTATCTAATCAGTCCTATCGTTACTTCGGCGCTGATAGTTTTTAAGAACAGGTAAGTTAGTAATAGACTGTAAAACATTATTACGCTATAAAGAAAACAAAACTATATCGAAGCTTTTCCGTTTGCTTGTCAAATTCTTCAAAATGAACTATACAAAAGCAACCGAATTTGACTTGTTAATGAAGCTCTTCGACATTAGGTCAAAGTGTCATGGACAGTCTCCGCACGTACTCTCGTTCAGGAACTTATTTATAGGTAAATGAATAGTCCTATACATAGTCAGGAACATTTTACAAAAGATTATCATCTAGATTTGCATAAACTAAAAGATACGAGGAGTAAAAAACAGATTCAACATTAGGTCTATTAAAGTATATTCTATATGCTCAGAGGAAGGTTTCAAATGCTCTTTGTGATTTCGTACAAATCACAAAGATCTATAGATCTATAGAAAAAGATCCCATATTATAGTTATAATGTTCACCTCCAACACGGCAACCAGAGGCATTAAAATTGAAATACATATGTAACCTTCTCGCCTCTTCAATCTTCCCTATGTAATCCTATTGACTAGTATTTCGTTCACTGGCATAAAAATGTATTGTGAATTCTTCAAAAAATATAATACGATCAATAATGATTGCTACAGTTTACCACTTTCCGTCTTTAAGGAAACGTCTAGTAATCCTGCTTTTTTTCTTTTTACTCCAGCGGTTTCGGAGACAACCGCATATTTTTTGAGAAAACTTTCAGCCATATTTCGAGAAACATATCACAATATTCGGAGAAAAATGGTTTTGGAATATTTACAATCATTTCATGTTAAACCATTTCTGTGGAATTAAACCTTTTCTGAGAAAAAGCCTTATGACAGACAGAAGGGCAGGCAAGTAATCCTACAAGAGTTTTCGTTTTTTTTTTCCTTTTGAGGTACGGAATCCCGAAAAGAAATATGACTTCGTGAGAGCACTCCCTGTTAAAATATTTTGGATAATGTTTAAACTAAGAAAGAATCAAAATGAAAAAAAAACCAACTAAAAGACTCTGGCAATTTTAATAGTCATTATTTTTTTATTTGGTACAATAGCAGAGACGATTCTGCAGAACTGAACTATTTAAGTATAACATTGTTTGTCATGACCCTAATTTCCTATCTAGCACCCGTAATAAAAAAATCCATAAAATACAATAAAAATGTAAAAATTAATCTTTCAGCAAAAACTCCGTCTAAGTATCAATTGTGTACAATAAAATTTTCAAATAATAAAAACTGTCAAACGCAAATAGAACTCGCAGCACGAGGGTTCCATACACAATTAGGTATTTATAAATACTCAAAGTATTCCTATTAAACTACTTACAATAAAATATAAAAAAAAATTAATTTATCATAACGTAAATACATTGTCTACTTATTACCTGTCTTTCACAACGTAAAAACATGGTGCAAATTTAAAAAATTATAACCTTTAAAATCATCGCTACAGCTTTTCCTCAACCTTTGTGCAAGTTTCGAAAAGACCTACTTTTTTCATATTTTGAAGTTAGGTTTGGCGGACATATTTATTTTTCAAAATGGAGGGGGGGCGGGGTGAATACATTTTTTTGCATTGTTTTTAGTACATTTCTGAAGATATAATACCCGAAATATAATAATATATTTTTGAGACCCTTAAAAGTAGCCTTTTCAAATGATACCCTATCTATAAATGAAAAAAAAAAATTTTGGAGCACATTATTTACCCCCCCCCCCAAAACTTTCTATATACATATATCTGAAAGTCAGCGATTGAGATATATGCGGGTTAATATGTTTATTACTATTCCAAAATTTCAAGTTACTATGTCAACCCGTTTCTAAGAAAAACGGCTGCGACAGACGGACTGACAGGCAGACATGCAAATGATCTCGTAAGGATTCCGTTTTTCTTTTTAAGGTATGGAACTCTAAAAATATATATTACATAATTAATAGTTCAAGTTATAAATAAATCTCCTCCAAGTATAAGCGAAATAAAAGAGATATGAAAAATGGAAGACAAATAATGACCCGACCAAATATACGGATTCGTACTTATAATTTCCCTTTTTCGTATATCAGAAATAACAAAAAAATTCCTTATTCTACTTTTAATCTTTCCCCTATATTAGAGGGCTGATTATTGATAATATATTATAATTTTAATTTTAATTGTTTTTATGTATTTGTATGTCTCCAATCCAATAAAAAGTAACCTGCATTCTTTGCCCATGTTTATTAATAATAATTCAAATCTGGAAACAATCTTCTATAGTCTACGGTATAAAAAATCTACCACAAGAGCGCCACAACTCTGCTGTACATATTAATCATTAATAACACTCATCGCTAATATGCAGACGAGACGCAACTAAAATAGATACAATACACAGGTAAGCCGAGATAACAGAGCCAGGGTCTTTGAACTGTCAAAATGACTCCAAATATCGCACCATTGTCAAGTTCATAATGACAAAGCGCGCTTTACGATAATGGCATAATTTTGCGATAAAAACATCTAGCGTTCTGAAAACACTGGCCAATTTGAAGGTTAAATGCGCTGAAAAAAAGCAATGCCTCCCAAAGACACTTCATTTAATTCGACTGCGACGAGAAACTTAAATAAATGCGCATAAAATGTTTCCGAATTAAAGCGCACGTTAATTCGTCGCAATTATTTCCAGCCAATTAATTTCATAACGGTACATCGAAATAACAGGTGAGATGTGGGTAGAATTCTGTGGTGAAATTGAAATCGGTGTTGTTTGAGTAAAATACATATTTATAACGTAAAACAATTTATCGGCGTGCCGATAAGGAAAACCATGTTCGACCTACGCACTTTCAGACGTCTAAGTACTCCAATTTCGCTGCAGATGTAATATACATTAAAAAAATGCACTTCAAATTAGACACATTGGTTAGATGGATGTCAAAATTCTTATTGTCACACGTCAAATACGATTCGAAACACTATGAGTAATACGCGAATAAACACCTGTCTCACGACATAGCCACATTTGTTTCAGCACTATTTGTTGCCGGTAATATTTCACAACGTTACTTAATCGATTGTTCGGTTTCTGTTTTTAGTTGCGGCGAAAATTATGCCAAAACGTATTTTTTATTCGATGCCGACATGCGACACACGTTTATAGCGAGTCGGCGAACTAAATACAACTAACTTCACGCTGTTCATAACAACTGACGGAACACGTCATTTGACTGATGACAAGGACGGCGATAGACGGGCGGAAAAGAGAGAGCGCGCAGTAGTAGCTTGCTGTAGTAATATACGTCATTCGGTTTATTAGAGCGAGATGGATATATACGAGTTAGAACGAGATGAGCAGTTTAATTTTTTTTTCGATTCGTTACTAGGCACTGAAACCAGACATAAATATAAAGTCGGACGAACTGTAATTATTTATTTATTACCGACAAATGGCGGAAAGTCGAAGTCCGTTATCTTATCTTTGCGCATCGAATTCGCGGCGTTATGTCTGCCGGGTAAACGCGATGGTAACGAAGAATCGAGACCGCATTTATGGAAAATGGCGTAAATTTCAATTACGCATAATAATTATAGTCAACGATGACGATTTTCGCTGCTTATACATGACATAAAATACAAAAAAAATACATTGAGCATCGACACGCGAAATGTTTATGTAACAATCTCTCGAATATTCTTACAACTGCATACAACTTAAACAACGTTCAGTTTTGAATGCCGGGTATAAAAAATAATGACAAAACATTTTTTAAAGATTAGTTTTTTAACGTAATAATTATTGTTTATCACGATGAATCAGTAAATTTATTTGTCATGTATCGTCATTTGGCTAACACAAAAATGTAGATTATTTAAAAACCAGGTAATTCTTTTTGACTTCACTTTTAAAAAGTATTTGCTTCTTGTATCTACTATGTTTATAAATTGCAACATCTGCTGTCTGTCTTTTTGTCTCTTCATTTATAATTCATCTTCTAATGGATATATTTTGAAGCCGTTTGTAAGTTAGTCCATTTACTAAGGAAAGTTTTTTGTTTGTACTGTTTGGACATTAGAAAACAAATCAGGGAGAGCTCTATAGATTTAGATACGTTTCCGCTTGCGCTGTCTAAACCACTGGAAATTTATTAATATGATTTATAACAGAGTTGAAGCTGTTAAATAGTTTTCAAAATAACCCACGAAATCGTTGTTTTTTTTAAATAAATAATTCAAATAAGCGTTTTTTTTAAATTCAGCGGTATAGTAAACAAATAAAAAGGTTTATCAATATTTTCAAATCTCTTAAAGCATTCCATTTCAATGAATATTATAACCAGATATTGGTTTAGACTTCACGACATATTGAAAATTAATATATATATATATATATAATTCCTTAACTGAACAATAGTCGATTGGCATAAGAATTAATAGATGACTTTTTTCAGGAAATTGAAAATAATATACATAATTATTTGTCAACTTTTGAAGTAAAACTTCTTTACGCACGTTTGGGGAGTAAGCTGGTGAATGTGTGACGAGAGCGTTACGAAAAGTGTGATCGGGCGAGGCGAACGGAAGTTGAGAGGCAGATATAAGTTAGTGAAGACAGAAAGAGAGAGAGTTACGTTTCATATATTACTGTAGGGACAAGAGAGAGAGGTGCGAGCACACATTTTCTATCTCTCGTAGCCAGTTATGTTTCGTATAACTAAGACACTGTGCAAGCGTATTGTCTGTTTCACACCGTAGGAGCAAAAGAGAGCAGTGCGCGCATTTTCTTTCTCTCTTCCTCTCATAGCCAGTGCATGAAATATATATATATATATATATATATATATATATATATATATATATATATATATATATATATATGCGAGTTTGCTAGCGTTACGCGAACGGTGATTTTTTGGTTATTTTTGTAATTTTATTTCGTTCTTGAACAATTTTATAAATTATTATTTTGTTCAATACAATAAATATTCCACGTTTAAAGTGAATAAAATTGTAAATTCATTTGAAAGTTCATATTTTGTGAATTTGAAGTTTTACTTCAGTCGTTTGATCTAAAGCACACTCGTTTTTTTCGTACGCATGATACTTGCGCACGTTGTTCAGCGCCGCTCAGGGAATAACCAGCGAACAGCTGACACTGCACCCGGGCAAGTATTGGGTGTGTTAAAAAGAATTATGTGTAATAATTTATTTTTGTACTCAATTAGAAAAAGGGCGTCTTTTATATTTTATTTCAACGACAATTTATTTCTTTATAGTCAACGAATTACGTCTTTCTTTGTCCGACATTTATCCCCGGTCACCGTATATATAAATTAAAAAGGGCGATGGATACTAAACATGTACAACATTTTTATTATATTTGAAAGTGATAACCACAAATGATAGTGATTGCATTAATTATAAAATAAAAACTATTATAATCCAACGTAATCTTGGTATTTATTGTGGAAATACAGACTATTTGCAATAGTAACTAACTCCTTCAAGGATACTCAGACAAATCATGTTTATTAAGGTAGACATTGAAACAAAAATAATATAATTTCGATAAACTGTGACTTTACTCCAAATTTCTATCTTTGAACGAATATTTTTATAATACGTTTTTAAGTATTCCACTCAAAGAACTCTTTTTAAATATATTTGTAATTTGGCGCCATCTGTCGATAAAATCCCAACTAATATTGTAAACGCGAAAATGTATTTGGTTGTTATTCTTTCACGTCGCAACGGAGGAATAGATCGACGTGTTTTTTTTGTACGATAAATCTCATTTATTAGAAAAAATTCTTAATTGAAACCGAAAAGTACACAAGCGGAATAATGAAGCAAAGCAGCAACGGAATGACGTGATTTTTTGAAACATTTTTACATATGTAACATCATTGGGTAACAATAATTTCCTTTATTAACAATAATTTCCTTTATTAAGGTAACAATAATTTCCTAATTTAGAGGGAACTATTTTTGGTTTCATTGTAATTTGTATTAGATAGTTACGGAAATGAAGGCTTAGCAGTTAATTTCCCTTAATCGTTCTAGATGGCGCTGCATGTTTTAATTTCTTCTTATGTTTGTAACCATAGATTAAAGTACTCTATGTTCTGTGTTCGTCACTATAACCATGCGCGCAAACCTGCGCGTACAATCTAATTGTACATAATTTTAAATACGATTTTTGGTTTTTGATTTAAAAATAGGGTATGTGACTAGTTTTTATTTTATTTCATAAATTATAATTTCCAAGTACAACCTGATAAGGTGCATAATCGTTTTTTGAGCAACCTTAAAATTTAATCAAGTTATAAAGGTGTAAGCTTAAAGTTTAGACAAAGACGAAATGCTGATTGTCGCCCTTGTCTAAACTTTATAAGGCTTCCGTTTTTCGTACTATAAACGAAAAACGTTTCCCTTATAATGTCACTTACATCTGTATGTCCGTCCGTTTGTCACAATCGATTTTTTTAGAAACTATGCGACATAGAAACTTGGAATTTGGCCTAGTAATACATCTTACTGACCTGTTCATATTAAAGAGAAGGCAATTCAGGTAATATTTTTTAAAATTTTAAATGTCATGTGTAATTTAGAATTACTAATTTCGAAAAATATTTTAAAAAATCTGTGAAAATAGGCCATTCCTGTCCTCTTATTTACGAAACTATCTAACCAAAAATCATGAAATAATTCAGGGTTGGTAATCTCTGACTTCCCAGTCAATTAGGGGAAAAATATAGTGATTATCCTAAATCTTATAATTTTTTTAAATATACACCATGTTTCACCATGATTTACAATGCAACTACACTTTTCACAGGTGAAAAAAATATTGTTTAAAAATAGTTTAATGGGAATACTATATACTCGTAAATGTTTCTAAATGCCTAAATGTGTACAGAATCCTCGTAATGCGAGTTCCATTCGTACTTTACAGGTTTTTATTCAATAATACATTTATAAGTATTCTAACCAAAGAACTCTTTTTAAACATAAGTACTTAGGTAGGAAAACATATTTGGCACCCATTTATATAAAATTGTAAATAATTTTATATACGCTTTTTGGTTTTTGGTTAAAAAATATAATGTTTGCTTAATTTTTCTCTTATTTTATAAATCATAATATCTTATACCTCAAGACGTGTAAAAAATTGTTTGACGAATTTTAAAAATAAATTAATTGTAATTTTTTACATTTTTAAACATTAATTGTAAAATAAATTAATTAAATAAATTAATTGTAAAACCATAAACTTAACGTTTAGACAAAGACAGCAATAATGAATTGTGACGTCATATTTAGTAATGTTCATTGTATTCTACGGGAGGGACTGAGATAGGGAGGTATCCCCATAATTAAATTCAGAAGCTTATAACTCGCTTATTCTTCGTCCAATAGGGAACCTTACCGCCAACTTCTCCCGCTAGGAGGCTACCCGTACAACAACGTAGATATCGTAGATAAACATGATGTGACGTTTTGTAATTTATAGTTTCATTGGTTTTTCGAAGATCAAATCTTGATTTATAATAAATATGCAACATATACCCGTCTGTCAGTTTCATTGTTTTTTAGAAGGTTAAATCTTGATTTATAATAAATACGTATCGGTGTTGTGCAGTTTGAACAGTTGAAAACATAGTTGTCCATTTATTCTCTAAGAAAAAATAACGTCAGATGCTGTGGGAAATAGCTGTGCTTTTGAAAAACTTTAAGGCAACAAAACAAACCTTCGGCTTTGTTTAGCGCATTCATTTAATTCTAATTTTTTTGTTTTTGATATTACTTTTTCGCCATATTTTCGTTTCAGATATAAGTTTTCAATTTTGAACGCCATTAAAATCTACCGCCTTTTTTGACAGCTAGTTTTGTTTACGTCTTACTTCGATGGCGCCATCTATGCTTAGCTTTGCTTAAGATTCCCTATTGTTATAATTCTGTCAATATGATTTTTAATTAAACTATATTTAGTGACATTTTACTAAAAACAGCAAAAAAAGGAGTAATCTACTAGCATATTATGTACATAGCAAAGGTACGTACATTTAAGTCTATAGCTAATTTCATTTAAAAAGATGAAGTCTGTAAAAGACTAACAGACAGACGCACAACGTTGTGATAATAGCTTTTACTATATGGGTACCCAATTGAACTCTGAAAAACGTAGAGTATACTTGTCAATAATTATATCGTGTATTACTTGATGGTTTAATATATATCTTTTTTTAATTTTACGGAGGTCTTTAAAAATGTATGACCCACATCAATCCATTGACAAATGCGTCAAATCTTTACTAATAAAAAAACTGAAAAGTTTGTTTGTTTGTTCTTACTGATCTTTGGAATTATATTTTCCATTTCAAGAATTCTCTTTGTGTCTAAAAACCCATACTTTGAGGAATGTTACAGATATCATTAAGCTTCGGACTTAGTGATAGGGACGGAGAAATGACAAGAAATGTTAAAGAAGGCAGGCGATACTGGCTAAAGGTCGTTAAGTAGAGAGATTAGCTTATTGATTGACTGGTCACCCTGAGTATTCCCACCAATATACCCCTGACTTCTACGATCGATCTCATTTGGTGAACGGAGCGGAATATTTAATGAAGGTAGGGAGGTGATGCATAATTAAGACAATTCCAAGCGAGTGAAGCCGCGGGGCATAACTAGTATTATTTATTTATTTATGTACTTTAATGTGCCTAATTGATACATATGGCGGATTTATTACTAGGAGAGCAATCTCGTACAGCCAACCAGAACACCAGTCCACCCCCCTCTACGACCGACCGGGAATCGATACCCGATCCCCGCGTTAGGCCGTATGCATTATAATTAATCCAACACACCACGACGAAGACAATTTATTGAAAACGTCATGTTCACATTTTATTTAAGAAATTATTAACTTAAATTAAATATTTTGTTACAAAACGATGACTGACTCTTATCAAATTATACTACGCTAATTGGTTCTGCTCTCAGATTAGATATTAAGATTAGATAACGCCATATATTATGGAAATTAGATAATAAAATTAAAACACCATCTATGTGTCTGCTATAGAATTGTATATCAATTGATTTGCAAAATTTGAGATCGATAAGATTAGTAAATTTTGTATGATGCAGTAACAAACAGACAATTTTTTTTAATAGCTATGAAGAAGGAAAACAGGCTTGTAAACTGTACGAAAATAGCAAAATATAAAAAAAATATTGGGTATGGCTGTGTCATGGATACGGCCGTTCGTTGTACTTGAATACGTCTATGTAACGGGTTATATTTTTTAAATAAAATATTTTTATTTATGTATTTAGGAAACAAATAATTATTGTGTTACAATAGCGTATAGGCCGACATTATATATTTTTTTATTCTAACACCTTATTATATTCACTGTCACTACTTTAAACTAATGTTTTATATACAATCGATAGATTTTGACGACAGCTGACGATTAAAACGTAAACGAACATCGTAGATTTTCCGAATCAAAAGTTATACTAATTGCAAATCTCGATACGCAGCAAAATAACCTCAAAATGGCGGGGCTTCCCCCTCCACCGCGCGCGATGCGTCACTGTTCTCGCTTATCGTAATGAATTCTTTGATCCTTTAGCTATCCAGTGGTATAATTTTTGATGTAGAGGATAGATTCGAAACTGCAACGCCAAACTCTATACCCCGAATTTGTTATCATTAGGTTTTTTGGATTGCCCCCGTATGGTAGCAAATTTAAAGACGTATTCACGTCAAAAAGTCACATTTAAAAATTGCCAGCTAAATATCGATTACATTTTGTTATCTATCTCATAATATCGACGATTATTAGCGTTACTGATATGTACATCAGATAGTTTAGTTACATTTCTATTTCATGTAGACTTCCTCATGGGTATGCTAGCTTCATTATTTCCAAATCCTTTACCCCGAATTATTGAGTAAACTTTCATTCTTCCTACCCAATAATATCCCTCACGCGATCATCATCTTTTTGCTATGCCACCCTCTAGAACCGAATTATACTGGAACTCTCCAGTTTCCAGCGTTATTCAACTGCTCAACCACTTGTTCCCTTTTGCACGAAACTGTGATTTGTTCGTGACGAATTAAAGCAAACTTGTTAAAAAGTGCCGACGCTATATTTTATAATTATTATATAATTTTAATTTCAAATCTGATCTGAAAATTTCATTTTTGTTACAGATAACCTCTTTGTAGTTACAATGAGGTTAATAAAAACAACGAGGTTAATAAATAAAATCAAGACAAAACAAGTAACTAAAAACTCGACGAGCCTAACTAAACGTAAAAAAATGTTAAAGGATATAATGGCAAGAGTGCTGTAACTTCAACATATAAGAATGTCGTTACAGTATCCATTTTAATCAACTTTATTAACTTAGTGATAGAGGGCGCTGATTTCCTAATATTTTTAATACATTCATAACAGAACGTGGTTGCGAATAACATCCGTTAGATGGTGTTAGCTTCTTATGACTCAATTTGTTTTTTTTTCTATGCAAAACGTAACATACAAAATCATGTGAAATTGAATTAAACTTTGCTACACCTAAGTTCACCATTCCACAGTCATTACACAAAATACTAAACTACATATCTATACATATAATAATACTGTAGGTAACAGAGTGAATTCTGTACATGGAAAATATTTTGAAAAGAATGATTGATAGAAGCCGGAAAGCACGTTTTTAGGTACTAGAAGCCAGAAAATTTTTAGTACTTTTTTTTTAAATAATCTGTTCGCAAATATATATATATATATATATATATATATGTATATATATATATATATATATATATATATATATATATATATATATATATATCAGATTGATAACTGCATTCCATATCGCTTAAAGCAACCTACCGTTATTTTATTGATTGTATTGAGCGTGTCAGATCCAACGCGCGACTGGAGTTTACTCTTTAAGTACGATTCTTGGAACGTATAAAATAGGTAACGCTGTATATAAATATTAGTATCATTTAATGTAAATGGAAAATTTTTTAATAAAAAAATGCTGACAATTTAATTATTTTTTTTTAAGATCAAATTTGCACAACAAAATTAAAAACATTTAGTAAGGTCAGACTAAGCAGTTAAAATTAAAAGATATTTTTTTTAATTTTGCAGGATAGAAGACTCCAAATATTCACACATTTAATGATTACATCTTGATATAAGCGAACGATAGTAAACTATGTGTGTCACACTCCATCATTGCGATTACACCGTAAGAAAATTCCAATATGTGTGTCACACTCAGTCAACGCGATTACGTCATAATAAAATGCCAAATAAACATATTGATATCTCACTCTAAAGATGCGTAGAAATGTTGCGCGCAGAGGCCACCTAACGGTTATACTTTTTAGCGCTCTGAACTTCGTACGCTCAGAGCCTAACGGTTACACTTTTTTAACGCCCTGAACTTTTGATTTTATTCCACACAAAACTTCATACCGGGCGCTATATACGAAAATCGATTCTTAAGGCGTTAACTCCAAAAATTAGTAAATAGGTTAAAAAGTAATGGAGAAAAAATTATAATAACTAACCAATCGATAGAAATCACCAAAATGGGCCAAGAATTTAACAAATACAAAAAACTTATAGCGAGTCCTCATATAATGTAGGTACATACTATACATGCCTGCGCACCAAAGGACGAAAAGAATGAAGATTTTTTAAAAGCAAATTTAGATCACAAATAAATTATATAAAAAATTTAAAAAATATATATAATATTTTAGAAGAAGATCTCCTCTTTCCAAAAAAAGCTATATTTAAAGTTGATTACTTGTAAAATTACCCGAGTTATAATAACTACTATCGTAAAAACTTTAGACAAGCGAGGTAGCCAATTAAAAAGCACACACTGGTTGAGTGATGTAAAACAAAGTCTTTTCCATAATTAACAGTTGGTCACTTCTACAATACGATGCAACGGAAATACTATGTTCCGCTTTGTGCCTTTACATCGCCGAAGCTAATCACACAGCAAAAACTGAAATAGTCCTCGGACATATTCTGTAGCGAAATTTGTAATAAAATACTAGTAATAATTGTTAAACTGCGGACTCTTTAACTCTTCAATGTAGTAGCTTATATAATTAGCTTTATTAAATTATATACGTTTCTGTTCGTCATATAGGCTGGCTGCGTGACATCAGCGCCACCTAGCGTCAGCAACTTTATAAGCGCCAACTGTCGACTCTGTACCTCTTCAATGCAGTAGATTATATAATTAGCTTTATTATATTACATACATTTCTGTTCGTCATATTCTCCTATTGGCTGGGTGCGTGACATCAGCGCCGCCTAGCGTCAGCAACTCTATAGGCGCCAACTGTCGACTCTTTAACTCTTCAATGCAGTAGATTATATAATTAGCTTTATTGTATTACATATATTTCTGTTCGTCATATTCTCCTATTGGCTGGGTGCGTGACATCAGCGCCGCCTAGCGTCAGCAACTCTATAGGCGCCAACAGTCGACACTTTACCTCTTCAATGCAGTAGATTATATAATTAGCTTTATTGTATTACATACATTTCTGTTCGTCATATTCTCCTATTGGCTGGGTGCGTGACATCAGCGCCGCCTAGCGTCAGCAACTCTATAGGCGCCAACTGTCGACTCTTTACCTCTTCAATGCAGTAGATTATATAATTAGCTTTATTGTATTACATATATTTCTGTTCGTCATATTCTCCTATTGGCTGGGTGCGTGACATCAGCGCCGCCTAGCGTCAGCAACTCTATAGGCGCCAACAGTCGACACTTTACCTCTTCAATGCAGTAGATTATATAATTAGCTTTATTGTATTACATACATTTCTGTTCGTCATATTCTCCTATTGGCTGGGTGCGTGACATCAGCGCCGCCTAGCGTCAGCAACTCTATAGGCGCCAACTGTCGACTCTTTACCTCTTCAATGCAGTAGATTATATAATTAGCTTTATTGTATTATATACATTTCTGTTCGTCATATTCTCCTATTGGCTGGGTGCGTGACATCAGCGCCGCCTAGCGTCAGCAACTCTATAGGCGCCAACTGTCGACACTTTACCTCTTCAATGCATTAGCTTATATAATTAGCTTTATTGTATTACATACATTTCTGTTCGTCATATTCTCCTATTGGCTGGGTGCGTGACATCAGCGCCGCCTAGCGTCAGCAACTTTATAGGCGCTTCAATTTTATTAGTACGCTTCAAATTAACGGCTCCGGTAAATGTCTACGCGAATAATGTAAAAATAACGGAATATATCTAAATAAATGCTTTTATTGATGGATAATAACAAGATGACCGTACCCGGAATATATAATATTCATTTGTTTTAAGCTCAACAAATAAAATTGAAGCGCCTATAAAGCTGCGGACGCTAGCCGGCGCTGACGTCACGCAACCAGCCAATAGAAACAGAGAGGTAAACACCAGAAAAAAAACTGAATGCGCTGCCGAAACATTAGGATAACTTCGCAACTACATGTGCCAATCGTCAATAAATAAACAGATAATAGGATTGTTAATGACAAATAAATATATTATTGTTGAAATATATATATATATATATATATATATATATATATATTTATATATATATATATATATATATATATATATGTATATATATATATATATATATATATATATATATATATATATATATATATATATAAATAAATTTATTATTTTATGAAAAGGAAAAGTTTTTGGATAAAATTACAACGGGCTTAATCAAAACTAGCTCCCCAATTTTCTTTCCATTTTTTAAAATATACAAAACTCATGATTACAAAGACTAGGCGAACAGAAGCAAAATAAAATAGATAACGTTTGTATTAGACATCTCTATTTAAAATGTTATATATAATATATATTTTAAATCAAACATTAAATGTAATCTCAATACAATACATAATATATATTTTAAATCTCAATCTCAATACATTTTTTGAATTCACATTCGTCAACGAATCACCCAAAAATCTGTCAAAACAAGAAAAAAATATCTTGTCTATGATCCCCAAATAAATATGGCGGTCGCCTGTCACCTTACATTCTGATTTTGGTTATCGTTATTTTTAATGACATACGGATCTCTTCAGGGTCACACTGAAGAAGCAAAATCGATAATGTTACTTAAATAGCGAAACATCGATAACCCGAGAGTGACCTCTATCGATTCGGGCGTCATTGTGTTTTGAACGAGACAGGATTGCGTAGTTTCCCATCTGAGTTCATAGATGTCTCTGCATGCTTTGCGCATTTAATATTAATGCGATTTAAAAATTGATAAACATAAGTTTTTTACATTCGTAATGGACATCAAAGTGTAAAGAAATACAACAACAGTTTTATACAATTTATTCTCATTCAGAAGGTGGAATTCTGTCATTGTGGAGATCGATTTGATATAAGTTCAGTTTAGCAAAAATTTTAATTTCTCGGTTTGTTTTTATTTAAATGAAAGAATATTAATAAAAAACGACGTATTTAAAAAAAATATAAGGTCATGGACGCGATTACTGTACCATAAAAAAGAAGTGAGGTGTCGTGGGACACCCGACATAAGCGAAGCTTCATACGCATTGCATATAAAATTCAATTTTTAATTATTAATTAACATAATATAATATCGGTACTGTAATAAATAAGAGACATTTTTACAAATAATTTTCTAATTATCCATCACAAAAAATACACTTAACAAAAAACTAAAATACATAACCAGTTTAAATTTACCAAATAACTGTCCGCGTGAGAGAATGAATTGTTTTCCTACTATATGCGCGTGCGTGTTGTACCAAGCACGTATATTCTCTCATTGGGTCATAATATCACTATACACCAGGGTTTCCCAACCTTTTTTTTGTTGAGGCTCCCCGGACTATAAATTATATTTTCATGCCACCCCTTCACTTTTTCATGCCCCCCCCCCCCTTTGATTTAGTAAATTAAATAAAAATGATAACTGAAGTTTATAAATACACAAACTTACCTTTTAACAGTGAGACACAATAATTTTACACAAACTTTTCAAACTGATTTCTCAACAAAAAATGTACACCAAAACGTCAAATTTTTCTCAAGTTTGTGGTAATAATAGTGAATATGATATTTAATTTCATTAATTTTATGCATGTAAATTAAACATTACATTGTAATGTTATTTGTTAATGTTGTTTGTTTATTTTTTTGTTTTTTCTTTCTAAAATGTAAACGCTTTCCGCCTCCCTTGACATCTCTCTATGCCCCCCTTGGGAGGCGCGCCCCCCTGGTTGGGAACTCCTGCTATACACGGTGTCCGGGTATTAATGATGGACAAAGAAAAACGTTATTCCTTGACTGAAAAATAGTTGATTGTCATTAAAATTAAATTTAAAAGATGACATTTTTTCGGAAAATTGAAAATAATATCCATAATTATTTGTCATCTTTTTCGTACGTACAATACTTACGCACATTGTTCAGTGCCGCTCAGGGGAATTCCCGCGAACAGCTGCGAAGACAACGCCACTCCGGGAAAGTATTGGATGTGTTAGAAAGAGTTATGTGTAATATTATTTTTACACTCAGTTAGAAAAAGGGCGTGTTGTTTTAACTTTTTGTCAACGAATAGCGTATTTCTTTATCCGATATCTATTCCTGGACACCGTGACACACACACACACACACGAGCGCGCGCGCGCCTGTGTGTGTGTGTGTGTGTATCATGGTTTAATCGATCTGTCTGTCACAATTTATTTTCATCTAAACTGTTAAAGCTTCCTGGATGAGCTTTAGAGTGGCCATAGACAAACATTTATTTTCCAGAGCAGCCAGAGAGTCCAGACACCTCCGAATCTCTTTAAAATTAACTAGATAAAAATTTCCTTTTGAAGCATTTCCTTTAAAAAAAAGAAAACGCAAAACCGAAGTCGGAAAACACAAAGTATTTTTACTTTTGCTAGTAGAGTATTATGAACTTTAATTCGATTTTCGTATTCATGTACTTATGTAAACAAATACGTCAATAGTTACCGAGAAGTCCCCGCGCGTGCGAGTTCGTAGTCATCACGGCGACGATCCGCAAAAAGAGTTGTTTCGACCTTGAGCTCATCGTTTGACAAAAAAGAACTTGATTATACAAATAAACCTCTCATTACATCAGCTTATCCTGGTTCGTATATATTACGAACATAGTGTTTAAGCTGGGCGCGAGTCATTTTGTTTCCGTGGCAAAATTGCTACAACAGAACACTTATGGAATCATTTCAGTGTCCGTTCGTCTGTCAGACACTGGAGATTTTCTCGAAAAAATTGCGACGTAAAACTTGATATTAGTATAGACATAGAGCATGGTGGCTCAATTATAGATGTGAAGTATAAAACGTTCAACTTTGATTCTAGGGGTTAATTTTGGGGGACAAATTGTGAAAGAAAATATTCAAGGGGATCGTGTAGGGTATCAAATGAAAACTTAGGGAGGCACGAATTTGATCATTCATACGAATTTGTTTAAACATCCTTCGGGGAAAACGCCTAAAAATATCTTTTCCCGTAATATATATTATCACCAAAAAAATCTTAAGGAATCACGGATATTTAAAATTAGGCGCAGATTGAAACAAAATTATCAAAATAGAGAAATTGGAGGGCTATTAAGTTTTATAAACAGTATAATTGTTTATTTTTTTATAACTGCTCATTGGTTTTAGAAAAAACGACTTTCGATAAAAACATTTTCCACGATGTAAGGAATAAATTTTGTGTTTATTTGTTTTTTAACTTAAGTGGGGAGTTGATGGCATGAATCTCTAATTGTTTAAGTATAACTTGCACTTGATCGATTTTTTTATTGTTAAATTCAGATAAAATTCAATTATAAATACTGGACAATGAATAACATATTGAATATAATATCGAAATATTCAACTTTTTCTAAAAACACAGTACCTACTCATAAAAATAAGAAAACTTGAAAAACGTTCATTTTCATATTCCGACATTATGGGTTAAAAATTTTCTTTTCCCGGATCCTTTTTATATTGTAATTACTAATAATATTATAATTTGAACTTTATGTAACACGTAGAAAGATAAAAAATTAGCGGTGCGTGCGAGCGACCTCCTCTACCGCGCGCTAAACAGCAACTGATTTCGCGAGCCCCATCGCGCTCGTGGCAAATTTAGTTAGTACGCGCACGAGCGCGATGGCACTCGTCGGCACTCAAACGATTAAATTGTAAAAATACTTCAAAAACACAGTAGCAACTGTGTCGCAACGTTCTATGCAGAACTAATCCGCTACTGCAACGCTTTCAATCAGGGTTACCATACGTTTAGATTTGTCCGGACAATTTCCGCTTTCAGGTTTTTCGTCCGGACTTTATCAGGATTTTTTAAATGGCTAGAATTTTAGGCTTCAAGAAAAAAAGAAAAATAAAGGTTAAATCGTAAGTAGGTTTTAACATTTTTATAACTAAATCGAAATATCAATTTCGGTGTTGGACAACAACCAAAATTGTACCAATAAAATTTACCATTGTGATAATTCAGATAATCAAAATGCCTCAATATTTTGTTTTAAGCATGTTTTAATAGTCCTGCACCTTAATCAAAATACCAACTTTGGTATCGAACAACAAGCGAAATTGCACGATATTAATAAAATATTTATTTTATTATGGCAAAGTCGGGATAATTGGGTATTTGACAATTTTTTTTTAATTTCATTAATCATAATTTCAAGGTACAAGCTGATGAAGAGTGAATTTTTTTTTAATAATCTTAAAAATTGACCGACTTATAAAAGTTTAAATTTAACCTTAAGATAAGGACGGCAATACTGTGTTGTGAGGTCATTTTTAATATTGCACATTATATTCTACTAGAGGAAAAGAGACAGGGATATACCCAACTATATTCGTATCTTCAAATTTAGAAGCCTACAACTGGTTTATTTTTCAATCAATTTTTGAATTTTTTTCAAGTCTGATTTTTAATTAACTTATATTTCACAATATTGTACGAAAAATATTAAAATTTAGAATGAGTCAACTACCGTATTCTATTAGATTCTGGGAATAATCAAAATGTTTGAATTTTTTCGCAAACGTCAGACTTTTTAATAGGACTTTTCGAATTTCATTATAATAAGCCAGTTTCTAATAAAGTTTATCGATTTAATAATAGATGGCGCTAATTTCCTAGAATGTTTTCCTCTTTGGAATAGAACGTAGTACGAAAAATATCGGATAGATGGCTCTAATTTCTCTACGACTGTTGGTTTTTACAATACGAGTTCGAAATGTGACATTTTATTGCGTCGTGCTCTAGAAACGACCTGGAACTTTCTTTACCGTCTAATCCCGGTACAGAATTAGTTCTACGCGAAAATTTTCTGAGTTATTAATATTTCTCCAAAAAAAAGGGGAAAGAGTAGGTGCTCACCACGAGTGTTAGATATGAAACTTCTTAGTATTTTTTGTTGGCATTGATAAGGCAATCTGTCATTTATCTGTCTCTTTTACTCTCTTCCAATTGCTCTTTCGTTCCCTCTCTTTTTCTAAATCTCCATATCCCTCCCACCTTCGTGAACTATCACTCTATTTCGCTCTCACCCCCTGTCACTCGTCCTATCTCTCTCTTTCGCTATTTCTTTATCCAACTTTTGTCTCCCTCCCACTCGTCTATCTTCATTCTTCTGCTCTCCGTAACGTCTCTTCTGGATTGTAAGGAATAGAAAGCTAGCATACCCAAGAGGAAATCGGTAGAAAATGGAATGGGGAAGTAACCACAGATAACATTATATTAGACAGTTTTGTGTACTTAATTCTAATAAATTTTAAGCAAAATATAAATTATATCAAATGGCTCAGCTCAATTGAGCTATGTTTACTTTGCACATCACTACAATTTTTTTCTATTATTTAATACAGTTCTCTATCGAACACTGCTTTCAAAGTTGACCTTTGTAAAGTTTTTCAGACCCAAAGAGCGATGGGTCTGAAAAAATTATGCGATGCTTTTCTATAAATAATATTAAAATATTTGGCAATACTCAATAAAAATATACAGCTTTGGATCTCTCGAAATACGTGAGAAATATGTTAATACCTATTATAAAACAAAATCCATCGCCGGTTCTGTATGTATGTATGTACGCGATTTTTTCAATAAATACTATACGGATTTTATTCTGTTTTTTTATTAGTAGATAGATTAGTCCAAGATTAAGGTTTTAAAGTATTTTAAAATTTAAAATTAGAACAAAATGAAAAAAAGAATGACTAAATACCTTTATAAGAAACTGTCGACTATCGAAGTCAAATAAATCGAGCCAGTAGTATGCGTTAGACGGTCGCGTTGGACGGACGCATACATACATTTTTTTTTATTTGGCTTTTTTAGACTCTGCATTAAGACACAGCATTTACGTGTCTCGTGGGATATAAAAATAACGTAACCGGAGTGATTTTACTATCAGTAAACAACTGACAAAAAATATTAATTAACACTGGGCAAAAACTATTCTCACAAATCAAACGATACGCAAAAAAAGACAAATTCGATTTTGACCTTATTCGCACTGTTAGGAAGTCCAAGGTCTTCTTCTTTATCCTCGTCACTTCTCGTTACGTGGGGTCAGCTCAAAAGACAGTTCTTTTTCAATTTCTATATACGAATGTATATATCTCAAAAATTAAGACAGCCCCACTTAAACTTATTAAAATAAGGTCCATATTTCAAAAATTAAGACTACCCTTTTAAAAAATTTTGTAGTAAGATTTGCATGTCAAAAGTTAAAACATTATTTTTCAATTTTCCTATAAGAACATCTATACTTCAAAAATGAAGACAGTCCTTTCTATTTTTAATAAGAACGTCTATATCTCAAAAGTTACTAAAATTCTACAGTTCTTTTTAATTTTTTACAAGAATAAATAATAATATTTGAAATATAAGAATAAGAATATTTGAAAAATTAAAATAGTATCGCGAAAATGAAGATAATCCGTTAAAATTAATTTATAAGAAAATATATATTTCAAAAATTGAAATATTATTTTCCAATTTTTCTATAAGTACATCTATATCTCAAAAAAATGAAGATAGTCCTTTACAATTACTTTATAAGAACGTCTATATCTCAAAAATGAAGACAATTTTTTACAATTACTTTATAAGAACGTCTATATATCAAAAATGAAGACAGCCCTTTGCAATTACTTTATAAGAACGTTTATATCGCCACAATGAAGACAGTTCTTTATAATTACTTTATATGAAAGTCTATATGTCAAAAATGAAGACAGTCCTTTACAATTATTTTATAAGGACGTCTATAGCTCAAAAATGAAAACAGTCCTTTGCAATTACTTTATAAGAACGTCTATATATCAAAAATGAAGATAGTCCTTTATAATTACTTTATAAGAACGTCTATATCTCAAAAATGAAGACAGTCCTTTACAATTACTTTATAAGAACGTCTATATCTCAAAAATGAAGACAGCCCTTTGCAATTACTTTATAAGAACGTTTATATCGCCACAATGAAGACAGTTCTTTATAATTACTTTATATGAAAGTCTATATGTCAAAAATGAAGACAGTCCTTTACAATTACTTTATAAGGACGTCTATAGCTCAAAAATGAAAACAGTCCTTTGCAATTACTTTATAAGAACGTCTATATATCAAAAATGAAGATAGTCCTTTATAATTACTTTATAAGGACGTCTATAGCTCAAAAATGAAAACAGTCCTTTGCAATTACTTTATAAGAACGTCTATATATCAAAAATGAAGACAGTTCTTTACAATTACTTTATAAGAACGTCTATATCTCAAAAATGAAGACAGTCCTTTACAATTACTTTATAAGAACGTCTGTATCTCAAAAACGAAGACAGTTCTTTATAATTACTTTATAAGAACGTCTATATCTCAAAAACGAAGACAGTTCTTTATAATTACTTTATAAGAACGTCTATATCTCAAAAATGAAGACAGCCCTTTGCAATTACTTTATAAGAACGTTTATATCGCCACAATGAAGATAGTCCTTTGTAATTACTTTATAAGAACGTCTATATCTCAAAAACGAAGACAGTTCTTTATAATTACTTTATAAGAACGTCTATATCTCAAAAATGAAGACAGCCCTTTGCAATTACTTTATAAGAACGTTTATATATCAAAAATGAAGATAGTCCTTTATAATTACTTTATAAGGACGTCTATAGCTCAAAAATGAAAACAGTCCTTTGCAATTACTTTATAAGAACGTCTATATATCAAAAATGAAGACAGTTCTTTACAATTACTTTATAAGAACGTCTATATCTCAAAAATGAAGACAGTCCTTTACAATTACTTTATAAGAACGTCTGTATCTCAAAAACGAAGACAGTTCTTTATAATTACTTTATAAGAACGTCTATATCTCAAAAACGAAGACAGTTCTTTATAATTACTTTATAAGAACGTCTATATCTCAAAAATGAAGACAGCCCTTTGCAATTACTTTATAAGAACGTTTATATCGCCACAATGAAGATAGTCCTTTGTAATTACTTTATAAGAACGTCTGTATCTCAAAAATGAAGACAGTTCTTTACAATTACTTTATAAGAACGTCTATATCTCAAAAATGAAGACAGCCCTTTGCAATTACTTTATAAGAACGTTTATATCGCCACAATGAAGATAGTCCTTTATAATTACTTTATAAGAACGTCTGTATCTCAAAAACGAAGACAGTTTTTTATAATTATTTTATAAGAACGTCTATATATCAAAAATGAAGACAGTTCTTTACAATTACTTCATAAGAATGCCTATAAAATAAAAATGTTTACAATAAATAAACAAGTACGTATTTAGCATATTTTGGCGTATTCTTAAATCCCATTTTATCTTAGGAAAGAGTTAGCATTATTTTTTTTTATTATGATGTCCATATAGCAAATAATCTTTATTAAACATACTCTCTGCAATATTTAAACAACCGCATACTCGTATTTTAAGGATTTCCTAAATTCCATCCCTAACTTGACTAAATGAAGGGTGGTTTTATTTTCTTAAAGAACTCGAGAAGCCAGCACCGTGTATCCTCAGTAATCCAGGAGATATTAAGCTTCAACCAGCATATCTTCTCAGACTGCACCATTTAGCAAATTATTCAGGACGTGTTCCTTAATAAAACTCCCAAAAAAAAATACTTACCTTGGAAAAAAGTACAATTTTAATGTACTAACCAGAATCTTATATCATTAATGATAATTTCTGAACGTATATGTTATATTTTATATTATGTTTGAGTGTTTTCTTCACATTCAAACTTTCTTCGATTAGATCCTAAAATCGATTAGATTAGATAGACTTTGATTAGATATACAAACTTTATTAGACAAGAAATTCAAAGTTTCTAGTCGAACTGATATTAGTAATAAATTAATGATAAAAATAAATACCTGTATAAACTTCTTGTTTGTCGCAGCCAAGTCTTCGGGATCTGGACTCAAGCTCCGCATAGTCGGCAGGTACTCTTCGGCCATCAGCATCTTGAGGAATTTTTTTTAAATTTAGCTGGATATTGGAAAAACCGGTCGTGTCGAGATCTGCATGCACTGTGTACTCTTTACAATGTGAGGGTACTGTTGGTGACAGTGAAATGCTTTTCCGGTTAAGTATTTGATTGTATCCGCATAGAAACTGATTAACTTTCGTTTGGATCTGGTGATTTCTGCAACAAGAGAAAATAGAAAAAGGTTTTAGCTCTAATCATGTTTTTGACGTGAAACTTCTTTGGGCGCGATGAGAGTAAAATGTCAAGGTTGAATTTCGTGCAACGTTTAGTTGTAACGAATCTATCATAAGAAGGACGGAAAATCGATACTTTTTCAACAACCAAGGGCGATAGATGAACACAATAGAATAAGACAAGAAGTGTACGCATGCGCGAAAACAAACAAAAAAATGGCGATCACTATCAGCTGTTTTGTATGTTATGTGTGTCAAAAGTAAACTGTCAAAATTTTGTCGAAATGTTTACCTATTTATGATCGATTTATTATTAATTTTGCGTGTACTTTATCCGTTCCAAGACTAACAATATATGGACTTAATTTATTTATAAATCCGCAAAGAACTCGCATATTTTGTTTTTATAAATATAATTTACAACAGGAGCAACATCCCGATTTCCTTCAGCCGCATTTAGCTGTGTTCTGGTACTGGCATCGCGGTTATTTTTTTTTAAATTGACAATTATCTATGTAAATTTATACGAAGATTTCATTACATGTTTACGTCGATTTGTATTGACATTTTATTAACTCTTTTGAATTGACTAGCTGACCCGTGCGAAGTCTTCGCACTATATCGCCATCTAGCGTGTTCCAAGTATACAATTTGGCTAAGATATTTGATGTGTCGCCCACAGATGGCGCTCATGCCAATTGTTATAAAAATTAATTTTCTTATTAACAAAAATATTTTTTTCGAATTTTTTTATATTTTTCGCCCAAAGTAGAAAATATAAGCTTTAAGTGGGTATTTTTTTTATTTTTTTTGGTGCAGTAGTTAAAGAGATCGAGCCGCTCGACCAAAAAACACCTTTTAGAAATAATATATTTAGATAATATTAAAATATTCTTATACGAATTTAACACAATCTATGGACGTACACTTAGTATATTTATTTAATATTTAACTAAATACATTTGTCCTGCCATTAAGCACGTTTGCAAGTTTGAAGTGATGTTAGTATTTCAACAGTGAGTAATATTTATAGTTAATTAATATTTCTTTCTCCCTCTTTCTCTTTCTGCCATTTACCCCTTTCTATATATTGTACTTACAAATGGAGGTTTAGATAGTTAAAGAAGTTTCACTTCTGTCACGTGTACCGAGTTGCGCGTGCAATTTTTATTAATTTTCTTTTTAACCTCAAGCCCAAATTAAAGATTTACCCAAAGCGTTGGAAATTTAGAACTATCATAGGAAAAAATGGTTACAAAATGTGGAACAAAGAATAATGTTACAGTGATCATTTCTGGCAACTCCATAACCCTGCAGTGGTCAATGGAGCAGAAAAAATATCAAGACTGGACGCATCTCGTAATATTTTCTTGAACAATATAAATGTATGAAAGACAGGTGAATGCTGCAGGATATTCGTGCGCGTTCTAGGCAGGTGAAGTAAACTATGATATCGTCCTTTCATATAACAGCAAGGAGTGTAAAGTATTACTAAACTGAAGATCGAGAGATGATCAACCTAGTGAAGGAAATTTCATCCGGATAATATCTATACATTTTATAATACAAAGACCTACTGAAATTTTAATGTGAAACATCTAATGACGCGTTTGGATGGGAGTCAAAAGGTTCTGATAGCACGTCGCGTCTTGCCATTCGGTCAGCTTTAAGCTTTATTTTTCTTGTCGGCCCTTTCCGGCTTAATTCGGCCAGCTTCGCGTCTTGTTTGCTATTCGGTCAGCTTGGCGTATTATTGGCTCTTTCCGACTTAATTCGATCAGCTTCGCGTCTTGTCTGCTATTCGGCCAGCTTCGCGTAATGTCGGCTCTTCTCGACTTAATTCGATCAGCTTCGCGTATTGTCGGCTCTTCCCGACTTAATTCGATCAGCTTCATGTCTTGTTTGCTATTCAGCCAGCTTCGCGTAATCTTGGCTCTTCCTGAATTAATTCGATCAGCTTCGTGTCTCGTCTTCCATTTGGCCAGCTTCACGTAGCCGATAAGGCTCTTTGTGGCTTAATTCGGCCCACATCTCAGCTTCGCGTCTTGCTATTCGGCCAACTTCGCATATTGTCGGCTCTTCCCGACCTAACGCTTCCCTCTCTTCTACTTTGGTTTGTTTATTTTTTGTTTGTTTATTTTTACATTATCTAATATATGTTAATATATTAGATATTGTAAAAATAAACAAACAGAAAATAGAGAAATGATAATGTTCATTATTCCTGATAACTTTTCATATTCTGAATATCACGCAAACGTAGTCGCATATACAGCTAGTAATATAATAACAGTCCGACGTTGTCTGTTTATTTGTCTGTTTTGTCTTTCTTTTGTTCACTTAAAGGGCTAAACGTGTTTCGATGAAATGTTGTATATATGTACTATATTTATAGGCTATACACAGTTACGTTACCATTTACAGTAAAAGAGCAGTGAAACGCAAAAAAATATTATGGCTGCAAATAAAATATTAAATTTGCTGCTGTTAATTTAATTTTTAAAACAATATGTTACATTTAACATGCCAGATTCATGGATTTAAAACTTAAATATTTTATAATTAAAATAAATAAGAAATATTGCAAGCCTTTTTAGCCCAGAATAACAACCCTAAACCTCGTGCTGTCCTCCGCACTGCACCAAAATAATTCTAGCAAATTATGTTAAAAATTATATTTAACCTCCTGACTAAATAAATGGCCTGATTGAAATCTGTTCTTTGTAAATATACGCAGGTGAAGCCGCGGGCAAATTTTAATTATTTACAAAACCTTCCGCTAAATGTGCGAAAATGATCCTTGCCCCATGGAAATAGAGTAAAATTTTGGAAAAGCTGGTATTTTTCAGAATATAAAAAGCAAACGATCCATTGAGTTATAATTAGGAAAGATCAAAGAATAAAATACAAATTCAAACTATAAAAACAAAAACCTATTTTCATAAACGTGTAGATATTGTAGTTTTAATATATCAAGAATTCTTAATAAAAAATAAAAATACCAGTAAACGTTTAACGAAGTATGTAATAACTTTTCAAACAGAATTAAAAAAAATAAACAACACCGACTGTTTTTTTATTTGTAGCAATTGTCTAATTTAATCCTACTACCATTATAAACATATAAGTTTGTGAGGATGCACGGATGTATGTTTGTTGCTCTTTCACGTAAAAACTACGAAACGGATTTTAATGAAACTTTACAGTAATGTAGCTTATATATCAGAATAACATATAGACTATAATTTATAAAGATATTGTGTGATTCGGCTATTATATAATGATAAGAATCAAACAAGTTGAAAAAATACCTGTCCTCTAAGAGTTATCTTAGCGTACGCTGCCTAAACCGGTAAAGTTACACGAAGATAATATACAGTGGGATTGTTTCTCTTAAATAATTCTAACTAAAAATCCACGACAGCATATATCTACCTTTTATGTGGAAGCCATTATAACCAAAATAGTCAGGAATAAATACTATTAATTAGGCCGACGACACGTAGACATGACCTGAGTCAGTATAAAGAATAACTACAGGGTACATTCCCGTGGAATAATTATAGGAAAAGATATCGTTTTCTGACGTCCACGCGGGCGAAGCCGCGACCAAAAGTTAGGTAAAAATAAACTCTTAATTGACATTGGTATCCCTTTTGTTCTTATCAAAATGAATATTTTTTTGCTCTTTTCCGAGTTTTACGTGGCCTTTTTCGACTGTCTTGAAAATTTTATGAATTAATATGGAGCATCAGTGTATGGAGTATACAACCAGAAAGAATTTGCACTTTGTTTCGTCTTGATCGTTCAAGGAGTTCAATATTCCTATTGAACTCTTTATAGACAATTAAAATAAATAAAAATAATCCGACTTTACATAATAAAAAATACAAGATTTCTCATTTGTCTAATTAACAATATAAATAAAACTTTTAAATAGCTCTTTTTTTATTTTCTCTTGATAAAAGTAGTTAGCATTTACAGACAATTTAAATAAAGAAAAATAACCCGACTTTACATAATAAAAAATACAAGATTTCTCATTTGTCTAATTAACAATATAAATAAAACTTTTAAATAGCTCTTTTTTTATTTTCTCTTGATAAAAGTAGTTAGCATTTACAGACAATTTAAATAAAGAAAAATAACCCGACTTTACATAATAAACAATTCAAGATTTCTCGTTTGTCTAATTAACAATATAAAAAAACTTTTAAAGATTTAATTTTTTTTATTTTCTCTTTATAGAAGTGTCATTTTTATTCTTGCAACACCCGAGTCCGATACTGTATGTCTTTTGTCGATCTCCTTTCCTCTGCGGGTTATATCCCAGCCTTGACCGTAGCTCTAAGCCACGACCTAATTCTCGTTTATAATTAAATCACTAAATCGATATAAACTACGTGACCCCCGTGTCGCCACGCACGTGAAAATTCAAATGGAATTCACAGGGTGTTTGCGTCATCAATTGTTCTTGGAAATATATTTTTAGGACAATAATTACCAGGTTTCCATGCATAAGAAATGGCTGACTTCGACTGGGTTATGTTTATTTTAATGCGGTCAGTGGCTATCATTAGTTGTGTATATACAGAATTACTTATACAAATCAGAAACTGTCAAAATATTTTTGAGGTTATCTATGACGAGATTTGAATCAAGTTCTACTCCAGTGACTCGATAGATTTTCTCCCCACTCGTAATTAAACATTTTTTTTTCCTGTTTTGCATGCGAATGCAATAGTACTATAGATAATTCTTTAACTATAAAACATTCTTTATATTTGTAAATTTCCATAGTAAATTAATAATTTTGTAAGAGTTTACCGATTATCTATACTGATCGAACTCAAATGAAGTTTTACTCCAGTGACTTGATTAATTTCTTCTCCACTTGTATTAAAAAAAGTTTTTTTTCTATTTTGCATGCGAGTGCAATAGTACTGAAAATAATTATTTAACTATAAAACATTCTTTATATTTGTAAATTTTCATAGTAAATAAGTAATTCTGTAAGAGTTTAGCGATTATCTATACTGATGGAACTCAAATGAAGTTTTACTCCAGTGACTTGATTAATTTCTTCTCCACTTGTATTAAAAAAAGTTTTTTTTCTATTTTGCATGCGAGTGCAATATTACTGAAGATAATTATTTAACTATAAAACATTCTTTATATTTGTAAATTTCCATAGTAAATAAGTAATTTTGTAAGAATTTAGCGATTATCTATACAGATCGAACTCAAATGAAGTTTTACTCCAGTGACTTGATTAATTTCTTCTCCACTTGTATTAAAAAAAGTTTTTTTTCTATTTTGCATGCGAGTGCAATAGTACTGAAGATAATTATTTAACTATAAAACATACTTTATATTTGTAAATTTCCATAGTAAATAAGTAATTTTGTAAGAATTTAGCGATTATCTATACAGATCGAACTCAAATGAAGTTTTACTCCAATGACTTGATTTATTTCTTCTCCACTTGTATTAAAAATTTTTTTTTTCTATTTTGCATGCGAGTGCAATAGTACTAAAGATAATTTTTTAACTATAAAACATACTTTATATTTGTAAATTTCCATAGTAAATAAGTAATTTTGTAAGAATTTAGCGATTATCTATACTGATCGAACTCAAATGAAGTTTTACTCCAGTGACTTGATTAATTTCTTCTCCACTTGTATTAAAAAAAGTTTTTTTTCTATTTTACATGCGAGTGCAATAGTACTGAAGATAATTATTTAACTATAAAGCATTTTTCATATTTGTAAATTTCCATAGTAAATTAGTTGTTTTGTAAACCAATTATATGTATTAATCGAACTTAAATGAAGTTTTACTCCAATGACTTGATTAATATCTTCTCCACTTGTATTTAAAAAATCTACACAAATTTTTATATTAATTTACGAAAACCACAATGTTTTTACGCAGTTGAAGAGTTGATTCTAGAATTACTCGGCTAATCGGTAAGTCAATAAATTTATTCAGCGGTTACCAGTGATAGAATTCGGATGAAGATTTTCTCCAATTCCCAACTCGTTCGATTTTCTCTCCGCTCGTTTACAAAATAATTATTTAACTATAAAACATTCTTTATATTTGTAAATTTTCATAGTAAATAAGTAATTCTGTAAGAGTTTAGCGATTATCTATACTGATGGAACTCAAATGAAGTTTTACTCCAGTGACTTGATTAATTTCTTCTCCACTTGTATTAAAAAAAGTTTTTTTTCTATTTTGCACGCGAGTGCAATATTACTGAAGATAATTATTTAACTATAAAACATTCTTTATATTTGTAAATTTCCATAGTAAATAAGTAATTTTGTAAGAATTTAGCGATTATCTATACAGATCGAACTCAAATGAAGTTTTACTCCAGTGACTTGATTAATTTCTTCTCCACTTGTATTAAAAAAAGTTTTTTTTCTATTTTGCATGCGAGTGCAATAGTACTGAAGATAATTATTTAACTATAAACCATACTTTATATTTGTAAATTTCCATAGTAAATAAGTAATTTTGTAAGAATTTAGCGATTATCTATACAGATCGAACTCAAATGAAGTTTTACTCCAGTGACTTGATTTATTTCTTCTCCACTTGTATTAAAAATTTTTTTTTTCTATTTTGCATGCGAGTGCAATAGTACTAAAGATAATTTTTTAACTATAAAACATACTTTATATTTGTAAATTTCCATAGTAAATAAGTAATTTTGTAAGAATTTAGCGATTATCTATACTGATCGAACTCAAATGAAGTTTTACTCCAGTGACTTGATTAATTTCTTCTCCACTTGTATTAAAAAAAGTTTTTTTTCTATTTTACATGCGAGTGCAATAGTACTGAAGATAATTATTTAACTATAAAGCATTTTTCATATTTGTAAATTTCCATAGTAAATTAGTTGTTTTGTAAACCAATTATATGTATTAATCGAACTTAAATGAAGTTTTACTCCAATGACTTGATTAATATCTTCTCCACTTGTATTTAAAAAATCTACACAAATTTTTATATTAATTTACGAAAACCACAATGTTTTTACGCAGTTGAAGAGTTGATTCTAGAATTACTCGGCTAATCGGTAAGTCAATAAATTTATTCAGCGGTTACCAGTGATAGAATTCGGATGAAGATTTTCTCCAATTCCCAACTCGTTCGATTTTCTCTCCGCTCGTTTACAAAATAATTATTTTGCTATATAGAAACGAATGCAATCATTTTAGATCAAGGCTTCCCAACCAGTGGGGCGCGCCTCTCTAGGGAGGGGGGGGGGGCATCAAAACATTATAAAGGGAGCCAAGGGTCCTCGGAAATTTAAAAAAAACATCCACTTGTAGTCTTAAATCCCCTCATTAATTCATTCCATCGTTGCTCAAGTTTTGACAAGTTTTAACTTGCAGCGTTTTATCAGCAATCTCGCTCCGCCCACCACGCTCACGCACGTCTCCAGTGATCAGATTAGTCATGCCAGGGCAGGCGCTAAAAATAATCGCTTGCGCCTACTAAACGACTATTCCTTTATTAATTTCACAAATTCACGAATATTCCATCATGAAAGATGACCTCCGCTCCTTGACATTGGAGAAGTTTTGGATGAAACACTTTCTCTTCAATGCAAACGTAGGACTTCTTGCATTGCCAATAATTGTGATGTTTTCCTCGACTTACTTATGTGACCAAGTCTTTCAGTATTGGTTCAAATCAAAACTAAACAGCGAAATCGTCTTGCTGTCGATAACAACTTGAAGAAAGGTATGGCAAGAACTGAACCTGAAATCGACTAACTAGCCCAGAACAAGCAGGTACAAACATCACATTAAAAAAAATTATTTAATTATAATAATTTTTACATGTGAACTTAGATTTTAATCAATTTCATTATGCTTGTAATTGAGAAACAAATGTCGTGAAAATTATGTGATTATTTTATTGTTAAGAAATTAAAAAGAAGCCATGAATATATTTTTTTAAAGTCCGGAGAGGTTCAATGCAAAAAAGGTTGGTAATCCCTGTTCTAAAGTTTAACATTTTCATAATGAAGAAGGAGAGTGAAACAGAAAACGCATGTGTATCTTCTCCGACCGATTAATTTTTATTTAAAACGTGTTAACTCGTGAAATGTGTTAATCACATACTTGGTATTTTGCACAAGATGTTAAGTTAAAATTTTTCAAATTAAATTTTTTAAAATATAATTAAAAATAGTTATAGCGTGGAAATAATTTGTAGTTAACAATGCTGGCTATGAAATTATTGCAAAAAGATATTAAAAATAAATGTTTTGTGCCACCTACGCCGTCTGAAAACCTCATGTCAAATAAGTATTCTACAATCAATCCGGAAACTTAACAATGAAACGTGTCACTACCCCATTGTTTGCCACTTCCGGTGGAACACCTTTAAGCTATATTCGCTAGAATAAATTACAAAAACGCAATTGGATAAACAAAAAATCCTTATTGGAAACAATAATCATTAGACTAAGAATATTTATTAGACAACAATAAAATATATAAAAATACAAACAACAATAAAGTGACATAGTATAACGGTATTTAACGATAACTTATTTTTAAGAAACTACACAATAAATACAGAACTACGAGTATGGTAGGCACAAGGAATATTTAGAAAAATACTTAGAAATTTACCTCGATCGAATTGAGTTACTTGGATCAGTTAAAAAATATTAACCATCGAATAAGAAGCTCATTGTAAATTATTTCAGTGCACTTTCGCCAGTTCACCAGTTCTTAAAACTACGTTCACCAGTTCCTAAACCACCACAATTAAAATAAGAGTGACACTTTAATATTTTATACATATGTAACTTACTATTAATATAAATATTCTAAGGGTGAAAGAACCATAAAAGTCAGTTCAGCAGTTTTTGAGAAAAACGCGGATATACTCAAATACATACATACATAAGGGTGAAACGGAACCTCCTCCTGTGAATTGGGTTAAAAAGAAAAAAATGTTATAATATATTAGTTTGCTTCACCGATAAAAAAATTGAGATCTAAAAGGTTATCAGGTTCTATTCTAATGTAAATTTAAAATCTTGATATAGCACTTTCAACTCTAAGTTAGCATTTCATAGACGGTTAGATCGAAGAGAACAAAGGGTCGGCAGATCTAAGAACATAATTCGAAAAATGCCATTTTTGATTTAAATATCTTAGAAATATACAGACTGATATGCGAAGATTATGTCCAACCCCTTATTTCGAAAACAACTGAACCTAAAATTTGTAGAAAAACTGCAAAGAAACAAATGCAAGGAAAACTAAACAGAAAGGTTTTAGGAAAATTGTAACGCTTATTCTAGATTTCATAATATTTGAGATAATCACCGTAATATATATTTCTTAAATGTTGATTGCATCAGGAAGTCAGTATTAGTAATGACTTATGTTAAATAAAGTAATTTCACATCAGATGGGGTACGGAATCCTAGACACGTGAGCCAGACGCGCATTTGGCCGATTTTTACAGATAGAAATTAAAAAATATAGATATAAAACATAACGAAATAAAGACGGAAATTAAAATTTTATAAAAATTGTTTTCACTACGTCTCCGCTTACGTCGGACTTGGGATTTAAATATAAGGTCCATAGACCTTATCTTACCGAATAGGGTGTCATTAAGGGTGTCTTTCAAAACGTAATCAAACAGGGCGTAGTGGAGTTAATTGACTTGGCATCTCTACTGCGATGGAAGATCCTTTAAAGCGTTTTTTTAATGTGATTCAACCCGTAACCCCCGCTTCCCCTAACGAACGTCACTAAACGCGGAATTTTAAATATTTTTTTTTAAATTTATAACGGAATGTAGCAGTACTTCAACGCAAAATCATTTCGAAATAGATATCCAGCTTCTTGTTTCACGATAGTGAATGATATAGTTAGCAATATATTTATACGACCTATGCCCCGCGGTTTCGCACGCGTATTTTCTTAATTACATTGCACTCATATGGCAGTGAACTCCTTCACTCCATTTATCAAACACAGTCGTAGGGATTAGGGGTATATCTACGGGAATAATTGTGATGATCAGTCAATAAATGATCATTCGGTCTCTCCCCACCTTGCGTCGTTTAAAGAGTGTCCAATTTCTGTTACATATTTTTTTACTGCTGTGCCTTTGTAAGTAGAAGCATAATAATATATAGTCCATAACTTCTACAAAATATGATATTTTTAAACCAAAAGACAATTTTTAAAATCGGATATATAGTTATAGAAATTAGCTTAAACAAACAAACATTATGCTTTATATATCGGTTTAGAAATTGAAAAAAAATATTGAAATTTATAATTTTTTATAACTACAAGAAAGAGAATAGGTACAAGAGCCTCATGGTGTGAGTTCTTCTGTATTTGACAGGTCTACTCGTACTTTTAAGTATACTCCCCCACCATAAAATTACTTAATCAAGTAATCTGCCGTAAAGTGCCCACCAGGTTGTCTTTCATTTGTTAAAGTCAGGGATATAGTTCGAAGTATTAACAAAGATATCAAGAATTTCAAGGATCTCAAGAATTTCAAGTATTTCATGTATTTCAAATATTTGAAGTATTTCAAGTATTCAAGTATACAATTATTTTAAGTGTTCAAATATTTCAAGTATACAAGTATTTCAAGTAGTCAAGTGTTCAAATATTTCAAGTATACAAGTATTTCAAGTAGTCAAGTGTTCAAATATTTCAAGTATACAAGTATTTTAAGTAGTCAAGTGTTCAAATATTTCAAGTATTTCTTGTATTCAAGTATTTTAAGCACTTCATCTATACAGGTATTTCAAGTATACAAGTATTTCTAGTATACAAGTATTTCTAGTATACAAGTATTTCTAGTATACAAGTATTGCAAGTACTCAGGTATACAAGTATTTCCAGTACTCAAGAGCACAATTGATTCTGCAACTGCTTTAGAGGAGCGAATTCAATTGTTTACTCAATAGCTTCGAGGAATGCAAAAGTTTATAGATACATTCAAGTATCGAAGTATACAAGTATTTTAAAGTATTCAAGTATTTCAAGTATTTCATGTATTCAAGTATTTCAAGTGTACAAGTATTGAAGTATTTTAAGTATTTCAATTATACAGGTGTTTCAAGTATACAAGTATTTCACGTGTTTAAAGTATTTCAAATATTCATATATTTCAAATATTCAAATAATTCGGTTTCAAGTATTTTATGTGTTCAAATATTTCAAATGTACAAATATTTCAAGTGTACAAGTATTTCAAGTATTCAAGTATTTTAAGTATTTTAAGTATTTAAGTGTTCAAATATTTCAAATATTCAAGTATTTCGTGTATTCAAGTATTTCGTGTATTCAAGTATTTCACGTATTCAAGTACTTCAAGGTTATAAGTATTCGAGTATGTTAAGTATTTCAATTATACAGGATTTCAAGTATTTCAAGAATACAAGTATTTCACGTATTTCAAGTATTGAAGTATTTCATGTATTCAGGTATTTCAAGTATTTCATGTACTTAAGTATTTCAAATATTCCAGTGTTCAAGTATTTCGGGTATTCAAGTATTTCATGTATTTCAAGTATACAAGGATTTTAAGAGTTTCATGTTTTCCAGTTTTTCAAATAAGTATTTATAATAAGTATTCAAGTATTTTTAGTATTTCACCTATAAAGGTATTTCAAGTATACAAGTATTTCGAGTATACAATTATTTTAAATATTCAATTATACAAGTATTTCAAGAGCACAATTGATTCTGCAAATGCTTTAGAGAAGCGAATTCAATTTTTACTCAACAATTTCGAGGAATGCAAAAGTTTATCCATTAAAGTGGCAATGCTTCAATTAACAATTTATACTGTTACATAGTTTGTATAAAATACAAAAGCAAAATTACCTTTTTTGGGGCAAGTGACAATTCCGAAATGCTCGATATTGTTGCCGAAAATTTCATTCGATGACAATTAAGTAATAAAAGGTTATAATTTATAAGATGGCTGTCATGTTGTTGTCTTCGCTATGGTGGTATTGTTGTTTGGCAATGTCATGTTGTTGTCTTTGCTATGGTGGTACTGTTGTTTGACAATTTACATTAAGTTCTTTTCATTTATCGTTGCTTTTAATATAAATTGATGTGGTATATTATTTTTAATCGAATTATTAATGAACGCAGTTGTTATAAACTTTTGGCGTAGGTATGTACAAGACTATAGAAGGAGAACTACTACTGGAAATCGCCTACACAACAAGAAAATTCCATCCAAATCAATCAAGTGATTCCTGGTATAATCGCAAACGTAAATACTTACAGTCATAAATAATCATACATAACTCTATTTTAACCGATTTAAAAAAAGATGAAACGAGCAAACATAGACAAAAAACGCGCCAAATTATACATAGAAAAAAGCGCGCGCCATCTCTTGATGTTTGGCAGAACGCGCGCGGCGCCATATTGGTTCAATTACTTTGACAGTCGCCCGGAAGTGGCATTGAAGGTCATGTCAATTTACGCCACGAACACATACAGTTTAATAGTCAAACGTACGGCGTACACACACAAGTGTATTTTACATCTGCACGGCTTCTCTATCTGATTACTACGCGTTTTGTTAAAGATAATACGAAAATATCCGGCGATAAGATAAGGAGCCTGTTCTGAGACCGTGTGCAAAGCGTTTTTTTGTCAAAATATTGGTTAATGTGCTGCTATTGTATAGACTTCTATCCATTTTTATCGCTTCAAGATTATTTATGTTTGGAAATTTCGATTTTGTCCTATCGATATGTATTTTGCACGGGTTTCGCGTTATCCGACCCCACGTTATCTATATGTTCAGTAAGGAAAGCTATCGATGTATTCGGTTACGAATCTATTATTTCAATTTGGCATAATTTGTGTGCCAACATACTTATGTTATCAGAGTGTGTTAATGATCATAAAATAATAAATAATACTGTTGACACATTTAAAATATACGGTTCATAATAATGTAAAAAAATAAAAAAATTGATAAGACAATTTACATATCGTTTCGACTTAGCCATCTTTTTTTATTGTTTTTCTAATCCATAGTAGAAACAATAATATTCGAAAGTCTTGCATTTTTTTCGTCTTATCTTAGTTTTTGTGTAAATACAAATTCTTTTTTGTTTGTTTTTTTACTTAAATAGCCAATTGACGTGAAATTTATATCATCGTATAACTTACTATTACCAGATAGACATAAGATATGTCGTTTTTTTTTTCAGAAGTAGGGCAATGGGCAGTAAAAATGTGTCAACTGCATTTTTAAGGTATCATAGCCAAATTAGGTACCCTTATAGTTTCACCATGTCCGTCTATCCGTCTGTCCGTATGTCACATCTGTATTAGTTCTATGACGCTGAAATTTTACCTGGCTATATATAATAATAACGCTTATAAAGTTATGAAATAAAACGAATGTGAGGCTTAAAATAAAATTTCTATGAAACTTAACGGCTATTTTAAATATGTCTTCCATATATCAATCTAGTGATTATAGACATATTCCGTAGTCGAATATATATAGAAATTTATCATAACTATATAGTATAGAAATATATCATAACTAGTAGATCCTACTAGCTTTGATAAATTTCTTTTAATTTTGCTATACATACTGATATTTTGAATACTTTTCAGACATTCAAAAATAGCTGTTTAGCTATTGATAGCGGGACACTTAACTCTGACAAGAACAATCATTTTAAAGCTTAATGCTTCGTAAACGGATACCTGTATCGAAAAAAACACATATTCCCAATATTTTCGAAAGACCTATCCGACGACACCCTACACAAAGGAGTATACAAAAAAACGCTCCCACTTCGCGGAGGATAGGTACTCTAAAAAGTATTTCAAAACATTTTTTTAAAAGGTTTTATTTCAAAACTTTGTAAAGATTACATAAATTTAAATAAAAAATATGTCAAAGTTTTATTTCAAAACTTTTGCAAAGGATACAAGACTGTATATTTGACATATTTTATATCAAATTTCAACTTTATAAATCTAATAACGTGCGAGTAAAACGGCTGTGACATATAGACAGACAGAAAGAAATAAGGACATGGAGAAAATGTATCTCATAAAAAGGCTGAAATGTTTTCGAATGTATTTTCGGGATTTTCTTCATTCCTTACTTTTATTGGAAAATCAGTTTAAAATTGTTTTTATTAGAAGAAAACAGCGACTCATTAGGTTTTTTTAGAATTTCAGTTTTTTGTATTTTTTCTTAAAAATAAAAAATATAAACTTCACTTATCTCGCGTTATTTTTTACTTGCAACTTTTTATACGATCCAAATTATCAGGAAGTGACGTCACTATTTTTTCCATTCGGTTATTTCTCCGAGTACTGACATCGCGTAACGCTCTTTATATTCGGCGTTTTAACAATAAATTGGACGACTTTTCATGATTTTCAGTTCAAGCATAGTGCGCGTGAAGAGTTTCAGGTGATTTAGTACGAAACCTATCGATGACAGAACTCGTGACAATAATTAAAACGAACGTCTCACTAATACTTGCGTGTATTATATCTGCAGTGTTCAAGAAAACTTGTTAATTATATTGACAGTAGTAATTAGATATTAAGCCATAAGATTTAAATCGTATTTAGTTAACTAAATGCTTAAAAATAATGTTTATAACCTTAATTAAGAAAAAGACAATTAAAAAAAGTTAAAGTAGACATTTCGCACGTTGGACTGCTTGTCCATTTATTCAGATTTAATAAATACAAACAAAGTGAAATGGCGACCAAAATTTCGAATTGTTTATCTGCATAAAGTTTAGTTTTTTTTTTTATTTTTGTTGATTTTTTTTTTATTTAATACAGATGTGTCTTTAACTTGTCAATTCTTTGTTTTGTCATGTTTCTATTTTGTGGAATAAATTCTAATATTACAGCAATTAATCCAGCATAAAAATATATTAACTTTTTTTGTTTCCATTAAATTATTTATTTTGTGATGTTGTAATTATTTGCCTTTGTTTTTTGTATTTGCAATCTATTGCATACATTTTTTTTATTATCCGATTATTGTGTATTATGGCAAGAAGTGCTATTTGTAGAATATATGCTAATATTGCATTAATTAATCCAGCAAAAAAAATATATTAACTTTTTGTGTCCATTAAATTCTTTGTTTTCTCATGTTGTAATTATTTGCCTTGTTTTTCGTATTTGCAATCTATTACATAATTTTTTTATTATCCAATTATTATGTATAATGGCAAAAAGAGCTATTTTGTGGAATATATACTAATATTACAGCAATGAATCCAGCATAAAACATATATTAACTTTTTGTGTCCGTCCATTAAATTCTTTGTTTTCTCATGTTCTAATTATTCGCCTTCTGTTTTTCGTATTTGCAATCTATTGCATAACTTTTTTTATTATCAAATTATTGTGTATAATGGCAAGAAGTGCTATTTTGTGGAATATATTCCAATATTGCAGCAATTAATCCAGCATAAAAATATATCAACTTTCTGTGTCCATTAAGTGTTAACACACACAAGCTTGCACGCATTTATTTGCGTATGTGTGTGTTTGCTATCTGTTCCTCGACAGATAGACGGATTACTGATAATCTAAGTAAGGTCATCCAGTAATCAACTTATTACTTAACATACACCAGCTGCTCCACTATTTCTTCTGCAAGCGGTTGCCAAAAATATCTGATAAAATATAAGACATGATTTTGGCGCTTTAAAACCTATTTTCATAAATTTCCACCAGATGGCGAAATTTTTTTTATTTTTAATAAATGTTTTGATTTAATAATGAAATTATTATGCAGTGCCATTACTATCTACCAAACAGTAAGCTATCAGCGCCGTGGTGTGTTGCGTTGGTCACAAGTCTTACGTCTTTTGACGGCGGGGCTCTGTGCGGGACCCCGGGTTCCATATCCGGCCTTTCGCCGAGTGGGGCTGGAGTGATTACTGTAATCGCGTTGCTAAAATGCCACAGACCAGTGATGGGCAGCGCACCCGCTTGGAAATTATGAGCATTACCTCCAATAATACGCGTACTAGCAATGAACTGAGTCAAGCCGTTAATGTTGATGAAATACCAAGGCCACCCTCATGTGTGCAACTCAGAGGGGAAATTTTGGAAGATGCACAATATATATTTCCAATACACACGCTCGAAAAGAGGAAAGAGTTGCCAGTGAATATATAAGAACTAATTTAACTGTGGAGTGGAGCTTAGACACTAACTGTAGGCACAGTTTGCACATACCCTACCTTCTCTTTGATGTGTTGAAGTATTCTTGTACCCCGCATTATGTTAGGTTTAGATTTCCAGCCTTAGATGCGCACGGTATTGTAATTCACTCAGAAAATTTCCTCACTTTACTAAACCCCAAACATGACTCCTTCTACGAATATTTCTTCAGAGTCTATGCTGTCAAACTGTGAAGTAAAGTGAATTTGGTGTCCAAAATGTACCTCAATTGGTGCATTCAAATGTTGTCTGAAAATTAAATTCTTTTTATTCCTCTCCATCGTTCCCTATCTGGTTTTCCTTTCTAAATCATGTCTCTCTTCTTTATTTTTCTCAATATATTTCTATTAATTACTTGTTGTCTTTTATATTGTTTGTTAGCTTGCCATTTTATTGGTTATTGTTTGTTTTTTTATGCATTTCTATACACAAACAGTTGCAGTTTTCCACAACACAATATATATTTCACTTGTGCTTTGGTTGTCTGGAAGAGGTTGTTCATGTAGAAATAAATTCACTATATGTGTGTTATACTTTCAAAAACAAATAAATAATAGAAGAAAATTATTTTAATAGGGGTTTTGGGTCTAGGAAAAATATGTACCCAAAATGAAACTTATGTCATTTCAATAAAACTTTCGTTTTTATCGATCTGCGTGTTTTAAGTGTTTGCATGGTTCTCAAAGCAAAGCAAAGGTTCTCTATAAGAGAATAAACGCCATAAAATGAAAGAAAAGATCATGGTTATGAAGATAGTACCACCTAGCGCCACATTCAACTGTCATGTGCTCTACTTTGTTATTGTATTTGTTAATTTTTGCTGTCGGATATCAGCGAGTAGCATTTCCAATAATTCATAAATATTATTTCAGTCATTGTACCTATCATTATCATCTTTCCTACTCTCTTACGCGCAATTAATTTGTCTTTTGTCTCATTCACAGTCATTGTACCTATCATTATAAACTTTCCTACTCTCTTACGCGCAATTAATTTGTCTTTTGTCTCATTCACAATCATTGTACATATCATTATAAACTTTCCTACTCTCTTACGCGCAATTAATTTGTCTTTTGTCTCATTCACAGTCATTGTACCTATCATTATAAACTTTCCTACTCTCTTACGCGCAATTAATTTGTCTTTTGTCTCATTCACAGTCATTGTACCTTTCATTATCATTTTTCCTACTCTCTTACGCGCAATTAATTTGTCTTTTGTCTCATTTACAGTCATCGTATCTGTCATTATCATTTTTCCTACTCTCTTACGCGCAATTAATTTGTCTTTTGTCTCATTCACAGTCATTGTACCTATCATTATTATCTTTCCTACTCTCTTACGAGCAATTAATTTGTCTTTTGTCTCATGCACAGTCATTGTACCTATCATTATCATCTTTCCTACTCTCTTACGAGCAATTAATTTGTATTTTGTCTCATTCACAGTCATTGTAGCTATCACTATAATCTTTCCTACTCTCTTACGAGCAATTAATTTGTCTTTTGTCTCATTCACAGTCATTGTACCTATCATTATCATCTTTCCTACTCTCTTACGAGCAATTAATTTGTCTTTTGTCTCATTCACAGTCATTGTACCTATCATTATCATCTTTCCTACTCTCTTACACGCAATTAATTTGTATTTTGTCTCATTCACAGTCATTGTACCTATCATTATCATCTTTCCTACTTTCTTACGCGCAATTAATTTGTCTTGTGTCTCATTAACAGTCATTGTACCTATCATTATCATCTTTCCTACTCTCTTACGAGCAATTAATTTGTCTTTTGTCTCATTCACAGTCATTGTACCTATCATTATCATCTTTCCTACTCTCTTACAGGCAATTAATTTGTATTTTGTCTCATTCACAGTCATTGTACCTATCATTATCATCTTTCCTACTTTCTTACGCGCAATTAATTTGTCTTGTGTCTCATTAACAGTCATTGTACCTATCATTATCATCTTTCCTACTCTCTTACGAGCAATTAATTTGTCTTTTGTCTCATTCACAGAAATTTTACCTATCATTATTATATTTCCTACTCTCTTACGAGCAATTAATACTTATCGAGAGCATGATAATAAAACGCTCAATTTTGGTAATCTATATATTTAAGTTTTAACATTACCATACTGTATTAACATAATGATTAATGTTCTACAATAAAATCTAAGCCGAAGGCGTTAAACCTGCACTACACTACTCACGAAGTTGATCGAAGTTGGGCGAAGAGAATAGATAGGTACTTCGATTCGCTTTGGGCAACCTCGCCTCACCACGGGTGATTTCCGATCGCTGTCGGTTTTTTGCGCCCAAGTAAAAGGACTTCGCGAAGTTACACGAAGCGTCTCACTACACTACTCAACCTACTTCAGTTTGCAGATAGACGTCGTACTGTTTACACGTTGGTGTAAACAGTATGACGTCTATCTGCACGGTTACTGCACTCCTCGCGAGGTTGCACGAGTGTGTATTCACGTATTTCGGATTGCGATCAACTTCGACGAGCACTTCGCGGGTTGTGTAGAGGGCGCATTACAATATTAGATTGATGACGTGTTCGACTGCGGTACTAAATAGAAACGTGTCATTGTACTTGTATAAAAATCGCACAGTTCTCTTCCGCTTTTCTGTTATAACAATAAACAGTTGACGCACTTTCGGGGCATCTTGTTTTATTATAACAATACCCAAATCGGTATCGTATCACTGAAAACAATCAAATTACTTTATTTTCACTAGTACTGTGTTTATAGCGATTATGACAGGAACAAAATGGCGTTACCGGAAGTCAATTGACAGCCGGTATAGCGCAAATGGGTCAACGGTCACCTGTTTTAAATGTTTTGTTCATCAAAACATCATTTTTGGGTTACGGTCACAAACTGTTTTAGTTAAAGCTAGAATTCAAATGCAAATTATGTTAATAATGAAAAATTAGGATTTATTATTGTATTTTTTGGGAGTAAAAACTTTTTAAGGCACACTTTCGCATTTTTTCTGAGCAGTGAACGAAATTGAGCCGTCAAGTTTGGGTCGGTGACGTTGAATCGGGTAAACTCGGCTCCTTTCGGTATCGATCGAGCGAGTACCAAATTAAAAAATGATGAATGTGATCATTTGAATGTGCCCTTCATTGTTCGGGTAAACTCGGTTCATTTTGGTATCGGTCGAAGGAGTTCCAAATTAAAAAATGATGAATGTGATCAATTGGATGTACCCTTCATTGTTCGGGTAATCTCGGTTCACTTCGGCATCGGTCGAGCGAGTTCCAAATTAAAAAAATGATGAATGTGATCAATTGAATGTGCCCTGCATTGTTCGGGTAAACTCGGTTCGTTTCGGCATCGGTCGAGCGAGTTCCAAATTAAATAATGATGAATGTGATCAATTGAATGTGCACTTCACAGTTCGGGTAATCTCGGTTCACTTCGGCATCGGTCGAGCGAGTTCCAAATTAAAAAAATGATGAATGTGATCAATTGAATGTGCACTGCATTGTTCGGGTAAACTCGGTTCGCTTCGGCATCGGTCGAGCGAGTTTCAAATTAAAAAATGATGAATGTGACCAATTGAATGTGCACTGCACTGCATTGTTCGGGTAATCTCGGTTCGCTTCGGCATCGGTCGAACGAGTTCCAAATTCTAAAATGATGAAATGTGATCAATTGATTGTGCAATGCATTGTTCGGGTAATCTCGGTTCGCTTTGGCATCGGTCGAGCGAGTCTCAAATTAAAAAATGATGAATATGATCAATTGAATGTGCACTGCACTGTTCGGGTAATCTCCTTTCGCTTCGGCATCGGTCGAGCGAGTTCCAAATTTAAAAAATGATGAATGCGCACTGCATTGCTCGGGTAATCTCGGTTCGCTTCGGCATCGGTCGAGCGAGTTCTAAATTAAAAAATAATTAATGTGATCAATTGAATGTGCACTGCACTGTTCGGGTAATCTCGGTTCGCTTCGGCATCGGTCGAGCGAGTTCCAAATTAAAAAAAATTATGAATGTGCCCTGTATTGTTCGGGTAATCTCGGTTCGCTTCGGCATGGGTCGAGCGAGTTCCAAATTTAAAAAAATGATGAATGTGCACTGCATTGTTCGGGTAATCTCGGTTCGCTTCGGCATCGGTCGAGTGAGTTCCAAATTCAAAAAAATGATGAATGTGCACTGCATTGTTCGGGTAATCTCGGTTCGCTTCGGCACCGGTCGAGCGAGTTCCAAATTAAAAAATGATGAATGTGATCAATTGAATGTGAATGTGTACCGCATCGTGTATAACCTTATGACGGATCCCTCTCTACAATAGGCTATTTGACTTGATTTTGTAAATTGTTCTATTTTGCATTATAAGCACACTACATTTACATTTCCAGGATATATGCCGTACTTTTTACATAAATCATTTTTAAAATTTGAATTTTCGAACTCGCGCTAAAAACGCAATTTCTGTAATGGCGGCTAGCGTGACGTCACACACAATGTAAACATAAACAGCCTTGCCCGCTGAAGGGGATTATTATTTATTTTCATATTAAAATGGTGTGTAGTGCAACAATATACAAATACGGTTATAAAATGTAGACGCAAAGTATTCGTTTCAATGCCAACGAATCCTATGAGACGAAAAAGTGGCTGCAATTAACCCGAAGAGATTTATAGCTCACAACAGATTTATAGCTCAGAACAGATCTATTGCTCCAAACAGCATTATAGCTCACTCAAATGTTTTTATATGTGAAGATCATTTCGATGTAAGTAATATTTGTGTTTTAAATATTATTATCGATATCAATGCCTATAAATAAAATTAATAAGAACATTAAATTTTGGTATGTATGCATTTTACTGGCCTGTGATGTCATTTGACTTTTAACAAATAACAAGGCGTTTGTGACGCTGATTGAATTTAAAAACGTGTTGTGATTTATTTACGTTTTTTTTTATAAAATATATACTTATTCTTTCGAAAATTAAAAGCAATACGCTGATTTATGTTATAATCTAATAGGGTGACCACAAATTGTGGTATATTTTCGATGTTGTCAAATAGCCTATTGCTATATTTTCGTCTTACATAAAAGGACTTTTTGAAGTAAAACTTCTTTACGCACGCTTGACTTGGGGAGTAAGCTGGTGAATGCGTGACGAGAGCGTTACGAAAACTGTGATCGGGGGAGACGAACGGAAGTTGAGAGGCAGATATAAGTTAGTGAAGACAGAAAGAGAGAGAGAGTTACGTTTCGTATATTACTGTAGGGACAAGAGAGAGAGGTGCGAGCATACATTTTCTTTCTCTATTTCTCTCATAGCCAGTTATGTTTCGTATATCTAAGACACAGTATCACACTGTCTGTATCACACTGTAGGAGCAAGAGAGAGCAGTGCGCGCGCACATTTTCTTTCTCTCTTCCTCTCATAGCCAGTGCATGAAATATATATATATATATATATATATATATATGTATATATATGCGAGTTTGCTAGCGTTACGCGAACGGTAATTTTTTGATTATTTTGTAATTTCATTTCGTTCTTGAACAATTTTATAAATTATTATTTTGTTCAATACATTAAATATTCTACGTTTAAAGTGAATAAAATTGTAAGTTCATATTTTGTGAATTTGAAGTTTTACTTCAGTCGTGTGGTCTAAAGCACACTCGTTTTTAAACATTTGTTACTGTTATACATGTCACCAAACGTACTTCTAACACTGTGTACGTATTATCAAGTGCGCATTACGTAAGCACATAAAATACATATGATAAAAGATAAAACAGGGAAAGCAGTAGTTTGGCCTGTCTGTTGTTACGTTATGAGATAAAAACTACTTGAACAATTTAGGAAACACGATTTGTGGATCAAGTACATTTGCGTCATGTGTACATTTAAGTATATCGTTCGCTGCACACGTCATCAGGAAAAATGTGTCGAGTTGTATCAAAAGTCTGCTTATGATTGAAACATAAAAAAAGAAAAAAGATAAAGTCCAAGGATAATATTAGAAGATGTGGTATATTATCTTAGGATTAATATTTATCACGAAAAATTTGGGTACCACTGCAGTCGTAAGGAATCCAGGGATCTCGAACCATCGCCGATTGTTGTTACGTATATATTATCTTAGGATTAATATTTATCACGAAAAATTTGGGTACAACTGCAGTCGTAAGGAATCCAGGGATCTCGAACCATCGCAGATTGTTGTTTACGTAACAATTTTTTAAACTTTATATTAATTACTTTGCTGAGAAATAACAAAAGCTTATTAAATACGAATTGACAGACTTTAGACGCGTATAAAAATTTCAGG